>VWZW01001322.1:1752908-1895040 GCA_013397115.1 Edolisoma coerulescens
CGCCGCCGCCGGGCAGCCACCGCGGTCGGGGATGGCGGGGCTGGGAGCGGGCCAGGCCGGCCGGGAATGGCGGGACGGAGCGGGGAGGGTGGCACGGAGCCGGGCTTTGTTCCCGGCCCCGCCCCGCCTGGGGGTGCCCGGGGGCTCCGGCGGAGAAACGCGCGTCCCGGCTCCTGGTGGGGAGGGCGGTGCGGGCGAGCAGCGACGCCCCCGGCCGCCCGCGCCGCCCTCCGCGCGGCTGGCCCGCTCCCCCGCCTTCGCGTGGAACTTGGGAGACCTGAGCGGCAAACTAGGAGACGTGTGTGCGCGCCCTTCGCTTGGTGTGCAGCGCCTCGCTGATGGAGTCGCTCTGAGGTGCTCTTAGGACCAAGCTGGGCTTCTACAGTTTTTGCAGCCTCAGATAGGCGTGCTTGTGTGACTGTAAGTATTGTAGGGGCTTAATTAGTTTTGCCGTCTCCACTTTCATGTGTATGTTTCTAGTATTTTGGTAACGTGATAATTTTTGCTGCTCAGTGGGCAGTTCAGTTTGTGTCTTGACCAGAAATCACTGTCTGGCAATCAGGGTAGCTCTAGCTAAAACATCCTAAGGAATCAGACGGAAGACGTGAAAAAGCCCTGATACCCCAACAAATCTCAAATATTTTGGTTGTCACTCATACTGAGAGAGTTGCAAAAGCAGCAGTTTGCTAATATGGTGTTGAAGAATAGTAGGGCAATCTGGAGATGAGGTAGCGAGAGTGTAACCTGGACTTCCTTCAGAATTATAAATCTGAGATGGGCATTAGGAAAGAAATATACTAAACCAGAAAATGAGTTCTTTACTCCTTTGTGCACTGCATATCTCCCTGCTGCAGACTTCATGGAGTATATAGAGTACTTCGAGAAGGAAGGTGATTTGCTGATTGAGGGTTGAGCAAAGAGTGAAATTAACTGTAGTTTCTTAAGAAGTATTTCCTCACCGTGTCGGTTCCTCAGTAGGCTGTTTCAGTTGCTTTGCTTCTGTGTTGTTACTGTCATGCTGAGGATATTTGCCGAGTACTTCAGAATCTTTGTGGAAGATTGTTGACCAAGTGCTGTAAAACCACACTGATTCTTATCTTGTGACACTATCTCAGGAAGGAAACAAACCTCTGTGTAAAAAACGTGTTGCAGGTTTAGTAAGTCACGTATTTAAAGATGAGAACAGCATTTTCCTGTCAAAAGGTTCCTTTTTCTGTGGTTTGTAGAGGTCCTTAGTGGTACTTGATGGTACTTGTTGTCAGTAGACAACCGACTTCCATGAGCAAATTGCTGCTGTGAATGACTCCTTATTTATATTCTAAAATTGATTTGGTTAAAGTCTGTGCTGACTTCTCTGGAAGTGGTTTCCTTGGAGCAGAGTGGTGGTATGTTGCTTTGGGATATTGGAGAACACTGTTGCTGAGCTTCATTTCAAAAGAAAAGTTGTTTAATTCTTCTGTGAGGTTAGTTAAGGTAAAGTTGGAAAATTCAACTAATTCTGTTTCTGTTTGGCTGGCCTAAGTGAACCAAAGGGTGGTGATAGCTGGTTTTCGTGTAATAGCGTAATACTTTTGAGGAGAGAAGTTGTAGGTTGTAGAGGCTAAGGCAAAAAGTAGAACTGTTCATTTTTCATGTTACTGTATTAATGCTTTGCAGAGTCATCCTGCTAGGCTTCAACAGCTCAAGAGTGGTCCTCATATGTTTATTTCACCATGAATGCTTGTCTTTCTAATTTGGGGTGATAAAATTAATTGCTATGCTGAAAGTTTTTGCTAATACAATTGAGATCATGCTGTCTGTATTTACTTTTTCTAAGAACTTAAGATTATAATTCCCTCCAATGGCTATGCATCAAGGAAAACAACTTGGAAACAGTGTGTTCCACATCGGGCAGGAGTTGCCTATTTTATATCTAGCTTTGTATTTCAGGGGATTTTGTCTTCATCATCTTGCCTGGTGAAAACTACTTCATTATTACGTAAAGGACCAAAGGACAAGTTTAATTTTTTTGTCTGAGTTCCTTAAGAGACACGAAGGCAAACTTCTCGCTTCAGTGGACTTGCATAATACGGAACATCAGTCTACAGTGTGCTCCCTCTAGCTTAGAGTGCCATGAGTTTTTAGCAGTTTTTGCTTACATTTAAGCCTTAGTTTAACAGAAACTATAGGTGTCGTGCAAATAATGTCAGAGGAAGGAGCTATATGCACATGTGGGTTATGTGAGTTACTGTGAGAAAAATGAGGATAGTATATTTCAGGGTTTGTGACGTTGTACCTGTAGTTATTGGCCTGCCTTACCAGTAGAAAATGCGATGTAGCTTATCCGTCAGTGGGAGGGCAGCTGGCCTAGCATAGAGCCTTGCTGTGTTTGCTGCTTTGTGCAGCTTCTGCGTGCTCGCACCCAAACAACTTTGAACCTTTACAACTTCTGTATCTGTAATAATCCTCCCAGGAATCACAGTGGGCTGGAGAAGTGTTGCAATGTTAGGAGGTTTTAGAATTCAGCATTATTCTTGTCTGGTCTTGCTCTAAATCCTGATGAACTCCAGTAATAGATGTTAGCCAGACTGACTCAGCTAGGGTTGCTTCTGCCTTTTTATATTGACTAAAAGAGCAGTTCTTTTTGGTATTTAGCTTGCTTATCCTCAGTGCTCAACAGTTAATTGTCTGAGTATCTGTGAACTGCCATATAGCTCTGTCTCTTCTAAGACTTGTGTTGTCCTTCCTCTCCTTCCTTCCCCTCCCCCAAATCTATTATAATCCTAATTCCCTCTGACATGAACGCCTTCCAGGAAGAATGACAGAATACAGTCTCAAACAGCAAGTGACCAATACCATCCCTGGAAAATATCAAAAAGGAAAAAAATCCCCTTGATCTAGTTGAACAAATGTTTGCCCTGGACATGGCTTCAGTTTCGAGGGATTTTTGTATTTATCCCAAAGTTTTTCCTAGTGATTTATGTTTGCATGCAGAAATAGAAGAGAAACAAGTATTAAAAACACAAAATGAAACTTCTAAGGTTGAGTTTGAGGTTCTCTGAAATGTCTAAATGTTTGGTCGGGTACGAGGACCTAGTGCCGAGAAGCTGTTGCTATAAGCTTTGGGGGTTTATTGGTTTGTTCTTTACATGCGTATTCTTGCCCTTGTCACCAGAAGCAGCATGAATTGCTTCTTGTGGTTAGTGACAATAGTCAAAGCTGAGCTGCATGGAGTTTGTGCAGACCTTGTGATAGGAGGACCTTTCTTCCATCATTCCAGCTGCTGCTTTGACAGCTGGTCCATACAGGTGTAAGAGAGCTTTACTTTTCAAGAGCTGGGGCTGGGCTAGCCTGAAACAGCTACAGACAAGAGCGTCTAGCGGTAGGCTTGGGACTATTGACATGCCACTAGAGTGGTGCAGCTGGTCACTTTGGAATTAGTATGGTGACCTATTTTCTTCTTACTCCCTGTTTTCCAGAAAATGGGGGGAGACTCCTGGCTTGGACCTTTTTCTCCCCTCTCTTATTTGATTTTTTAAAATCTTAATTGAGGTTAGGTGAGATGATCATGATAATAAAACAAGCTTTGTTTGTTTTGTCTGCTAACTATTGGAAGGCTGCTTCAAAATTAAATAACTGATACTTGTGGAATATTTGCAATTTTTAGGTTGTATGTTAAAGCAGTTTGTCAGTGACAGTTGCCAACATTATTTTTTGTCTTAGGTAGCAATTCTTTCTTTTTAATGTTTGTTTCTCCTTGTCTTCAGTGTGTTTCTAGAGAGTATTAGTATAATTTTGCTAAACCAGATAAACCAGATTCTCTCTTGTTTGGGTGAGACTTCTTGTTCACCTTATCGTGCTAAAATGCCTTCTTCATATCTTAATTAGTCTTTTTAGCATGCATTGGCCAGACTTCTATGGAGTATTCTAGGGAAGGTTCCAATGGGACTTTATAAAGGTTTTTCAGTACTCTGGTGGATATATCTTGCTGGTAAACCTCAGGGATCCTGTTTTCCTTCCATAGTCCTCTCAAGGTTTCTCTTTGTCTTCCTAAACTGCAACTTTTAACAAAAAATATTACTGCTCAAGTATGTTATGTTAAGGGAGAAGAGAAGCTATAGGTTAAATGCAGCTTTGGTAAGTATCACTTTTGCCAACAGTCCTTGGGCCTACCATAGTTTGGGTCCCAGTGGGCCTGATGTTAGTCATACTTGTGCAGAGTATTCAGGGAGCTCAAAGATACCCCAGCAGTGTGCAATAAGCAAGGGAGAGGAGCACAAAGTAAAACAGTGTGTGCTGAAAAGAACCTTGTGAGGTTGTGGGTAAGTCCTGCCTTGCAATATGCAATCCCGTTTGCTCGGCCTGTCGCAGGCTTTCTGCTGTTGAACTTTTATTGCTGGTTTTTTGTAGTAGTCTCAAGGACAATACTTGTGTAGGTTTTGCCAGCCCTATGCAGTTAAGCTTGTTTGTTTGGAGTAACTGAATATAATGTTGGATATATTTATAGAATAAGAGCTGGAGAGAGCATAAAAACTACAAATAGAGATAGTTTTGTTGTACTGGATCCAGAAGATAAGGCTCTAGTAATTCAATGTGGAAGACTGTTAAAAGAGAATAAAATAAGCATAATTAATTTTTTTTAAAAAGTGAAGAAATATCTATACCATAAGGCTTGGGAATGTTATGATAAAATGAGACCTCGGGAATTTGCATTTGAAGTTGATATTACAAAGAGTGACTTTATTTCTCCACCGGTGTTGTCCAGTTTTGCAAAATAAAGAAGCATCTTCTTTTGTAAATGCCATGTCCTAAAGAGGACTTGGAGCTAACAGCAGACCTGGACAAAGGCTGATTCTCTTTAGAGGCATTAGCATAGAAGATAGTTGAAGTGTTCCTAGTAATTTTTATCTGTCTTTCATGGGAATAGTCCTTATCAACGCCACTTCTGCTCTTGTGCTAAATCACAAAAAACTGCTGGGGTTGTGCCCGTAGCAGCTGGATGTTGTGACGTTGACAGAATTTTTAATTGAACTAGTCTAATCTGCCAGTAATGCTGATTATATTAAAAAAAAACATTCCTGTAGGCAAAAATACTGAGATTTCTACCTCTGTAGACATCATCCAAAACCAATGTCATCTGAAAAGCTGAAGAATGACTGCCCTGTGCACTGTGACTGCTGAGTGGCCTGTTTATTCCCTGGGATAGGGTGATGAGTAGTTGCTGGTCCCATGATGGCTGTTGGAGTGACTTAGGGGGCTCCTGGATACCCCACATCAGCTCATAAAGAGAAAGGAGTTGCGGATGAGTGCTCTTATTCTTGGCAGGAGTAGCAGTATGTGGAGGTCTCCCTGACATCTTCACTTGGATATGGTAAACCTGTTATTCTGTTTCTTGACACAGAAATCATGGAGATCTTGCCCCATTCCCTCTCTTTCTTCACTTTAGACCTTACCACTGCCACCCTCTTTGAAACTACTTTGGTGGTAGATGTTGCATATAAAATTGGGGATCAGAGATGTTTCTTCAGATGGAGTTGATACATGTGTCATACGTGTTTATATTTGTATGTATTTACATGCACCTACCTGCAGAATTGATAGGTGAATAGCTGTAGAATAGCTGGGGAGGGTGAGAGTGGTGGATAGCAAGTGTGGGAACAGAAAGCTGGGTACACAGAAGCACAAAATAAATAGAGCGAGCTTTTGGTGCAGGAAAGTGAGAGTTTTTACCTACATATTTCTTTCTTATACTCTTGTATAGTTTAGGGCCTTTGCTGTATCAGGGGGAAAAACGAACCTTATTTAAAAGCATTTAAGAATGCTGTAAGTCATGATCAGGCTATGATGTTATAGCCTGTAATTCAAAATCTGTAAACAAACCATCACTTAGGCACAGATTAAACTTGTATTTTTTGTGGTGCTGAGGTAAATTGTGTGCAACTGATTTGATCTAGTTTGAAGCCCAGCCTTGTATCTCCTGTGAGGATATCTAAAGAAGGTACTGCATAGTGTATTCCATGTTATGCCATAGTGCAAGTTTTGTTCTCTTGTCTTGCCTTTTTAAAGTAAGAATAAATAGTTCTGTTTCCAATTATTTCCTAGTCTCCATAATTTGAAAGTAGCTTTTATTGCATATTACCTTCAAACCATATCTAGTATATAAAACTCTTACAAATAACTTATATAGTTTAAAGGCATAAAATCTTTGTGACTCTAGTTCAGTGATACAGGTGTTCCAAGTTTAAGAACTGGCATATGTTAGGGACACAAGACATTCTGAATTTAGCAGGTGGCTGTTTGAAAACTACTAGGTGATTATTATGGGAAGACTAGAATGCATAGGAGAGAGAGAAATCACTAGGGCTTTAATAATGCCTAGAGAAAAGAAGGATAAGTCAGCTACTTTAATGTTTATCTTATTGTTATGCTGGAGAATGCAGACTGGCCTCATTTGAGCTTTTTTTTGAAGTGAAACACCAAGTTTGTATCTTACCCTGTGTAAATACAGACTCTATGAACTCCTCAGGTTAAATGCTCTTTAAGAAAAAAGAATGGGTTGAGGTGGTCTGCAAGTACAACAAAGTGCCTGTTCTGATCGCTGTAGTTCAAAAGCAGTTAGCAGTACTGCTTTTTATGCAGTATTTGTATTCTATTTCCAGAGGCCAGAGATAATTGCACTAGATTGGAATGTATCAATTGAAATGTTTTTCTACAACTGCTTGAGTAGCTAAGAAATCTGCTAACTGATGTTATACTTGCTGTATTGTACATTATTGATGTTCTACTTCATTGTTGTATGGTCAGCATATTTGAAGAACTACTGGTGTTTTATATATAGGACGTGAGCTTAATCTCTGTTGAAGATGCTTTGAGGGGAGGAAGTGGGGAAAGCAGCTTCCTGCTTTGTTCAAGGGAATAAAGTGGTGTGGCTTTTTTTGGTGTGGGCGGAGCAGTGGGGAGGTGTTATTTATTTATTTATTTAATTCATATAGACCTTGGTACTGAATGCGCACAAAGTTCATGTTGGTTCCTCCTAATGTTGTATCATAACTAAGAAAAATTGCCACATTTTTCTTTCTATAGATAGAATAACAGAACTGGTCAGTGTTTTATAGTTTTTGGCACTTTTTAAAAAAGAGAATGTATTTTGAGCCTTAACAGGCTGTTAAGGGATGAAATGTTCTACATAAGATGTTGAATTTTTATCATTCATTAATTTCAAGTGCTTGAACCCTGCTGGATGCTGATCTCCAAAAGCTGATCGAATAAAAAGGGATTGTTGGTTTTGGTTTGAGATATTTTCAAAAATAGGAAATTGCTGAAAGCGGTTTGAAGGTGTGATATAAGGTCCTGTTCTTTGGATCTAATTTATTTAGTTTCATGCTTACAGGCTCATTTTTAGTTTAGTTGTGCGTGCAATTTATTTTGTAAAGAGAAAAAAAGAGTTTAGTTTCTAAAGCCATTTAGCATTTTTTGCATTTTCTCAGTTGTTCCTGTCGTGGTGGTGGTGCAGATGTCAGTTTAAAGCTTCTTGCCTACCCTGCACACTCATGGAAGTTCTCACTTTTCCTGTGGCTGAAACTTTGTTAATATAGATGATGGTGAGCAATGGTGTTCAGATGAATGCAAACACTCCAGATGCACTGTTGTGTTTGACTGTTGCAGGCAGCAGTGCATCTGAGGAAAAGATGGTGGTTGTTGCTCTTGATAAGGGTGTGCTGTTTTCCCTTCCTAGTGCACATGAAATAAGAAGGCACACAGGGGATGATAAATTCTAGGGGACATAACTACATACTACACAGACTTAGTTTTAGCTGTTTTCCTGGTGGTAGCAACATTCCTTTGAGGTAGTCTGAACATCTGGATTGCCTACAACCTCTGATGCTAAGAGGAAAGAACTGTATTTTCTTGGTCCTCTGCAGATCACTTGGGGATTGAACACTCTTATTTTGCAGTTTCTTGAAAAGCAGCGCAGAAATACTTTCGGATTGCTAGTCCAAATTTATAGTTGGTGTGATAGAAGACAGCTAAGGTCACTTTTTGGGGGGCCCAAGATATTTGGTTCTGTACTACAGCTGAGGAAACACTCCTAAATCAACAATCAGAAAATAGCAGGGGTGAAGGAGCAATGAGAGGGCATTAGCACCGTGGGAAGGTGTAACTGCATGACTGGTTTCTGAAGGCAGTGGGTTCCTTGTCTTGTGGCACTAGTAAAGGCAACTTTTCTGAGGAGAATAATCTGAGAAACTGAAAAGGTCTTAGGCCTAGATGGAAATATCCATTCTGCTGTGGTAAAAACACAGTCTGAGTTTTGGCATACTCCTTATACTTTGAAATGAGATTCCAAAAGATAAAAAGTTATAGTATAAGATTCAAAGAACAGGCAGGGTTTGTGGCCCTGGCCCAATGGATATGATTTGGGACTAACTTACTTAGTCCCTTTTCATGATAACTAAGGGAAAGAGAATTCAAATAACCCATTTTTAAATTTGAGTTATCACGGTCAAATTATTACACATTTAGTACCAAGCCCTCCTCTGAACTTTACCTTGCAAATCCTTCTTCACTACAAATAGGAGTATTTTCAGTTGAACTTTGTCAGTTTGTAAATGGAGAGCTATTTGTAATTCTTGGGGGAAGAAAGTGTTGAACCAATAAAACACATGTAGTTCTCAGGTGCAAGTGGCTGGCTATATTCCAGAGTTTTGTTACAACAGAGATAAGCAGTTTTTGGTTTTCCCATGAATCCTCTTAGGTGATCTTGATATGCCTTGTGAGTGTTACCTCATTTCCATATCAGTTACGGAAAAGCTGAACCTATGTTAATTTCATGCCAATGATCTATGCATCTTCCACTTGCAGTATTTGTATTTATGAAGTTCTCCCTGCCCAAGTTGCCCGAAGGCTTGATTTTTTGCACATGTGACCCTGTGTCTCTCCTGTTTACAACTTTTGTGGTTCCTCACAGTTAATTGATCAGCAGCCACCCAGCCTCACTGGTTGTGTGGATTGTGAAGTGGAAAAAAAGCTGGTTTTCAGTAAGGAGATGGTTGGTGAAATTGGGAGAGTATTGCATGACTACTGTGTTCTTGACAGCATTTAGCAACACTCAGTTCATCATGTACCATTTTTAATTTGTGGTGTTGATTATTGTTAAATACTATTAATATACTTAAAACTTTTACAGGAAGCAAAAGAACCAAGTTGTTACTAAAAATCTTCCGTTGATACACAGTGTGCCAAGCTTCAGTAAGGAAATGGAGTAGATTTGGGTATAAAGAGCCTGGGAAACTTCATTCCCCCTTTTTATTCTTATGACATCCAATTTTATGAGGTAGTTAGCTTAAAAGTAGCTTCCGTAATATTCAGGTGCTCTCAAGCTCTTCTTTTTGCTATTTCTGATGTCAGTCACCAGTATCACTTACTTGGGAGGACAGCAAGCCATAAGCTCAGTATAGTCTAGTAGTGCAGGCTGTTGCTGAGGAAAAGGTTGGGAGAACATGGGAACTGGTCAGCCACTGGAAATCTTTCAGCCCTCTGGTATCATTTCTGAGCGTTGTAATGGAAAAAATGTGTAATTAGTCTGTAACAGGGAAGTCTTGTATATAGTCAATATGTTGTATAATAAATCTAGTTTATAGTTACAATGTTGTTTTCTTCCCTCTACCCCCTGTACAAGGGGCGTTGTAAGTTGACAGAGGACCAGAGCTCACCAGAGTTGGTGGGTTATCTTAGGAGTCCTTGTGACAGCAGGTTACCTAGCTCTAGAAAATGCTGAGGTTACAGGTCAGCCACAGGTTTGGGTGACTGTAGTGCCATTTGGTAAATGTTTGCCCCTAAACTTCAAACTTCTTGTTGTAATTTTAAAAATGATGTCTTAAAAACTGATACAGTTCATCTCTGCCTTTATTCTACCTGTGTAAAAGCAAACAGTGCATTGAAGCCTGGTTAGGGTTTGTAGCATGGAAACACCAACTACTTCTAGCAGTTGGCTGAAACTATTAGTATTTCTTTCTTTTGAAGTATCATCTTATTAAATCTTTTGGGCCAGTAATTATAAAGAAGGCCCTAATTTAGTGTGTTCTTCTTAAATGAACTTGCTGATACTTTGATTTCCTGCCACATTAGTATTAATCCCCATCCCTGAAGTTTTTGGAAGAGATCTGCTGTACCACCTCTCCTACACTCAGCATTAGCAAAAAGTGTGCTGAATTGGAGCATCTTAATTGCTGCTCAAAAGGTAAAGTTGAGTTCATCTTGCATAGTAGCCAACATTATAACAGCTACTCTGTGAATATAATACAACAGCTTGAAAATAATGCTCTTTAAACCCGCACCCCCCCAAAAAAAAAGTTAACGTAATAAAAAGTTACATGTGCTGTTACTCGATCAGGTTTGAGGTTGGCTGGATTTTTGGTTGCATTTTCCAATTCAGGTTGTTAGAGGAGTTCTCAATTCTTTTAGATACAAAAACTTAGAGGTAGCATCAGTTTCCTTTCAACTAGTTTTTGAACCTTATGATAGCAAATCTCTTGTAGTTTCAACTTTATTATGTTTCTTTTTTTCGTGTTCTGCTTCTTAACTTTTCATCTTCCATAGGGGTGAACCCCAAACACTGAAACTGCACCTGTGTGATACCTTTGACTTCAAATCTGATAAAGAATAGTTACATTTTAACTTGTCAACTGCGGTTAGGAAATGAAGCCCAATGAACCAACAATCTGCTGTAGCTACTGTAAGCTTCACTGGCATCTGTTGGAGACTTTTGACCTTTTTGCTACCTTTACTGATATTTTATTTTTCCTGTAGTCAGAGTTAATCTGATCAGATTGATTCTGTAGAATACCTCAGGTTGTATTCAAATACAATTGTAGTTCTACTTGAAGTTCTGGGCAGGAGCTACAGTATAAAATTCATTATTGCTCAGTGTGTACCAAAAAACTTGAGTACATGGCATGGGTTTTCCCACCCTCTGGGCTCTTTCCAAACAGTCTGCCAGCTGAACTGACAGTACCTTCCTAAAGCTTGGACAGTCAAGTCAGTTTTCAGCTTAACTTTGTTTCCTTCCTTAAGCGTCTGGGCTATTGGGTGGTGGTGTGGTGGGAGGGGGAGATTGAATCCGGTGTGGTAAGGAAGGAAGATATGTTTGTATGTGTTTGCTCTGAAGGCAGCAAGCAGGGAAGCCTCTAAACAGAATGGATTATGTACCTGTGTATGTATGTTTCGCTTGAGATAGTGAGCTAAAATGTCAGCATATGCCAGGGTGGACTTGGCTCTGGATATTCTTTCTATTTTATGGAGGGTAATAAGGCATGGGTTTGATTTTGTTAAAGTGCTGTTCACAGTGAGTGTATTTGGGGAGGAATTAAGGGACAGCTGACCCACTCTCTTTCAAACTGGGGTGAATGTAAAGTTTGGCATGAATTGATTTAAACTATTGCTTACTGGTAATAAAAAAATGGAGCAAAAAGAAGAGAAAAAAGTGAATAGTACAGTTTATTGATGTAGGTAGGATGAACGGTCATACATTTCTGCTGTGCAGAAAACAATGTTAATTTACCCTAATCGTCTGAAAAGGTAAAAGTGATGCTGATTTGATGCGCTGAACTGTGAAGTGCACAAACTACAGAAAATAATTGACATTTTTATTAAAGAGCTGCAAAATTTAACACGTGAAATTCACAATCAGAATTTTGTCTGTCTTTAAATGCTTCCCTTTGTAACTGGTCAAGTCTTTAAAAAACTTGACTTGCTTTTCCAATGAATTACGTAATACATTCTCAATTTAAATATAAACATCAGCGTGCCTCCTATTTGCAAAAGTTTATCTAATTTTCTTGCTTGTCTAACAGTCCCACTTGTAAGCTTTCTTTTACATCTTAAAATCTTCAGGATATGGCTTTTTACTTTTAGATTGCACTTATGTGGATCTCTCTTTTGTATTTTTGGAAACACTAATTAAGAAGTGGAACAAATTGTACATAAAAGAATTGATGATGATGGAATAGTTCACACATCCTTAAAGGAGACTACTACATTTGTGCTGCATCAGAGCACTGAAAATCGTGTTGATTACAGGGTTTTTTACGTACCTGGAATTTTTTTAAGTTATGAATTTTAAAAAGAAGAAAAAAATTTCCCCATATAAACTAGATGTTCTGGAGTGGTGGATTGCTACTGCATGATGAGACTTGAGTTGTTAAAAGCAGTTGAAAGTGCTTGATCTGCCTTCAGGGTGAAATGAGAAATACTAAAGTGCTTTTACTGTAGTTTGGCACTATAGAAGAAAAAAACCAAACTGCTGCTTAGGCAAGTTGTGGCAAGTGTGTCAGTTGCATACAAACTTCTATTGTGAAGGAATCTCCAGAAGTTCTCAAGGCTTTGTTAGGAAGACCTAGCTGAAGTATTGTTTGTTTCTTTTTCTGACCACATCCTCCTGCTAACTGAGTAGAGGGAAAAAAACCCCAGAAAATCAGAAAAGAAATAAATAAAAGGACTAATATGAAAAAATTGATTCAGAATTACTTGCATTTTAGAGTGGTTATATATGATTAATAAAAATATGTTTGTAACTAAAGTGCAATTAAAACCCTTCATGAGAATGGATGCATGCAGAATATGCTGAGCGTGGGAAACCAGATGTTATTTTGGTGTCAGTTTTAATTTTTCTCTTTCATGGGGAAAAAAACCATTAAGAATCATTAGCTTCTGAGCAGAACAGCAATTTTGAAGACACATCTAACAGATTTTTATAGTTTTTAACTTTTCAGTGATAAATTCAGAATTCTAAAGGATTGGGAAATTGTCGATATCTCTGTTAAGCGTCTAAGGTTTGATTGTTTTTTCTCATTTCTTTTTCAGAGTTCTGTACTTCATTTGTCTGTACTGTGTTTGGAGATCTTTCTCCAGTTTTTGGCTACATACCAGCCGACTCAAAGCTGTTTACATCTTTGTCTACTCTTACATCTCGAAGCACAACGTTGGACTCGGGGGAAAATGTCTTGATGGATTCATCCTAAGTGTGATACGCTAACAGCGCTCCTCGGTGGTTCACAATGGCTTCTAAGTGGTAAGGTCTTTCTCGCAGTACTGTCATAAACAGATTTTCATGTATCTTTTTCCGTTTTTGCTTGTCTATATTGTACTGCTAACACACTTTGAGCTGCTACCTAACATATCAATTATCTGACTAGAAGACTGTCTGTACTGTGTTAAATCCAGTAAGAGCATTTGATTTAATAACAGTGTAGTAACTGATCATGGCCAAAAGTGAATGTCTAAGGAAGAGGTCAGGAACAGGGCAAATAGCCTCCTGGTCATCTGCAGCTTGGGGACTTCTGAAGCCAGATGTGGTCTCTGTGCATTTAGTAATTCTCGAATTGTATTTTGTGTAATTTCTGTATGTTCAACAGTTCTCTCAAGTTTTCTTTCACGAACGTCAGTGCTCCGTGCAAATCGGAATTGGTGGGAGCAGAGCCCCCCCTCCTTTGGGATGTGCGCGCGGCGTCTGCGCTCTGCCCCCTTGTGGGTGAAGCTGGGTACTGCAGTGCAGTGGCAAAGGCAGTCGTGGAAAGGTTTGGGTTGGAAGGGACCTCTGGTTCCTTCGTCAGTGTTCTAATTCCTAAGTCAGTGCCTCATAGATGCCGTTTTCTTTGCTGCTTTTCATGAAAGGATTTTACCAGTAGGAAATAGGTATGCACTGATGTCAACTACAGGGCAACCATTGTCACTAAAGCACTTCTGAGCTGAAATGAGTATGGATAGATCCAACCAACATCTAAACAGTCCTTCAAAAGTAATATAACACACTGCTTTTCTATAGTCAAGTAGTAAAACTGATAGACCATACTTTCTTTTGGCCTTTGAGAACAGAGAGTACATTGGTGTGACAGGACAAAAATATTGAAGTGCTGTTGTTGATATGCTATTTGCTTTGTGGACTTTTGTATTCAACACATTTTGATTAATTATATATTCTATAATACTTTATAGAATGTAATAGAATATTTTATGTTATATTATTAACTAATTGTCATTACTAATTAGAATATTATATGTTCTATAATATTTTCTCATAGCTCTCACTTTCCTTTATTTGTTCCATATATTCTGTAGAGGAAAAGCATACAATAAAATAGAATTTGAATGCATGATAAGATCTGCCATTGGAACACCTCCAGTGTATCACATACCCATGCTTGCTTCTGTTACTGATTTTAATTTCTAGTTATATAATATGCTGGCTTGCTCAACTGTCTTTGTTAGCATTTTATACCATAATTATTTTTGTTCTGATGTATTCTTTCTCTCAAAATATAATAAATTTGTTGCTGCAGAAGTTTTCCTTGAACACCATATCTTGCTATTGCTCAAGGAAGGCAAATACATCTTTGAACATTAGAGTAGCAACTCCAAATCAATCTTTTAAATGAAACAGAAAAATGGAGGCAGAGGGTTTGAGAACATTAGTATAATTTTTTTACTGTAAGTTTTTGTTCTGTGCATGCTTATCATGCTGTGGACAACTTCATTTTTACCTAATTTTAAAAGTTTTTAGTGCTTATGTACATTTCTACATGTCTATATGTTTATATAGAAAATGTGCTCCAATTACAAACATCGAGTGTTTGAGTCGTGTAGTTTTTCCTTATTGGGAACAAGGCTGTCCAGTGCTGATCTAGTTTTTGGACTACGTCTCAGTAATTATTGTGCTTTTTATACTTGCCGCCAGGTGTTTAAAAAGCAGTCAGGTTTAAAACAAATATTCTTAGCACTGGATCTACAGCTTTTTGTATCTATTGTTTTCTGTATTAAAAGCCTACAGTGTTTTGTATAGGCAATAAACATATTGTGTTTGGGGCTTTTTCTTTTTGTTTGTTTTTCACTTTAGTAAGAAGTTGTCTTTCAGGGTCCATTTTCCTGTTGGAGAATGCAGAGAGAGTTTTATCTCAAGTGCTTTCCTTTAAAAATATGTGTGATAAGGAAAAATAATATATAGCTGGAAAAATGTGCCAGCTGCCATTCTTCGGTGTTACTAATTTACTCCCTGGAATCAGTTCCGTAATCAGCCTTGGTGCTCAGGGCTTTATCCAGTCAGGTCTTGAAAAGCTCACATGACTTCCCTGTAAAATTGTCTGGAGCACTGGTTATGCTGAAAAGCCTATTTCTGTAAATGCAGTTCCTGAACACTATTCAAAATAATAAATGTGCCTGTTAATACTTGACAAGCATTTTTGCAAGTGTAGCACCTAAGTTTGGTTAATTTCTTTCCAGCATAATTAATAAAGGACCATCATGAGGAGAAAAGTGTGGTGGTTTTTTTAAATGTATTTTATTTAAAAAAAAAAAAATCCTTATTCTTTCTTTTCTTTTTTCTTCTCCTTAAATAATCATTTAGGATTAAAGCAATACATGGTACTCACTACCCTGCTCAGCAGTTTCATTAGTTGTGTCTATATAAATTCTAAACTGGATATTGGAAGAATAAACAGAAAATTTAAGTTCTTTTTTTATCGCAAAGTTTCTATTAAGATATAGCTCAGTGGGCTTCACTGACTTTTTGTGGGCTTTCCCCCCTGCCTCCTGCTTCATTTGAACATTAGTTCTCACTCTGATGCCTGACTAGAGAGGTATGTTTCTGCTGAAGAGCTTTGTAGACCATACCTAATTGTAGTGACAAATGACTCGCAGAATGCCTCACACTCGATGCCTCATGTTGTTCAAGTAATGTGGAACATCTGAGGCACATCTACCAAACAAACCCCAGAAGATGGAAATGCTAACAGGGACACAGAAGAGCTGCTTAATCTGTGGAGTGGGAAAGTGTCTTTCAGACTAGAGGGGGAAAAAAACTGTTGAACTTGTCTGGTAGGATTTACCATCCTCAGGATTCTGGGGACTTTGTGCTGTGTTTTTGTTTGTCTGGGTTTTCTTTTTAGGCAGCATTCAGCATTCATAAATTTTCTGTTTTCAACATTTTGTAAAGCTTTCTCATTTTGAACTTATCTTCTGGCATGAAGAACAGCTATGTATCTTGATAATGAATGATAAATTTTAGTTTGATTATTTTTCTTTTGACTACATTTTTTAAAAAGTAATCTGCTTGCATATTGAGCATAATATACAAGGCACTACCTTTAGGTGTTTTTTAATACCTAAAATGAAGTACATTTGGCCTTCAAAGGGGCTAGACCTGTGGTGAATTTCTTTTAGAAGTCTCATTATGCATCAGCAGGAAGATGGTGGTGAAGAACTCTGTATGCTAACTAATTTTGCTCTTGCTTAATATTGCAGTATTACAGCCCTTTAAAAAAAAAAATATATATATACACACACATATACAGAGGTATCTGTATCCATATATATCTTCAAATCTTATTTTTAATGCTTTTTTTTTGTCAGACAGCTGTTCTGTATTGGTTGTGGAGATGCTGCTGCTCTCCATTTGCAGTCAGCGACTGTTTGCTTGAAAGCAATTCACTTGGAGAGGTGCTTAATTTAAAAGTAACAGTGACTTCTACATTAAGGTGTAGGGTAACTGCACTAGTTACAGTAAAGACTCTGTATTGCAGTTTGAATCTATGATATATAATGGAATGGAAACCAGAAATCTTTAGGGAACTGGAAGATGCTTGTTCCTTGGCTAGTAGCTAATGAAAACACTGTATGTCTTTAAACAAAACAAGTATGTTGAAGATAAGACAATGATAGGCATTTTCTTTCAGAGGTTTGGGTAAAGCACAAGTGATGCAGCTACTTCTGATATCTCCTATGTAGCTGCAGAGCTTTCCTGTGGAAACTCAGAGTTCCCCTCCCTTGTGCCTCTGCCCATCAGGGCTTAATACATCTTGCCTTGTTTGGCCAAGGGCAATTTCCATGTACAGTGCACCACTGGTCATGAAGTTCTTGTCTCTGCTATCCTTAGCTCCTCCTCAGTAAATGCTCCAGCTCAGAAATGCCTAATGAAGTGCAGCAAGCCTCATTTCTGATGCAGAACTGTTGCTTTGATTTGAGCCACTCCTTAAAGAGTATAGGGATTCAGTCTAAAATGTACAGCAGAGTTAAGCAAGGAATAACAGGGTTGTGCAAGGAAAGGAGCCTTCTCCCTTTCAGGTGAACTTAGCTCCTATTCTTAATTTTAACCACATTTCATTGGCTCTTCTGTGTAAGTGATGAATGCTAGCATGAACAAAAAGACAGTCTTGACACCCTTTTTACATTTCCATAAGGAGGAAGCAATTCCAGTCTTTGAAAACTTTTGGAAAAGAATCCTCCTGTCTTTCACTATTACAATTACTAGTCTTTTATTATTAAAAGTCAGAAGTGAGGAAAACACTCAGGTCTTCTTTAGTCTTTCTGTTCTCATCAGTTGACTAGAGCATCAGTTTTTTTTCTCTAAATAAAGGAATTCTTGCCTTCCTTGGTGATCATGTTCAGCCAGGTCCATAAATTTCAGTGGTTTCCTCTCTCTGCTCTTCAAAGGCAGCTTATTTTTTTCCTTCTTGCTTCTAACAGGAACAGGCTTAACCTCTCCTTCAGATAGGTATAATACAGCAATTCTTTTCCATAATAAGGAATTCTTTCATAAATCTTTTGCAATACATGCTACTCTCGTATATGTTTCTTCTGGCATTAGAAATTAGAATAATCCTTTTAATCTGATGATATGTGTGAGTTAAAAGTATGCCACCAATCTTTTGTCTTAGTCTGTACTTTGCAACTTATCACTCATAATACATTTGTCTGTTCCATAGATCCACCTTTAATGTATGATACTTGCGTAGAACTATTAATACATGGAAGTGCCCTTTGAGCTTTTCTGTTGCTCCCAGGTGATTGTCAGAATGCCTGAGCAGTGGAGCTTGTGTGTAGGAGCAGTAACTTTGCCTTGACAGCTGTTTTTTAAGCAAAGCCTGTTCACTCACCTTCTGAAGCTGCAAAGTTAGTGTGCTATGTATTGCTTCTGGTTTTTTAATGTTATTTATTTATGGTGATCTTGTTTACCTCTCTGCAATTTTATAAGCTTTACTGTGATAATATGACTATATTTAGCAAGCAAATCTGCATGGTTGTGCATAAGTACACAAATGTTCCATGTAGGGTAAAAATTGATGTTTTCACTTGGGTGGCTCAACAATTTTTTGGTTTAGTTCCTTCATCTTTCTATGTGTTTGTTTACTTAGCGACTTTGATATAGTGAGAATTAGTTATTCTAGCAGTGCTTTTAGCAACTGTGTTTAGTTATTTGCTAATAATCAAAAATTGTTTGGTTTCAAACTTAGGGGTTTTTTCTCCCCTTCTTACTAGAAACATTTTTGAACTTTAATTTAGTACCTTAGTTGGACCCCTGTTTCATCCAAGTATGTTGTAGCTTTCCAAATAGGAAATTAGATTTCATGTGGCATCTAACACTGAAAGTTAGAATTTCCTCTCCTGTACTCAAAGCCCTGAAACCAAAACCTCACCAAACCTAAACTACATCTATTCTCTTTCCTTTATAGAAATTCTAAAAGTGCAAATTCTCCGCCTCTTTTCTTGTTTTCTGTTAAGCATGAATGATAGTTTGCAAATTTTTATGTATTTAAAGCTACAATACTGTGGTGCCCATAGGCCCCATGTGGAATTCTGCTGGGAGCATCCTCTGCAGTATCTGGTGTTTTGGTTGTTACTGATTTTTTTTTTCCTCTTCCTTAAGACAGGAGACATTTGTATGTTAATTAGAAAACAAACCAAAACCCACCAAAAAACTTCCTGCTTTGTTCAATGGAAACAATATCCCTAAGCATTCTATGCTTGCTACAGAAAAAAACCTCCCTCTTTGAGGGATACAAAATTTACATGGAAGAATTGCTTGAAATTAATAGCAGGTGATGTATTACTATGGTAAATCATACTCATTCATGTACTATCTGATAAGTAAGTTCCTTAAGTATCTAATTTTCCCCCTACCTTGAATTTGATATAATCATTGTGTATCCCCAATAAGGGGAAGGCATCTTGTTCAGACCAGGAGTGAATTTGTTCTCCTTTGATACAGGTGCCAACCTTCTATAAGCCACAAAGGTTGAAGGCTTCAGCCCAGAGTACCGTAGTACAACTACATTTAATGTAAGATTGGCGGTTTTCTATTCAAATCAAATTGCATAGTTCTGGCAGCAGCATTTATTCTTTCTGGTTACGTTCAGATTATCAAGTGGACATGCATTCAGGTTTCTAAGTAAAAAGAAGGGGCAAAGACATTTGTATTGCAGAAGAACTGGTGTGCTGTTGCTTTACACTGAAAGAAGTCTTTCATTTATGATTTAAATAGGAATACTGCTTTTTAAAAATCTAAACTTGGGTATTTTCGGTTGAGGAATCTTGTAATGCTTCAGAGATTATTATTTTTGTCTTTAACATAGAAAAGAAGGGAGAAGGTTTAAAGTTCTGTCCCAACATATATGGGGGAAAACATACAATATCTAACTTTTTTAAAGTAATATTTTGTTAGGAAGGTAGATAAAATAGTTTTAACAACCTCTAGCTAAGAGTAACTTTCTGAAGTCTCACAGCACCACTCTGTGAGAAATAATTTGTTCATCAACTTGATTTAGCTACCATTGTACAAATGGTTGACAAATATCTAACTTAAGAAAATGGAATACTTATTTCTTCTTTGACTAATTTTAATATTAATCCATAAATCTTGATCTCTATTGGGACACCCTTCTTTTGACACTGTGGTTTTGTTATGAGAAAGAGATGACACTATGAAATTCTATGTAGGAGGACTATATATTATGTGAGACTTAGAAATCCATTGCTCCACAGCTAGTATAAATCCTGTAATAAATATATTTCACTATATATATAGTGTTTCAGAGTTTTAGTAGTATGGTCTGTATAATATAGCCTAAACTAGTAGAGACTTGAGCATGTCAATCCTCATGAATAGACTTATGAATGCAGCCACCCAGGTGGGTTGGGTTTGTTTTTTTTCTTTTCAAGTAGGTTGAATATTAGTTTTTACTTTCCATTTTGCCATGTAGATTAAACTTCCTGTGGCCATGTTTCAAGAACCCAGTTAATTTTGGAAGAGAACTAAAACAGAGACTGGATGAGTGCTCTGTAAACCAAGACAGAACCTGTATTTAATGTAGGCATTGAGAGCTTTTTCGTTGATACTGCAAATGGAGCTTATCCTATGACCTCACTAAGCATGCTTTCTCTTTTTTTGCATTTTAAACATGCCTGCCTTGTATGAAATTTTAAGCAATAAACTAAAATTAGGTTAGGCTTAGTAAGGGAAGCAAGATAAGTGTGCTGTATGCAGTTTTGGGATTGGAATGAAGGTTATTTTGAACAGTGGAGTATAGATTCCCTTCTCATTTGACTTTTCTGCTTTGGACATGATTTTAAAGGTTGGCCACTCAAACATGAGGAAATTCTTCTACACATGTGTACTTTTATGTAGTGCTAGAGAAATTCTTAACAGAAACAGTGATAATGGCTGTAAAAATCCTCAGCTAAATAGCCCAAATACTTGTTTAAGAAATACATATTGAACCACTGTCTTGAGTAATTCTGGAAATATATATGTGTGCTTGGTCTCTGGTTATCACTTACTGTCTGTGTTCTGACTGTTCTATGCATTAACAATTGGCAACTCTAGTTTTTCTGTAAAGCACTTAAAAAGCTTTTGGTAAAGGTTTTCAGGTCTCAATTCCTTAGAGATCCAATTTCATAGCAATGTTGCCATTGTTGTTCTGGCTTACTGGTAGCTGTTCCACAGAACCTTTGGTTTTAAAATGTTGCTAATTTTAATGTCCTTTATACAGAGATATCAACATCAAGGTTGTCATCATTCACTTTGATTATTTTATAAGAAAAAAAAATCTGGCCACTTTTATTGTTATGGGATTGTGTAATGATATCTTCTCTTGCTGTTTCTACTTGCATGGAAATGGGTATGGTTCCGGTTATGTACTGCTGCAGGTTCTTATTTGAAGAAAAATCTGCCAGTGGGAGAAATTCATAGGTTTAGAAGATCTTGTGGGATATATCAGGACTTGGAACAAGCAAGAGGTTAGCAACAGGAAGACCAGATCCTTATCCTGACTGATTGTAGAAGCTGTGGGACAGACAATACCTTGATCTTCTCAGGAACTCCTAATGGGTTCAGGAAAGCATTGTATTCTTGCATGCAACCTCAAGATAAGAACAGTTAATGCATAAATGGTAAAAATTTGGGGGCTTCTTTATTAAACAGAATAGTACTGTGTTCAGTCAGTGAACATAACAGTTGTTTTATGTTCAACTGCTGGTGGATATATTTTGGCAGATATTTCTATATTTTTTCATATTAATGCTAGATAATCAAAGCCAAACTCTGAAACCCCCCCTCAAATCATTCCCAGAAATCTGCAGCCTTCCAAAGAAAGAGCCCCACAACTTGATCCAAAAGGATCTCCAGCCCCCAATACAAAGCAAATAAATACAACCTAAGTGATTGAAAGAAAAGTAAAACTTTACCAGAAACTGACAGTTGTTTGTTTCTTTCATTTCTCAGGAAATAGCTAGGTGTGTCTAGGAAAAACATTGGGATAATTGAAGCTATTTACATTTTTACATTAAAAAAAGCAGTAGACCAAAACTACAGAAAGGTTTAATGGCTTAATTTTAAAGTATTTTGTATGCAAAATAATAGCTACAAGAAGTTTGCACTGATATAGAAATAGTTTATTGCACAATTGTACATTGATTTGTCCCTGGTTGGGTTTTCTCTGTGAAATTATATTAATTGAACTGAACCAAGGGAAGCATTAATACCAAGTAGCTTAAGAATTAACTGTAAAGTTAAGTGTAAGTTATATGAAGGGTAACCTCTTAAATATATTTTAGAAGTTTGAAATAGACTTGGAAAGTTAATTCCTTTAAATATGTTTGGTCCTTACATGTGGTTAGTGCAGATTGCCAAAAGATGAGATGATTCCACAATATGACAAATACACTGTTTTCTCCCTACGCGTGTGTTTTTCTAGGCTATGTTCTTTGTTTGTAATTCTGTATCTAAAAGAAAAAAAAGAGAGCTATCTGAGAGTTGTAGTTCTAAAGCCAAAAGGCTTGCTATTTAAAAAAAATGCAGCATATACAGAGGAAGAAACAGGGTTTGTCTTCGCTACCCACGCAGTCTTTTGTGTGAAATTGAGTGTCCTGCTATTTGCCTAGCAGGTGTAACATGGATGTCCAGTACGACACATTCCTCGCACGTGGCTCGGTGTGCAGCTCCAGGCTGAGCTCTGCGGAGCCAGGAGCCCCAGACAAGAGGCCGTGAGCTGCCGACCCTTTGCACAGCAGAGGGCACGGGGAGCTGTGCTGCCAGCCAGGGGAGCGGACACTCACAGACACGGCAGGAGCTGAGGACTCGGCTGAGACCCCAGACTTCCCTGCGCTTTGACTGACTGTAAAAGCCCAGGGCTTCCTTTGCTCAGCGTCCGTCCTCAGAGACACCAGCTCAAGCTGTTGTTTTGTGATTTAATTATTGCACCATGATTAAATTATTTTAAGGATCTGGATGTCTGAGGCTCTGCTATGGGAACCCTGAGATAGAACCTACAGGGAAACCTCGTCTGACTGTGACTGTGGGGTGTGTAGCTGCGCAGGGGCCTTCGTCCCAGCTCAGGTGGTGCCAGAGTGGCTGGCAGAGTGGCTCCCGGATGGGCGGACACGGGAGTTTCCTTAACATGGCTGTATTTTGGAACACATGTTCCCACCGTGCCAAGCAAGCTCCCCTGAACTTGTTGCCTTCTGCGGGGCTCCGTGAAATCGGGCGCAGTTCTCCTCTTCCCTGTGCCAGGGCGGTCTGTGCGGCACCGAGCGGCGCACCCGCGTTACAAGCGGCCCGCTTGTGCGGGCAGTGGGCCGGGCCGGGCCGGGCCGGGCCGGGCCGGGAGGAGGAGGGCGGCGGGCGCAGTCCGGCCTCAGGCCGCGGGGGGCCGCTGCGCTCCAAGCCCTCCGGGCCGGGGCGCGGGGCTCCCCGTGAGAGCCGCGTTGTTCCCTCCCCGCGATCCCGGTGGGACCGCCGGCACCGGCGCTTCCCCCCGCCCTCCAACACCCCAGGATCCCTCTTGCCGTCTGACGCGTTAGATATAAAAGAAACCTTTGCCCTCTCTCCCACAGCAGGTAGGACTGGGCTGGCGTTTCTCTGGCATGGCGGGGTAGTTCTAGAAACATTCTGTGTTACAAAGCTGAAGGTCTGCGATGCGCACTTGCTCGGGAAGAGACCTGTCAAGAGATGTGTTGTTTGTGGTAGGCTATAGGGCCTCTAGGCGGTCTTCCAAAATTGTACTTCCCAGTGTCTTCTCGGGTTTATAATTGTCTTTTACTATTACTGCTAATTCTAGGAGTTCTCTACACGTGAGAATTTGAGTCACTTGCAAGTAGTTCTCTCTCACATGGATCTTTCTGTCATTGACTGTGTTTTGTTTTTTCAGCATTTTTCATTCTTGGGATGTTCCTCCATCAGCAGGTTTACCTGCGTCAATGGAATTCCCATGGACGTGGCGTTCTCTGCACCCCTGCTAAATAGCTTGGCTTTCTGTGTCCTGAAAGGTCTAATCCAAAGAGACAGTGCTCTGAGAAGTGCTGTTACGCTCTGATCATTCACTGTGCCTCCCACTGTTATACTTCTGCATGTTTCGTGATCTGTTTGTAATCCCTTCTGATGCAAAGTCCTGCTAATGTGGATTCCTGTTTAGTGAGAGGTGCAGAGCATAGACATCTTGCACAGCTAGTGATACAAACATCAAGAACCATGGCAGGGGAAGCCTGAATGACTTCAGCAGCGGACACCTCAGTGCAAAATCAGGGTCATCCTTTGAGTGTAACAGAAGTGGAATACACATGAAAAGACATCAAAGAACTTACTGTAATGCAAATAACAATTCTACCTAAGATCAAGTCTTCTATTATTTTTTAAAATGTATTAAGAGGTTCCAGAATAAGAAAGTGTTAAGATTTATTGAATAAGGCTTTTTGTAGCCTGTTTTGGTTTTGTTTAAAGATCAATTTAGGTATAACATTTGTAAGACTTCTGGTATGTTTTACACTCACAGCTAATCTGTAAAACTTGCTTGGGTTGTATAGAACCCACGATTGTACATTGTACTGTTTAAGAAGATGGTAAGAACAAATGTGAAGGAGAAGTGTATGTGAAATGACATACCAAGGCAAAAACATAAGCCTTGCATCTTGCCTTCATTTTTTATAAAATGCTGTTTTCATAGAATGTAGTGAAGTATGGAGGTCCTGGAGTTAACCTCCATCCATACATATACATATATAAACATACATGTATATATCCCCCTCTATCTTCTGTTGAAAACTTCTTGATGTTCTTTTCTTAAGAGTCAAAAGCCACCCTGAAGGAAGTCAAAAGCTTTTGATATGTCTTTGTTGTATAAGCTTTAATAGTTTATCAGGTTTTATCTTGAAATATGATCGTGTGTATGGAGAGTGGTTTTTATTACTTGCTTGTGTTTTGTTTGTGTGTCCTATTACTTGAAAGGCTGTTGTTTTCTCATTTTAAAAAAGTATAGTTTCAACACTTAATTGTTTTTTAAATTCATGACTCACATATGCTGCATGTTGTGTAAAAATGTCACACCTTGTGCACTTAATGTAAGTGATGCACTAGGTACTTCACGTGTGGTTAAGAGCACTTTGATATCTAGTTTGAGCCTTTCTGAGGGTGTTTAAGATAGGTACAAACTGCAGTTTGGCAGGTGGATGGTTGGAAGCATTCTCAGTCTTACAGAAGCATCTGAATTTCTGTCTTGTTCCCAAATGCTAGGAACTGCAGAGTAGCTTTGTGGCAGGATTTCAAGGGCATAAAAAGAAATTCTATAGAAAATAATGCTATTACGAATAAATGATGGCTTGAGCTTGTAATGACTCATGGTCTTTTGTAATCACAAATTGTCTTTGTGGTAATCTTTATTATTTGTTCTGAAAATGTATAAACCCACTTCTCTGTAATTTTTTTTTGTATTGTGGAAAAAATACTGTGAATGAAATCATTATAGGGAGGATTTTCTGTTTGATCTTCCTGCAGGAAGTAGTATTCTTGCAATATGTCTTTTATGATAAGGCCAGAATTTTGTATTAATTTGTAAGGAAAAAATTATGTAGATGCTTGTATTCATTTACAAGGGGAATTTAGACTAACTTGAATATCTGGGGATTTTAATGCAGGATTGAATAGAAAAGACATTTTCAGTCTATATAGAAGTTGAAAAATGTCTTAGGTGGCAATTTTAATGAACTTGTACCAACTTTTTCAAGTTGTGGTGTTCTGAACCGCAGACGTGGCAGTTGAGTAAGACTGACAACTTAATCCAGTTGCAGCCCCTTGTGAGCATTTAACTGAAACTCTGAGACCTAAAACACGTTATGCTGCATACCTTTCATAGAACTTCTTTTTCTTTTTAAGAGCTAAACAACAGTAGTGAATTTCAGATTAAATACCTTCTTTTAAGGAATGTATAGAAGTGTGCTATGCTTCATGTGTAGCGTGGGTAATTGCATTACATGCATTCAGCAATGTCTTGGACACTGAGCTGCCTTCATAAAAGTAACAGAAGCATGCAGGCTGCCACTGAGACATTTGGAATGAGTATTTAGTATATTTCCTCTGAGCAGTGTGTACAGTCTTTGGTGGTAAATGAGGTGGGAATATTGCCTAGTATCGTGTCTGTCTATCTTCACTCTAAGTCTAGGAAATAAAAGAATACTTTACATCAAACAATAATGTGTATTCCCAGTTGTAGAAAACCTTAAGGAATGTTCTTCTTCTATGCTAATTTATTTCTTTTGTCCTTGAACTTTCTGTTTCAAATACAAGGCATCTTTCTTAATGGCTTCTTTAAGCTAAATATAAAACAACATTTAAACGTCCCGAAATAAAAACAAAAAACTCAGCTAAACCAGGCATGTATGGAGAAGTAGCCCTAGGGATAAAGTGGATGTTTGGACAAGAGACAGGTTATTTCTGTACTTGTAGTTTTTTGGAAGGTGGTGTGAATATTTTAAGTGGTAAAAATAGTACCAGAGCCCCTGCAAAACAGAACTTAATATATAATAAAAGGTAGTATTTTTGTAGTTAGTGGCTAAAACTATGTGAGAATGTGAATGGTGATGTTATACACCAGCTTTAGAAACAGAGTGCCTAGACTTTCTGGATGATAAGTGTTATCTTTCAAATACAGGTGAACGTTCTTTGTGCACTTCATGAAAATTAAGAGCTATTGAACTCTGTCAGATACGAATTTGCAAATGTGTTGTGAATTTTCTTAGTGCTTAAAATTTTTGCAGTGCTAAGTAGTGTCTCCTTGGCGTGCAGAGTTTAGCATGCATTGGTTAATATGTAGGCTTGGTGGTGTTTGGTTTTCTTATCAGTCTGCACAGTTAAATGTCTTTAAAATCTGCCTTGGAGCAGCTGGCTGGCAGCTGACGCTGCTGTTGGCACCACCCAGGTTTAACATGACATCACCAGGAGAAGTCCACCTCTGTGCTCAAGGAAGTTGATGTGGGAGCCACGCTCTGTAAAGTGGAGAGGAACTGCTGAGAACACAGAGGGCATGTAAAAATGGAATTCCTGAAAAAAATTGTTCCCACTGTTGCTTCTGGAGATGCTGTTCTGGATGTTGGGAGTACTGCCCGTGAAAGCTCTCCAAGGCTGCTGAAGATGAGACGGGTCCGGCTGTTTTCATTAGGACAGACAATAGACGAAGACGAGGAGACACATGTTTTACATCCTGATTACTGTATGTATCCGTGTCATCAACCTGGTGAAAGCTGATTGCTAAGCTCTTTCTTCAGATCATGATTATTTTGCTAAATTGACGAATTTGATTATAAAAGGCCTTTTTATCAGAGTTCCTATGGTAATGGTGTCTTGAGCTTTAGAACTATTTTATCGTTGACACATTAATATTTGTTAGTGACCTATGTGGAAGCAATTTTTCGGGTTTTCTAATTTCAGGATTTCTTGTCTTTGCATGCCTGTGTGACTTTTTTTCCTCCTCTTTTTGGGATAAGAATCTGTTTAAGTTTTTAAACTGTAATGTATGTAAAATTAGGCACTAAGTTGTCTAGACAGGAGTGTGCTACACAGAGATCTGTGACTGCTGTGCAAGGTGTGAGTTTTGTCATCTTTTCTTTCCCTGTTTTTCTGGCCCCCTAAGTTTTCAAAGACTTTCCTTTTAAGAGTTTTTTTGTCTCAAAACAGTGTATGTTTCCCTTTTTTAGTGTTATGAAGATTGCACATTTTTAGTAAACACAATATGTAAATAAGTCAAGTAAGAATATGGATATTGTGTAGAGAAGTTTTAACCTTAAGAACATGGGTAAGGTTGCTTATATGATTTCTTTTTTTTAAAAATTTTTACTATGTGTTAGTGGCTAAATATTACAGTGTATTGTGCTAATAAAAAGTAGAATTAGTTCATGTTCTTTTTTCAGATAGTACAGCTGGGTAGTAATGGAAAATTCAGTTTTACTTTTTTTTTTCTTTTTGCCTTCAGCTAAAATAGTGCAGTCTTGGGCCTTTATGGTCTTGGATTCTGCTGGCTGTCAGATGCAGTTTTTGCCCTTTGTTATATGGTTGGATATTTTCAAGAATTAGTATGGCTTTTAAATATTTTTCCTTACCTGCAATTTTTTTTCCTGTCTACCTGCAGTGGTGGAAGGTGGAGACATTCATCCATCTTACTGGGTGATGAACTTACAGCCTTAGGGAATTAAGCTTGTGGTGGTGGGAGAAAAGGATTTCCTAGGAAAGACTTCTCTTAGCCTTTCTGATTGTAACGTGAACCACTTTTTTCAGTGCATCAGGTTGAGTAAGATGGGGAGCTGAGTAAAGCAGGGAGAGTTCTGTTTTGTTAAACAAGTTGTTCCTGTGCACAGCAAATTACAAGTTAATGTTGTAATGCTGTGGGTTATTGAAGACTGCCTACAGAATAAAGTCTGTTAAGGCTGCCTATATGCTTGAAAACTGATCAGAAGCCCGTGGTGTCTGATGGCGAAGGTTTTTTAGCCTCATTTAACTTGGAATGCTGTACAACAGCCCTGGAGTTTGTAGTTGGATATCAATGTGAATTTAATATCTCCATAGGTATATCTCATCAATTCTGCTTCTATGCTGTATTCTCATTTCTTAATAGCTCTCAATTTAAATAATATTTTATTTCAAATGTTAAAATTTCAGAAGAAATAGAATTGTCTTTGTGTCAGGCTAAAAGAAAATGCTATAGGCTGACTGAAGTTTGTAGACAAAACAGATACATTCATCTTTGTTCAGTGTTTTGTTGATAGTTCAAGCAAATGAGGATAATAAACAGAATAAACTAGTCTTACTGTTAAAGATGAATTTTCCTCTCTTGGTCATTAAATATGTGCCAAATGGTGACTGTTAGGAGTAGTTTTTGTGGAAACCAGCAGTGCCTGACTAATATCGCTTAATAGTGTGATGTCATCATTTACGAAATGAAGACTTATAGTCTGTTCTGGGATCATGCTTTTACAATAGCAGATAGTAGCTGAATCCTCTTTAAATTATCTGCTTATTTCTATTTTTGTATCTTGGTAATGGAATGAACTGCTCTGCTGGAATAGAGCAAAAGAACTACAGTGTTTACCAGTTGGGTATGCTGCAGGAGGCAGGTGCTGACCAAACAGGTAATAAAACAATAGAATTATTTTTAAAAACATGGTAAATGTTTACTTGTATAATGTATGCAGATGTGGTGTTAATGCACCACAGAATTTAATATAATGCAGCTGTTGAGGAGCTCAGTAGTTTTTTAAAGCTAAGGTGGTTTGTCCTATTAATATGTTTAAATTTGAGAGTGAGTGGGGTTTACTTTTTATTTTTCTTTTTTTTTCTGTTCCTTACTGCTGCTGTTTAAGAATTTTTTTTGTTTTGGTGAGAATTTAGGTGAAATACTGAGTCTGACAATTATTTTTAAGTATAAACATATTTTAGAAGTTCTCAAACAGACAGACCAAGCAAAAAAACCCTATTCTCGGCATCGAAATCATAGAAGTATTATTTTTATAATACCATCTAGTTGGGTTTGCATCTAACTGACCTAAAAATTTTGTTGTTGTTTGTTACTAAAATATTTATTGTATCGCCTTTCAAAATACTTAGGATATACTTTGTTTTAGAGCTGAAAATAGGACCTTACAAATAAATGCTCTGTGATACATCTTTTACAATATGTGGTTTCCATCAGAATTTTTCAAGTGTATTTTAGAAATCTTTACAGAACTGTCTTTTTAGATGTATAAGGTTAGTAGAATTGTAGAAGAAAACCACAACTGACTTGTTGAAGTATTTGTATATGACTGTATGCATCACAATGCTTAATAGAGGTTAGTAAAAGAACAGGCAGCTTTTTTAAATTCGCTGTAGCATTTGAGAGTGATATGTTCTCAGTTTTAAAAATTTGTTTCAAAAAATCTGCAATCCAAACAAAACATGCAAAGTTGAGCGTGGAAGCTTCAGATTGTGATGTTAAAGAAGGGGAGCGCCACAACTGCCCTATGTGAACTGGCAAATGGCAGCTGTACCTGTGGTGTGTGAAACGTGCCCTCCTGTTGCAGCTCTGTGCCTCGCTTGTGTTATAATGCAGGGTAGCTAATACTGTGGAACTGCCTTAATGGCCAGCTGTGTAAGTCAAATCTGCCAGAACTGTAGGAGAGATGTTAATTTTCTCAGTGATGTGAGTATTCTCACTGCTCACAGCACCCGTGTTATTTCTGTGTATGAAAAACCTGCTTCCCTTCAAGTGCTTCTGCTAGGAGAGCAAAAATACAGCAACAGGAATGTGTTCTTTGGTGGTAAAGAAATGAGTAACGGAGCTGTAGCTGCCTCAGGGGTTTGGCAGCAGGGGCTGGATATACAGAAATTACCTGTGAGCACGGTGTCCCTATAATCCCAGCAGCTCTGCAGGGCATATTCAGCTTCCAGTTGCATGTCTAATCAGCCCTGTACAGCACAGGATGACCTGGGATGTGATGTTTATATGTGAAATAAAAATCAGTTTCTGTACCCTGGTACAGAAATTTGTTTTGATTAGAAAAGACTGGAGGGTGTGATGGGCAACTGTGTACCATGGCTTCCCCCCACAGTCTCTGCTCGCTTGCGTTTAAAGACTCTGCTCCATAATAGTGTTCGAGATCCAGAATACTATTTACATCAAAATCTCTAACCCTCTCTCCTTATTTTCTTATCACTGCAGATAGCATTGTTTTTGCTTGAGTAATGCCTCAGGAAATTGTTCTGTGTATATTTTCCATAAGAAATAATAAGTGAACCTCTCCTAAGGGCCTTTGGAATCTGTGCTTTAAGCTCTTTGCAACAGAAGGTAGGGAAAGGAGATTTTGGTTTGATTTTTGAGTGCAGTTTTACAAGCGGATCAGGCTGATCTAACAGTTTGCTGTCAATGAAAAGGGCAATCTCACTCCCAGCTGTGCAGCCTTCCCCATCTCCTCTTGGGTTCTGGTGTAGCTTTTCCCTGAGCTGATTAATTTCACAAAGCCAACAGAAAATGTTCTCATATTTTTGGGCCAGTTTTTGAAATGAATCGGCAAGGGGAATCAACTTGCTGAAAGGGCCTTTTGGGTCAGTAGTGGGGACAGCATTAGATGTCTTACCATTACCAAAAGTAGCAGTCACCTTCTGGATATCCTCTGTTTTAATTGATTTGTGGAAAAGAAGCTCTTTAATATTTTAGATAAATGGAAAAACAAGCATCTCTCCAGAGCTTTATTTTAAGTGCAGGGATGATATGTTTTATTATTACTGCTTATAAGCAGATAAAATGACCATTGGGTAAATGTTTCTTAAGTAAGGCGTTAGCTTAAGATGGAGTCAATAAAGAACTGAAATAAGGTCCAGCAAATCTTTTAAAAAGTAAGCCCAAAGGCAAAGAGAGTACACCTCTGACTTGTTTATTTTACCATTAATACAGAAAATCGACTGTAGTTGTGTTTAATTGTCTAAGAGACTTCTCAAATATAATTTTTTAATTTATTTTTTTGAAGATCTGATTTTTTTAAATTGCATACTTGACTGTACCTAATATACTTCTGCTGTAGTTTTCTCAGGGTTTCATCTGAAGAATATGTGCAGAAATTTACAATGAATATACTTTATTTAAGTGGTGAAGTAATTGTAATTTAGTGCTTCATACAAGGTGTGTATCAGTACAAATCAAAGATGGATCTAGAAGAAGTATTTCTTCATCCTCAACAGCTACTCATGTGGGGTATATTTATATAAATGTGTGGAGTACACATATATAGTGAGGAGGTAATTCACTTGTTTTCCTCTGACACATGGTGAAGAGAGCTTACCAATTTTTTTATTGCTTTTGGTCACTTAATAGATTATCTTTGTATTGCATTTGCAGGGTCTCTTTTTTTGCCTCTGGCTTAGTTTCTCTGGACTTTAAGTACTTAAAAGGTTTTCTCAGACATAAGAATGCTACTATAAGCTTTCATGTGACAGCTGAATCAATGTAATGGCTCAATGTTCTGAGCAGGAGATTGTACCCTTCCACCTGTATAATTGTCTTGTATATTAAATTTTGGTGTTCCTGTTGCATATGTATCTTTGGTGAGACTATTCAACTTGCTAAATGAAGAGGAAACCCCTCTTTCCTTCCAATACCAGTAGATAGGCAGCAAACTGGAACACTGTAAAAAATAACTGTCAGCAAATTTAGGAAGTGAATGTCAGTAAACCTGCTGGTTTGGACTTTGTTTTTCTGTTCTTTTTGACTTTCTGTCCTGCAGATTGTAAGGTGAAAAGAAAGAAGTAATAAAATCTCTAGTTTATTAAGGGGGAAAAAAAAGGTGAAATTGGACAATATGTAGCTGCAAATATTCTTTGAAATAATGCAGATGAAATTTAGTGGGAGGATTGTAAATAAAGCAAACATCTCTTGACCTTTCCACTCTACAATTATTTTTAAGGTAGTTGTGAGAGGGACAAAATAATGCTTTTAACTTGAAGGAGAGGGGGAGAGACATGATACATGTGGGGGATGTGAGAAAATTTAACATAGACAGGAAAAACAAGCAAGTTTTCAGGGGATTCTACAAAAGCTGATTAAGGGGAGTTGTGAAGTGCTGAAGTCAATAAGATGTGGAGAAACTTGTTGCAAAAATAGTATCTGCTACTGTAAAACTGTTCTATCTGTGATAGGCTGGTAATACAAGAACAAAAATATTCTTTTAAATTCTTTGTGTCCAAGGTGTCCACAGGCCTTGACAGTGACATTTTGAGAGGGAGAGAAGAGTTTAGCATGTTGTTCCTTTCTGATTTATACTGTAAATATCTTGCACATAGAAGAGATTTTAAAACTTAACCTGCTATCAATAATGTCTGTTAGTGATCCCAAGGCAGAGTATATAAAAGGCTGGACAGCATGTAAAGTAAAAATATCAACATATTTTTAAAGAGCTGATTTCCTTGAAGTAAAAAACTGTTGTCCTTTTAAAACATTAAAATTGATCTATGGACTAAAAAATCCCAACTAATATCCTCCTAATGCTCAAGAATGTGTTTGAAAGGTCAATATAGTATTTACTAGCAGGATTAATTCAGCAACTGCATATGAAGATGCCATGCTCATGATATCAGCAATTCAGATTAAAGTTACAGAAAGATTAGAATTGGAACATTGTTAAATAGTTCTTTAATTTTCTTGAAAAAAAAGTCTGTGTTTCAAATGGAAAAGTTTTAGTTTGTAGGTGATCAGACAAGTCGTAATATCCTCTAGGTGTGGTTTTTCTGTTTCTAATGAAAATGTGAATTGTAAGTGGAAGAGTCGGATACGACATTTTTCAGTAATTGATATTCTTGATGACTGCTGGTAGTTTCTGTTGGCTGCATTTGTTACTTGTTTCATGTCTTGGTTTGTAAACTTCTATGTTTCTAGTTGCTTTTGTTCTAAGCTCTTAAGTAACAGGATGATTCTTACCCTGTGAGTTCTAACTTTGTATGTGTTCCTGTATTATGTGGATCCAGACTGAGGGAAAAAGAATTTCAAGTACTTCCTCTTAATCAAGAGCTACTTTGGAAAGTCTTTCCACTTTTGGTAACTGTCATTCTTTGTGTCTCTAACTTAGCACTGAATAGCCTCTAGTTGCTCTTCAAGTAAGAATATGTTCTCTCAGGTAGTAAATGCTATTGAAGAATAGCTGTGATTTGGGAAGTAGCATTAGTGGCGCTGGTTGTTTTACTCGACATGCATCTTGTTCTCCAGCCAGGTTCTAAAAGGTCCCGTCAAGCAAAGACCCACCCTCCCAGACAGGAGGGTTCCTTACTCGTGCTTGTAAACTTTTGACATTTGTATTTATTTATAAAAGAAAGATTTTGTTATGAGAAATCCAAATGCACTACTGTTTTGAAGAGAAAGGTAAAACTTTCAGAAGGCCATGTAACTTTAGCAGTGGTAACTTCTGAAGAGATTAAGTTTCTGTTTGCAGCAGTTTTTCATATCATGCTCTGGCTGTTGGGGACTTGGTGTATCCTCACTTCATGAGCTGTGCAATATGCCTTGTAGGGAGATACTACATAAATAATAATAGTTCTTTAGCTGATTAGTACCAATGAGTTCTGTAGTGACAGGCATGTTCTGGACCGTGATTGCTTGGGAGACTTTCAATGCTCATTGACAAGGCCAGTATGGCAATATAAGCTTCAGGTACTCTAACATCAGGATGCTGTTGCACGGTCATATTAGAGACTGACTCAAAACTGTCTGGTGTCACTTGGCATCTCTTAAAAATGCACTGGTGTGAGCTTTGTCTCAGTTACTTCTTTGAGAGGATGACTTGCTGAAGGAAGGATGTTTTTAATTTCAAAGTATTTTCTAACTTAAAACAGGAAAACCAGTAAGTAATACATATAAGAGAAACTTAAACTTTTATGAAAATACTGTATTTATCTAGTATGTTGTTTTCAGTTTATTAGAGTTAGTTTAAAACTGTTTTTTCTTTGTTGATTGGGGTTTCCATAAATTCTTGTTTCATGGAAGGAGCCATGCAGAACAGAGTAGGTTAATTTGCCCAGATGTTGAGGAAGTTATACCATAGACACAGGTACATTGTATGTTTTGATAATTAACATGTTCATATCAGTTACTGGGAGAAATGAACAGTATGCAAATACTCTTATCAAGAGATGATATGACTGGCAAATAGGGAGAGCCAGTTGAATGAATGGAAAAAGCTAAAGCATACTGTCCATTTTATGTGCACATGTTTTTACCACCTGCTTTTAGTTGTTCATTTTTCATTAATTAGTAGGGCTTGCAGTGGCGTGGCACCGTCCCTTTCGTTGGATGTGCTGTGCTGGGTGCAGGTGTGTGCATGCAGAGCTGCCTGCCGTGGTTCTCCTGGAGCGCTGGGCTTCGCAGCCGCTGCCCCGTGGGCAGCTGCTGGCAGAGGCTATTTTGTAGTCCCTCAGCTAAGGCACTTCAAGGAACTTTGTGTTGTGGGCTATTTGCATAACTTCCAGACAAATGCAGCCTTGTAAAGTTTTAGTGTGTGTTAGGTGTTTAGTATCTAACTGTTGCATTTAGCTGCCCTTGGGTTTGTTACTACTTCTGGTTCTCTCCCTTTCTGATTTTTGTATTTCTTTTCTTGCCTTTCTTTACTGTAACAGAATGCTTGCTCAAGATAAAGGTTCAGAAATGACACTCATATGAATGCTAGTATTTCTCATTTGCAAAGCAATGTGTATTTTACCTTCTTATTACCTTTTTAAATCTTAGAAACATGTCTATTTTGTTTCTACAAGAATATCTGTTGTTTCACAGAGATGGGAAAGCTGCAAAATTCAGTATTAAAAGCACTTAAGTGTTTAAATCCTGGTAACTCGAGCAGTAAAAAAGGCACTGTAGGAGTGATGAAATATGCCAGTTTAGTTCAACTGTAAAGAATGCCATGTTAACGTAATTAATATATTTATTTCTGATATTGGGTTGTGGAGCTCCATATGCTCCTGCCCTGTGTAACTTAAACATCAGGAAAGGCAATTTCAGGAGCTGAAACCTCAAGAGAAAATTAGCTGTCCATGCCTTGCCCCTTCTTGCTTTCCTCTTCCTGACTCTTAAGTACAGCTATCCAAGTCCTTATTCTATGTGTGCAGAGCTGCCGCCTACATAGGGATTTAAGCCATGGTGGAGCAAGTTGGTAGGCTTATGACTGTGAGGAGGTTTTACAGAGACACCTGTAGTAGTTCCCTCTTGTAACTGTGCTGTTCCTCATCCCTCTGCCTGCTATTAGTGTCCTGTGGCAGAGGTGGCTGAACCAGACGTATGTCTGCATTTTGCAGGGCTCTACAGTGCTTTAATGTATGAACAGGAATGGACTGCAGTGACAGTGGCTCAGGAGCAAACATTCAGCTTTGCTTGTGGCAGAGGGAGGAAGGCAGGAATTCACCTCTGGGCACAGGGCGAGCACGTACATGAGGATCTTCAGCTGCTGTATGAGTTTAGTGGTAATCTGCATCCGAGAATATTTTCTGCCCAAGTACTATTGCAGTCATGAGGCTTAACAGATTGCAGCTTCTGTGCTGAGTTTACCCCTATAGGTAACTTTTTCTTTAACTTTTTCTTCTTTAAAGTTTTCCCAGATGAATCATAAACTCTCAGTGGGTTTTTATTCTCCCAATGCTCTTTATTGGGATAGAATAACTGATTCTTGCATAATGCAAATATGATGTTTCCCGTAAAAGTGGCGCAGACATCCAGCAGCTTGGGAGGAATAACAAAAATAGAAACCTAACTGATTTGTAGCAGTTGTCTTGAGGCCTTGTAGGGTAACAGAGTTAAGCCTTTCCTTACTCTATCCATTTAAACGCCCAGCAACTAAGCAGGGATTTTCTGTGTAGCTCTGTAACTGTTTCCAGGTTCCGTTTAAAAGGTTGGTGAAAACTGAGGGCTGGTTCCCCAAACCCACGCATTGGTATGTTAGTGCTGAAGCACGGTGAGGAGGCTGACACGGTTCAGAATTGGACCTTAAGGCTGTTATTTCAGGTTGTCTGACATAGAACCATCCTAGTTGGGCTTTATACCTTTATTTGCAGTCACTGAATATTGAAATTTAGCATCTGTGAAGGGTCTAAATCACTGTGTTTTATAGAATTTTAATTACAGGGCTGCTTGTGACAATTGAGAAACTTAGATTTGTCAGACTTCTGAGATATGGTTGCAGCTTTAGGCTTGTGTATCACTTTACCTGTCTCATTTCCTCTTGGGGGAAGATTGGTTAAATATCATCACAGAACTGCCTATTACGGTTTTTGGAATGTTTCACCTTTTTATTACTGATTTGTTTCCTTGCAGTCTTACAATGTTTGCTGATCTGGAAAGCTAGATTTTCAGGAAGGGCCAGATATCTGTTTAGTATAAATTCTTACAAAATTCATAAGGCTATTGTTAAATTACCTTGAAAATTATTTGATTTTTCAGGATTTAATTACTCTTTCTTGAAGGTTGTGGGGATTTGTTCTCTTTTTTTTTCTTTTTTTTTTTTTTTCCTTTTCTGGCAGACTTACTATTCAATATAGATATTGTTAACTTAATGGAAAGTTAAATATTAACTGTAGTCTCTTTGATCTTACTCAAAGACTCTGTTCTGCAAGAGAGCTGTGCATCTTCAGTGTCCTTCCAGAACTAGCTGGAAAGTTCATAATTTACTTTAAATGGGAAATATTATTTGTAGTTCTTTGCGTGAATACATTTTCTGTCAGTCTGTATCATCCTGAAGATGAATGTAGTAGGTCTGAAAACTGTAAAGAAACTTCTGGAAGCAAGAGTAGCTGCATGTTTTTTGTAACTGAAAATGCCTTTAGCTGTGGTTTTTAAATTGAGTGTTAATGCCAGAATGATTTGTTCAAAATAATCTAAATTATTTTGTAGAGGGATAAGTAGAAAAATCATATTCTGTTATCTTGGCCATCCCAGTTGAACAAAGCAAGAGCTGCACTGGGGGGTTGAGGGAGGGAGGTAGTGTGTTATGAATATGCTCCTAGAGAAATGAAACTATTGTAGAACTGGGGAATAACACTTCAAATGAAGGGGGGGAAAAACAAAATTAAGCTAAAAATGTGTAATGCTCCCTGTGAAACACAAATTAATGACTTCTAAAGTGTTATTTCTTTGTCATTTAAAAGCAAACTTCTTAAATATTGCTCTTTTAAGATAATATATATAGATAGCAATGTCTTCAGTCATGAAACCCCCCTTTACCTTTTCAGTCTGTAGAGGTGAAGCAAAAACAACGTTGTGTGAATCATATTCATTTCTTTTTGGTCTTGCATATCAGTGTTTGCCACAGGCCAGATCTCTGGCAGTTACTGAAGCAGCAGTTATTATGCATATGGCACTGACTTAATCTACATTGTTCAAAATAGTTGCCAGCAATGTCTCTGGGCAGCTCCTAGAAAATGGCATGATGTTACTTGAATTAAAGCAAAGCTGTGCAAATAGCCTTTGCATACACATTTGTGGTAAATATGTTGATCCTACTGTGGATAATGATCCTTTTAGAAACGTTTTTCTTTAATACCTAATTCTACAAATAAAGAAAAGTTCTGTTATCTGTGCTGTCTACAGTGCAATAGTTTCTGATCTCTTACATTGCTTGGGTTCTCTAGCTATTAAAACGCTCTAGGCAAATCTTACGTGTCGTGTGACTGGCCTTACTGTACAGGTACTGAATATTCCATCTACAAGGTGTGTGTTGAAGTGCTGAATGGACTTTGCTTATACAGGTCAAGCATGCTATGGATGAGTGGTACCACAAATGGACAGTCTAATGCTTCCTGCAGCAGCTGGGCTTACGGCGTGTGGATCTTGTAATGTATTGGTCTATTTGCAGCCTGGAGTCTGCTGACTTAGGTCACTGAAGCAGCTTGAGCAATTTGCTTCTAGCCATCCTCTTTTCTGAGAGTTTTTCATGCCTGAGCAGAAAGCATGGTGTGGTCTGGGCACTTGGATTAATCATTTTAGTAGAGTACAAACAGCTTGCGTCTGCGGAGTGAGCGCTTCTGCTTTACTGCACCTACAGTCCAATTCCTGTCATGTTCTTTTAAGAGGTTACTGATACCAGTGTGCTTATTCATGCATACCTCACCTTGACTCTTGAGAAAGTATCAAAGATAGACTTTACAGTAGTCTTCTCCCTTTAGAAGTGAAATTGATCTAGAATCAAAAGGTATGCAAGTACTGGGATCAGTATGTAAGCTGTGTATTTATTGGAATTGTGTAATGTTCAGCCTATTAATAAAAGTATGCACAAATCCTCAGTTTCTTTTTTTTTTGGATTTTTTTCTTACATGAACCAAAACTATTTGCTTATATATAAATGCATGTGCTTTGTTTTCCATTTTATCTAAAATAGTAAAATATTAACCTTATGGAAGACTTCTCTTATAAGTACTCAAAGTGATAGTTACTTATAGTGGTCATACTTGTTGCTCTCAGTTTTAGACACAGTGTACTTTCCAGAAGACTATTTCACTTTCCTCTCTTGAGAATGAGGAACTGGAAAAAATCCATGCTGTAAATGACATTTTTCTAACACAGTTCTAGAAATACAAGATAGTGATGTCTTGTAACTCTGCACAATGAGTTTTGTTGGGTTCCTCTCAATGAATTAGCCTTGTCTGTGCTTGTCCGAGGTTCAGCGGCTTGTTATCCATAGTTTTTCTTTCCTGCTTCTAGTATTCCTGTTTTGATTAAAAATAAAAGGTTACATTTTAAACTTTGTGGTTTATACCAAAATCTTCTGTTTGTTCTAGTATTTGGTAGGTTGCTTCATTAACTCATTCAAAGGAAAACCAAAACCCAAAAAGTCGGATGTGGCAGTCATTGTTATCCATACACCTTTGGTTATAAAAGCAGTTAAACTGAGCTGTGAGGAAGAAGAAATGTTATAAGGCTTGTGCACAGTTGTACAATAAGATAACTGTTACGACACTGGTGCTTGTGTGATAGGTGTAAGATGCTGACAGACCCATTACTCCACTTGTTAAATGGACTTGGACTGATAATTTGTTTTCTCCTTTTGTGGGGGAAGGGGAGGGCTGTGAAAATACTTGGTGTAAACCACTTTTAAATCTAGTAAATTAGTGATGTTCATTTAATCAAAGTTGCTGTGTCTGTGCATGTATGTATGTGAGCATACATATTCATGTAGTATTAAAAGAACATTTTTCTTTTCAAAATAGTTTTGTTCCTAGTATTATATATTCCTAGTCTTCAATGCATCTACTGAAATCTTTAGAAGGAAAAGCTTATACTCTTGGTACATACAGTTCTCATTTCTTAGAAATTGTTAATGGGCTAATATTTTCTCTTAATAATTTAAAAGTAATTGCTGGTATCCTTGAGGAAACGCAATTGATGGTGATCGTTAGTTGACACTATGAATTAATAACAGCGTTACAAAATCTCAGATGCCATAGTGGAAGGCCATGTAACTTGCTTGGCCAAACACCTCAATGTCATAAATAAATGCAAATATTGAAAAATATTTCCTAATAATAATTTAATTTTGAAACGCTACTTTACAGAAACACTGACAACTTCTCTGTTGAAAGTCTTCTTAACAGGACTCCAGAAGGTGGAACAAGGAGATTAGTATTTCCATAGCTTTTAGTATATTTCCTGGGGTTTCTGGCATGGTTGTTTTTTAATAAGTTTCTGGTACTAATAACTTAAAGAATAAAAACTGAGGGAGGGAAAAGGGCAATTACAAAGAATCCAAAGTGTATTTTAAAAAGTCATTATTTTTGAGGTGCTGAGTAGGCTCATGATTTTGGAATGCACACTGTTAACAACGATTCCTTTGAAGAAGTCTCTGTAGCCCAGTGTTAAAGGCAGTCAGAGACCAACCATAATTAATACAGTCTTTCAAATTAGTGGTGAAATTCATCAGCCGGTTCCAAAATCTGACCTTTATATCCTACTCATGACAAAATACAACCTCTGTTATATCTTATTTAGTAAGAGGAAAAAGGAATGCTTGAAGTGTAACTTTGAGTGTATTCATAAAAGGAGTGATGAAAAGGAATATGAGGTAATACTACCAACTGTGTAGGCAGTACTACCTGAAACAGGCTTATGAAAGAAAGTTTGATGCAAAATCCCATAGAGTTACTCTGTGGATGTGTGTTCTGTACCCTGTTTGGGAAGAAAAAAGTACTAATTGGATATAGGTAGCAATTTAGTATCTTATTATAGAAAAAAATTTTTTTGCATGGGGAAATTTGGATTATTTTTAATCTATGAAAACTGAACGATATTGCCAGTCTCTCTCTTTAATAAAACTTCACCTCCTGAGTGAGAGCAGCTAGTGCTTGAACCAGCCTAATGCAGTGACAGGCTTGTCCCACTCTTTCTCCAGTGTCCTTCTGCTGCTGTGTTAGACCTGTCACGTAGAACCACTTAGTTTTACATCAACTGGTTTATGTTACCTCTCTGTTAGTGATAATTATTTTGTCTTTTTGGGGTGGGGGATATAGATTTAAAAAGCCCCAGACAAACAAAACCAAAAGCACAAATAAACCCCAAACCTTAAAAGTATTTGATGTACGCTGTTCTTTAATCTTTTCTACAACTTCATTTCTAATAATTCTAATTTATCTGAGGACACAGGTATTATTTCCCCCTCATGGCTTTTTTACTCCTAGTACTGAATGGGCAGCAGTTTGAAACTGTGGATTTTTTAAAAATCACCTTAAAGCAGATTTAGTTCATCAGTCTACCTTGGATCCACATGATTTTTGGTTCATCTGTATGGTGTAGGTCAAGTTATAATTTAAGTAGACCTAATTAAACTGCTGTTGGCAGCCACTGCTACTATAATCTCAGCATCCAGTTCTCTCAATTTCTGTTACTTGATCCAAAGGTAGTGTTACACATGCGACTTGGTGGCAGTTATGGAAACAAGCATTACTTTCTCCATGTCATTTCTTCCTCTCAGTATGTAGAAGTCTTTCTGAAATTTTTGAATTGTCCAATAAAATTTTGAGACACTTTCAGGTGTGTTTTTGACCTGTGTAAAGATGACACCTCAAGCTGACAGAGAGCCACCACTTTTTGTTCTATCTGGTAGTATGGACAAGGTGAAGGAGGTTTGTCTCAAACTGCTTTACCCAGCACTGAAGTGGGCAAAGGCTATTGGTAGGGTATCGTGCTTTATCCCAAAAGAATGGCATTAAAGCCTTAGTGCTACCTAAGGCAGAATTGGATTGCATCCCTAGGAATCCAGAACCATCACGTCTAAGAGACTTTCCATTGTGGTGTTTGAGATGATACTGGACAGAATAAACTATCAGAAATATCAAAATTGTGTCAAGTCCTTTAGAAGACACTAAGAAAAAGCCCCAAACCAAACAGCTCAAGTCCTTTAAAAGACAGTAAGGAAAAAACACCACCACCCAAACTCCAAAAACGCTAGTAGAATCATAAAAGGATTTGGGTTGCAAGGGCCCTTAAAGCTGATCTAGTTCCAGCCTCCAGCAATAGCAGGGATACCTTCACTACACCAGGTTGCTCAGAGCTTCATCCAGCCTGGCCTTGAACACTTCTGGGGATGGGACATCCAGAACTGCTACTGGCTGTAGGTGTTGGACCTAAACTGACTGTAGTTCTCTTGCAGGCATCGACCCTGGGAATACTTACGGCCCTCCTGCCCTCCACTGGCATTCTGTTTTTCACATTTGTGATTTTCCATCCCTCCCCCCTCTTTTGATTGTGCTGCTCTTTTAGCGTAGAACGCTTGTTTGGCTTTTGGCACTGTGCAGAGCAACGCTGGGCAGTTTATTTAATTCATCATGATTTTAACAGGTCGGTTGGAAGTTTATTTAAAACTCGGTAAAGCACAAACAGCCTTTTATAGCCCCTTTTGGTTGTAGTTGCAAGGAGTCGCTTCGTTCGTCTGCCGAGGGCTGGGGTAGCTCGGTCGCTGTGCCTGTGTGGGCTGCGAGCATCCCTCGGGAGGAGCGTGGGTGCACGCCGGAGGCGGGACCGGCACGTCCCTCCCGCGGGTGCTGGCGGAGCCGGCGGCGCGGCCGGCGCCCCGCTCCGCCCTGCCCGCACCATGCTCAGCCTGCAGGACTCCCTCTTCTTCGAGATCAGCATTAAGTCTCTGCTGAAATCGTGGAGCGGCAGCAGCAGTAAGTATGTTGCTGCACCGGGAACCACAGCAGCGTAGCAGATATCGTATCCTTATTTTTCTTTTCTTTTTTCATGCTGCCGTGTGAAATTGCCCTGTAAAAACCAGGATTTTTGTGGTCCTGTGTGCTAGTGCAACTTGGCATAGCCAGTCTGAGAGCTCTCTTCTTCTTAGTTCTCGTGTAAGATTTTGTATGTATATATTTATTATTTTCTTTTCTTAGGCTGCAGTTGTTTCAGTCTGGTAAAGTTCTTTGCACCCTTTGCTGTCCAAGAGAGGGGACAAGTAGATGCTCGTCTCTGCGGAGTTACCGGATGCTGACAGTATGTCTTAGTTCTGTCAAGCTCCAAATGCTCCTTTGAAGCAAATCAGTCACCCTTGGACAGTGTATTTTACAGGGAGGGCATTATTTTTGTGCCTCAAACCTATTATTATGCCTACAAAAACTGCCCACTTTGATCTTCTAAATGGCCTGACACGAGAGATTCTAGGAGGATTCCTTGTCTAAATTGAACCAGCGAAGCAAGGATGCTGCTTTTGGTTCAGACAACCCATCTGTCCTCACATCACCCCTTCACACATGCTTCAATGCAGGGTCTCGGGCCAGGAGCTGCCTCACACTGTGTAGAAGGCTTTGCTAATGTAAGCACAGCAACTTTGTGACAGGGCACCAGGAGGTGATAAAGATGATGTAATTGAACGTCAGCTGAGTATTTCGTGTGTTTTAAGTTTCTTGTATTTGTAAAAACGAAAAAAGTTAAAATCTGGAGGTAACTGGTGTGTCAGTGTTACGTTTCATTAAATGCTGCTTGAGATGTGCCGGGATACAGTTTCCACTCACCATCCACTTCCTCAAAATACCTGCATTAGGATTTTTACCCCAATACCAAAGTATATCTTTACCTGTCTGCCTTGTTTGAAGTAATTAGTAGCAAGTTATTTATTGTACAGTGTATTAATCAGTGCTAGGAGAGTATGCAGATACTTAGTTTGTCCTAATAGCTCATTCAGACCTGATTTGCTTTTTGTATTAACTGCTGTAATTCATGTTTTGGACTGATAACTTCTAGGCTATTGTCTTATAAGTTAAAGCGATGCATGTTTCATAGCAGGTATCCTTATGGGTTTTGCTTTTTAGTTTGTTTAATTTGTGTTTTGCAGATTAACAATACCTGTTCCAAATTATACCTTGTAATTGTACTTGGTAGTTATTAACATTCTTGCTGCAGTAGAGATAACCGGAAGGATTTTTCTAGTATTTTATAGTAGAAGTTGAAGCTGCCGTATGAAAACGATTAAGAATCCTTAATGTTTATTCACGTATATTGTTTCCAAACTAAAGTAAGTCATAGGATATAATCAGTTACAATAAATTCAGTCTGCAACTAGGTATATAATTGTATAGATAAGGAGATAAATTGCAGCTTCTAGACTAGATAATTGTCAGCTGTAACAAGATAAAGAGTAATAATAATAAAAAGGATGTCTGAGAAGAAGTTATATATGATGCTATGTTTTCTCCTTTATGCCCTCTGTTATGTAAGCACAACGGAGGAAGATCTTCCTGACTCCTTCATCAGGAAGTGGCAATTGTATCATCTACCAACAAACCAATTTTCTGTGTGCTCCAGTGAGATATCTGGGGTTTATTTCACTTTTGCAGGATTGTGACTCCGTTTGTGAAAATGGTTGTGATTCCAGCATAGCTGCACGTCTGCTCTGTGAGCGTGCGGGAGTCACATTCTGATGGCGCGCTGTGCAGACTGGTCGGGAGCAGAGCCCTCTGAGCAGCCTGTGCCGGCTCCAAGGATTGTGATTCACATGCATACCTTAGTGAGTTGAGCTGAAGTGGGCAAGCCATTTGCTTTGTTCCTAAAACACTTTCTAATCAAGTGATGCAGTGTGTGCAGAGCAAGAAATTACACAATATTTATGTTGAGGATGCGTTTGGAAATTCAGTAAGCATTCATATGCTAAGAAATTACTTGAGAAAAGTTTTTGCTGTGTTTTCATAAAATTTTTAGGTGCAAATGCTACTTTTTATGGTTTCTATTGTAACTTAAAATTTTTATATACTGAAGGATGTCAGAAAAGGCGTGAGTATGCTTGCATGCATTTCCATGTACATAAAAATAAGCATCTGCAGAGAGTTTTTAAGTGTGTAGCAGAAAGGCAGCAAAGCTCCATGGGTCTGGTTAAGGGCTTGCTTAGCTGGCGTAATGTTGCAGTGCTGGCTAAGGTTTTATTGTAGTTGATCTTTTTTCTTTCAGTAACAACAATGAAGTGACATTCATATGGCCTAGTTTCAGAATGCTGTCTCTGTGCCAACAATTTTAGGCATTACTTCTTTTTAAATGGAGTCAGGAATGTTCTTCTAATCCAGCAGTGAAGTGAGGATGTTCCTGTATAAGAACTATTTGCTTACTGAAGTTGTGAATTTAATGGGGACTTTATACTGGTTTGTCCTCAGGTTGCTTGATTCCATAGTATATAAGGAATCTTAGTTGTGATGATGTATCTCAATGTTCTTGGATTCTGTTGTTTAGCCCATTGCAGTTTCAATATGTGGTCTGTCTAACCATTCTTGTGAGTTTCTAAATTGTAGGAAAAATATTAATTTTGATTATTATTTATGTTGCTTGTTGTAAGAAAGCTCTTATATTTTGTCCACAAAACCCTTCATTTAAGGTTAAGAAGGTCTGGATGCCATGAGAATTGCATTTAGTAATGCAATATGTGGGTTCAAAAACCAAATGCAGTGCTGCTTACAGTGAAAAGCATTAAGTAATAAATACTTTCTGTAAGACATGACACAAGTTTTAGTGAAAACTAGGCATGTATTTCTGGGGTTTACGGTCTGGACAGGAACAATGGCTTTCCAGTAGACACAAGTACAATCCATTACTGCTTTATTAAAAGCTTTTCTGTGTTTCCAATACATACTGTATTAATAGTCATGTCCTGTTTGGAAAGTAAGAATTCTTTCTGGATTTTTTTTTTTTAAATAGGATGTATAGTCCTTCTAAAACCTATCACACGTATGTTACCTTCTAAAACCTATCACACACACTTTCTGTTGCTGCGCTGCAGTTGTGCTGTGTCTGTCTGGTAGACAGAAGGGACTAAAGAGAAGGGTGCTCCTGTGTGTGGGTGCTTCTCTGTCCTTGAATTCATCCCTGTCTTCTTCTGGTAAATCAGTTTTGGAGGTGCTTCATGAGATTTTTCATACCACCTTGCTCAGCTTGATTCAGAAGCCATGGTTGTATCTCAAGAACTTTCACTGGTTAAGAGTACGGGGCTGCACTTCAACGCGCCTGCCAAAGCTACATTGAGGTCATTGCCCTTGGCCTCTTTTTGATAAGGGTTTGTGACAGTGATTTTCAAAGTTACTTAGATTGTGAGCCTGGGAACAAAGTCCTGCCAGGAAAGGGAGCTGTATCTGCATGTACAGCAGTTGGTTTGGAAACTGTGTTATAAAATCAGAAATGGAGAAACTTTAAAAGCAAGTGAATTATTTGAGCTATGGCTGCCAGGTGTTGACGAGCACGTGAAAACTGGGGAGCTGCCTGGCAGATACTTTTGAATCATTCTTTCTGTGAATGAAAAAAGTACTTGGAGTTGGCTTTTTAAGATTCACTTACCTTCCCGTAGGATTAGTTTGACTGAAGATTACTTCCTCCTTTGCCAACCGAAAATGAACTCTTGGCTCCCAAGAGAGGTTCTGCTCTGCTAATACAGTATTTAACAAAGTAGATGTAATGGATTCATTTTTATCCTTGACTTTTTGTTTGAGGACAGCACTGAAGCTGTAATTTAAATGAGAAAGGTCACATTACAGTGACATTATAGGAATGTATATGAAAAAGGACCATAGGAAGAATTCTAGGAAAACAAATGTTTTCTTGGAAGTCTTGTTCTTTAGGAAAAGATGGATGAGATGGAGTATATGTGGAGGTGTGCGTGGCTTTTTAGCAAAATCGCAGATTTGCTGCTTCTGTGGCAATTTGCTAATGGATTATACTTTTAAAGAATGATAAAAGCACAAGTTTTTAACGTATTAGGAATCATTTTTGTATGATAAATTTCAACTTGTTTTCCTATTAACTGTTAAACTGCAAAGAAAAATAAAACCTGAGGAAAAAATTGGTCTGAGACGTTACATGATTTCTTCCCCTGCAGACTGTCCTTTGGGCTAAGAGTTATTAGTGGCACTGTAGTGCTCTAGAGAATTTTCGTACAGATTTTATATTCCAGTGGAAAAATCAGTATTACTTCACAATTCTGAGAAATCCTGTTTTCATGAGATACTATTTTTGGTGGCTCTAAAACAATAATAGTTATTAAATAAGTACAATATTAAGTAAGGTGTTAACTTCATTTCTCTAGTGTTAAGCATCCCAAACAATAATATGCTCAGTCTTTTTTATAGGAAACTTTTTCTTTATTGTAACCTTGACTTCGAAGGATCATGTCAGTTAGTAGTGTTGCCTTGTTTGCTGAAACCTGATAGGCTCTTTCTAGAGAATGTAACAATTTTTTTTTGTTATATCTTCCAAAATTTTTTTGACATATTGAAAAGTTAATTTTTTAAATGAAAAATGAATCCAAATGTCTTAAGTTTTGAAAAAGCTACTAAGTTCTGCTTTTTAACAAAAAAACCATCTAGGTGTACTTTGTGTTAGTAAATGTAGTTACAGGTCCCTGTACTGCTCGAGCAGCAAATTTTTTTCCTGTAGAAGGGACATATGATGCCTTTTACATAGCCTTTCAGTTGTCATGGGAAAAGCAAGTTTCTGTCAGTAGTTAATTGCCCAACACAATGTGATTGTATCAATGTATTAATGTATTGTGGAGTGTAACCTCCATGTTTGGCTCTCTTTCTGAACTTATGTGGCCTTTGATGATGGCCTCTTGTGCAGTACATCTTGAGTCACATAGTGAGTCAGTGCATTTCCTGATATATGGTGTGTTGGCATATATTCCATTAAATGAGGTGCTAGTAACGTTTTGTGTAGTAAAATTTGGTATGTAAAGAGAAGATTGGGTGGGGTTTTTTTCCCCTTCTTTCTTTGTTCCTGGGTAGGTTCGGAATAACAAAGTCTATAAGTGGATGTAGGCTGGAAGAAGATAACAAGGCTGTAAGTGTAACATCCAAGCTGGTCAAAGCCAAGTACCATGCTGAGGCTGAAGAATGCCCAGCGTACAAACGTGAATGGTCTCAAGGGAAGGAGGGTCGATGCTGAGGCTCGTGTAAAAGAGTGTTCAGGATCACCTGCCTAGCAGTGAGAGGCCGAGTGCCTCTCTTGGTGGGCATGTATGGATGTCTCAGCTCAGCTGGATCCTTGAGTCTTGCTCTCCTGTCTGTTGGATAGAAGCCTTTTTATATTTGCTCATTTTTCTTCTGTATGACTGAAGATGTGCGGGGAGGAGGGTTTGGGTATTTGGTCTAGCTTCCATTGTTGCTAAGCATTCATACCTACAGGTATACTTTTTGCTTGCCATGCCTGTTTGCTGTCAGCAGTCTATACTGTAACACCTTCCATGTAAATTGGGTGTTAGAGTGTGCATGCTCGTTAGTGAAGTGTATATATCCAGATTTTTACCAGTCAGTATTAGCTATGGTTATATGATGTTTTGGGCCTTACTTTGGACTTCTCTGCATATAAAAATAGAAAATATTGAACTGTTATTTAAAACAAATTTTTTTTGAGTATTGTTTTTTGTGAAGTTCTTTGTATTTTTTTTTTAATAAAATGCTTGTGTTGTAGGAAGTACATTATATGTTGGGATATACATTATTTATCTTCATCAGGCATAGATAGGCTAGAATGAGCTTCCCTTTGGGACATTCTTTCTATGAAAGTAATAGACCTTTTGCTAAACCCATAACTAGGTTCTGTAATGATTCAAATTGCAAAAGAGAATGCTACTGAAAGGAGAAAGTGCACCAAATGCAAACCACTCTGTCAGCTACTGTTGCTGGAATAAACTGCATGCTCTGCATGGACTTCAGGAAAGCTCCAGATAAACCAATTGCAACAAGCCATATCAAATACCCCATTTCTGCTGACTTTTTTTTTTTTTTTTTACACTCTAGCTCGGGTATTTTTGTATGTGAAGGGGAAAGGTTTAGACATTAGGGGTTTAATAACATTTAGGAGATAACTGACACAACAACATTTATTTGTGTAGAAAGGTGATTGCCAACTTCGTTTGCTGTGTTATATCCTGTGTACATGTAGTTAGAGGTTTTCCCCTCTACAGAAATAAATATTCTTCCTCATTCCTATACAAAGAGTAATGGTGCTAGTCAAAGGGAGCTGTTTGGTACAGTGCAAACTTCTGTTAGGTACAGTGCAAAGTAAAGGGTCAATTGAAACTTAAAGAGGGAAAGGCCATTCTAAATCAGAAAGGACACTTGGAACCTAAAAGAAATTGGGCTACTGTAAATAAGAATTAAGTTTTTGAACTCTTAACATTCCCAATTGCCTGTGTGAATGTCACAAGTAAAGGTTTATATTAATAGGTCTGGTGGAAACTACATTCTGTGAGAGATTTCAGGGGAGTTAAATGAAATATGATTTGTGTAATAGACTGCCAAGCTGCAATAACAGAAGATTAGTTATTGGAAAATTAGGGTACAGAAAGAAATAAACTTTTTATCATTGAGTTTGCTTTGATAACTCTCATTAGACAAATCCAGGAGTCTCTTACAGACTGATCTAGACGTACTTAAAATACAGTGATTGTCAAAAAGCTAGATGTGGAATAGGTTTCAAAACACTTACAGAGTTACATGGTCTATGATTCTTTAATTAATTTTCATCAGAATTTAAACTTGATGCCCTAAGTAGGCATAGTAAAAAAAAAACAAGAAAGGCACCATGTGTAGGACAGAACAAATTCTACTAATGAATATATATGTATATATTTTTTTAATGCTTTCAAAGTAGTAGTAGAAAACAACAGGCATATAAAACATTTTCATCAGTCTTTGCCTTTTCTCATTTTTCTCCTAAGAATCAAGAATTTGAAAATCCAAAGGAAAGAAAGAGTACTTTTTGTCAGATATACGTAGCCTCAGAAACAGACGGCTAAGAGTTTAAAAAACCAACCATTTCAATCTTCAAAAATAAAAATTTTAATTTAAAACATTAATATTTATAGGTTTCTTGCTCAAGAATTCATTTAAGTTCTCGAAGCAATTAATTTTGTAAAGAGATCTTAGGAAAGCACAGCATGGGAGGTATAAATAACTCCTCTTCTTCTGCCCATCAGGCACAGCTGGCATGTGATTTGGGGATATTTTCAACTTTATTTTTTGAAGTTTTCTTTGCAGGCAACTGATACAGACAAGAACGGTGGTCTAGAAAGATGTATGAATGCCTTAAGCACTTGCAAATCAATGCTAACTAATTAATGGATATTTGAAAGAATTGTTACATTCACAGCACTATCAAAGCAGTGTATCTAGCCCTGAGGATTGTTCACTTTCTTCCTTTTGCTTCTTTTATTCATCATCCCTCTTCGCTTCCTTTGTTCACGCTGCTGAACTAGAACTGAAGATCTTCAGGTTAGGAACAATGATGTTTGCAAGGGTGCCAGGGTCAGTGGTCAGTAACAACTCAGCAGCTCTTAATGCAGCCCATGTTCGGCTTAGAAAATCGCGTGTCTGACATCTCAGTGGAAACCTGCCTCTTTTTTCTCTCTAACATCTTGCTTTGTGCTGGCTGTCAGCAGGACATAGCAGTTGGGCCAAATATCACCAGATTTTTACTGTTCTTTCAGCTACAAATGAGGTCTTGTCCTGAAAAAAGAGAGGCTGGCAAGTGGCACTTTGTTTTTATGACAGCAAAGTGAAGAAAGAAGGAAGCTAACCCAGGTGTACTGAGGGTTGGCTGAGAAGTTCAAAGTTTTTTTGATAGCCGTTTGAACACTGTGTCCAGAAACCCATGATAGACTAAGCCGGGGATATTAAGGTGGAATCATACGTTGTTCTGCTTGTAGGGGTATTTTCATCTTTGAACCTCTCTCTCTTCAGAAAGTAACTGGATAGGAAAAAAGGAAGGAGGAACCCAAAACCTAGAAATAACCTAGCAGAAGTGCATGAATGGGAAAGGTTTTGCAGTCTTTTTCTCTTACTTTTTTCCTTCTTAAATAATGATTAAAAAACCCCAAAAGAGTGCTTCTGGTTATAGTTTTTCTTCCATAGGAAAAATAAAAAGTTTATCACTAATTCTGAAAGAACTGCCTTAAGAAAATGATGGGCAAACCCAGGTTTCACAAATATGGCAAAAGGCGATGAAAAGGAAAGTGATTTTACTGTTAGAAGTTTTCCTAGTATCTATCGCTGTAGTATTGTTCAAAGGTTTATTTGAATAATTTGTGCTTATGTATTTATTTTTAATTTATAGTTCATGCCTATCTTTTATGGACACATTATCTTTAAAGACATTACTGTAACTGGAAAACTGGAGTGCTCATCTCAGAGAAGACAAGGAAAACAAGAATGTGTTTAATCAAACAGGGGAGAGGATGGCAGGACAGAGCCTGGGAGGTCCTTAGGGAGAGCGTGGGCATTGGTTCTATATTATTTGAAGCAAACTGTAGGATTTCACTATCTAAAATGTGGTAAAGGATGTGAATTATGCTACCACTGAGCATGAAAAGTTTTTAAAGCGTATTGAGCTGAAGTTCAGCGTCACTAAAATTCAATCTTACTGTGCCAAACTGGTGTCTTCCTTTAGATGCAAGTTTTTAAAATAAAAAAAAATAGTATCTACTGCACTTCTTATTCTGAAAACCTGAAGTGAGGAAGTACCGTGTCCTTGGTTAAATTTAATTTAGATACTGTTTTATTAACATACATTCTTGCACATTTGTAGTTTTTTCTCAAGCTTTTGCATCTCTTCTCTGCTTGCTTCTGCTGAGACCATCTACCTAATGGTGCTGAGAAAAATGACGTTAAGTCCTTGAGAATTGTTTGCAGTTTTAAGACTGAGATTGCTAAGACTGACTGCCAGAAAATGATTGTGAATATTGGATAGTTTTAGCTATTTGGGGACTGAGAGAGGTGACAGAGACCCATGAGGTGCAGCTGTGCCATCCTAACATGATTAAAACATCTTGGTGTTTTACGGTGGTGTTAGTATGTGACCACACAAACTTAAATACCACATCCTGAGGGAAAAAGATGAGCGATGAGCTCTGGATGTGAAACTCACATTTCCAGGTCACTGACCAAGAGTGTAGCTTGGCAGAGGCCAGAGCTTGTTACCGTTTTGTGGTTTGCATTTGGTCTCCTTCCAGGTGTCAGGACTGGAGCGCTCCCTGCCTTGAGGCCCTAACCCCCAACTGAGCTGCACAGTCCCACCACGGCCAAACTGCATCTCTGCCTCTGTTCTCCGCAGAAGTTGTTCAGTTGTTCATCTTACCTGTGTTTTATCACTGTAGAATGATTAATGAGGTAATGTTTTATTAGAATACATACAGAATTTGCCCGTGTAACCTCGATATACTGACGGAGCTTGAGGTCCAAAACCTTGACCAGAGAGGCTGAGATTTCCAGGGTTAAGTGGCAATAACTGGGCAATGCATAATATCAGTTCTGTTAATAGTATACCTGAGCAAGAATGAAGTGAGTATTGCTCCATTGTAAGAATAATGCTGCCAATATATTTATATATTGTAACTTGGGAGATGGCAGCATTGACTACCTATCTGTACTAATTCTGGTCGGAAGCCTAAATGACCTTATTTTTTTCTTTTCATCATGTAGCAGTAGTAAGGAGCCCCGCAGATTATCAGACCATTATTTGTTTTGTGATATTCTCTACTAGGTGATGTCACCCACTCTTCCTAAAGAGGGATGAACTTTGGAGAATTTTTAAAGCAGAATCTTAATAGTTTCTTATATTTTTTCCCTGTATATTTTTCATTCTTATATTTGTGGTGAACTGTGTAGTCTTCTAAATATCATGCAAGTGCTGCTGTCATTAATGGCCAGCCATAGTTGGTGTCAGTACATGCAGTTAGATGCTTAGTTACTTTTCAAGCCTCAAAACCTGGTAGTATTTGAATGACTGTGGTTCTGAATGTAGCTATGACACAGTTGTCTCACCTCCTTACAGGCTGCTCTCTTTAAAATATGATTTTTTGTATAAACAAGTTTTTATCCCTGTCCATCAGCATGGAAGAGTTCAGAATAGATTTTACAGTACTTCATTTTGTAGGCCAGCATTTCTGTTACTTTGCTGATAGACTCTGGATATTTTCCATGTCTTCCTGCAAAAATACCAAGCCTGCTATTTAATTTTTACCACAAAACAGTGTAGGAAATGCTGTTGCAACATTGTATAAACCATGTAGCGGATGTAAATGCGAGACCTTATACGAGAGAAAGCAGATGATATTTGAAATATGAACTGAGGGGAGCAAAGTATATGTGTCCAAGAGGTCCCCCCAGCAGCCAGGCACTAGGACGGGGGTGCTCAAGGTGTCTGTCCAGAAAAAAGGCACCACAATGCTTGTGTCAAGCTATTACATCTGTAATCTCTGGTCAGGGTATGGGAGCCAAAAATGCCAGGTGTAACATTCTCCACATGTCCTGGGCTCCTTTTCAGTTGGCAGCAGATTTTGGAGCTGGTTTTTTTGAGTTGTCGCTGTTCAATGTGCCCGTCCTGTCCCACTTCTGTGAGTCATTACATGGTTCTTTGTCTCCAGATGTGGGTGTGCTGTGAAACTGCAAGGGGGGAGCAGGGGGGTCTCTGCCTGCTCAGCCAGGTGTTGTTCGTGCAGGCCGTGCTGAGAGCCACACTTGCCCTGGTGCCTCCACGGCCCGAACTTCCCATTCGTACCAGTCTCAGCCTCTCAGTTACAGTTTTCTGCAATGGTTTTTAGAGCTCATAAGAATGTATTGAAACCAGGTAAAGGTTCCTGCTGTGGAAAGAGCAAACTACTTTTTGAAGTAAATTAGAATCAGATAAAAAGTTAAAATGAAAGTTGAGGAAGGTAGGAGAAAAAACGGTTTTTCTTTTTCCTTATAATACCAATACACGCAGCTCAAATATTTTAAATGACCAATTTAGCCATATATTTTGGAGTTCCATGGACAAGCATATGACAACCTATTTTTATTTCCGATGTGACTAGTCTCCTCCCATGAAACTGACAAAGAAGCTGTTAACTCTGAAACCTTGGTGTGTTTATGGTGGCTAAGAATAGCTCTGCATGGCGCTGAGTATTGTCTTCTTACAGAAGTCCAGTTTGAGTGCTGGCTGCATGCATGCTGGGTGGGATTTTTTTGCCAGGTTTGTGCTATGCCCTTATGCTTCATCTGAGGACTAAAAGCCCTGAAGGCTGTCATCTGTTTCCCTAAGGAACTGCACAATTTGGGATTCTTGCTAATTTAGTTTGCTTTTATTTGCAGTAAGCATAGATAAATCTAGTCAGAAGGTCTGATTAGAAATACAAGTGTCTCATGCTTATTCTTAAAAAAGAAATATTGCTAACTAGGGTCTCACGTGAACTCAGCGCTACCTTTTTCTGTTAAAGACTTAAAAAGCACTGAGAAACCTCAAAAAACAAAACCCACACTAACCCACACATGCAAAGCAAATTTGGATAAGTGACATAGTGAGCAATCCTAAATTTTCTATATATTTGTTAATTTTTGTATTATCTAACTTTTTTCCCCCAAGAAAATAGATATCCCAGACTACCAATAAATTAAGCAGCTGACACTGCTGTTTTTCTGTAGAATTTGATGAATGAAAGCACTTGACTCAGAAGAATACATTTGATAAACAGAAAAAACACAGACAACTAACTGCACCTAATTTAAAAATAGAACTTACAACAACATTATAAGATAAGTGTATGCCATCACAAGGAAATTTATGCTGTAGTTAAAAAATAGTCTCTCCTATGTGCTAATAACTCTTTGGTAACATCTGCTGGGAACTGAAACCCATTGGAGTTGAATTTCCAGAAGAGCTGATCCCCTGAGTGCAGGGCAGAAAATTTCATTCAGGGAAATGATCAGATAATTTTTTTTTTACTGTTAAATTTAGGTAGTTACTTGGATGTGAAAAAAAAAAAGCTTTTTTTTTTTTGATTCCTCAGCAAAATTACTGTAAGAATATGCTTTTGAAAATGTTAGTTTCATTTTTTCTGTCCTTGACATGTTTGTGTTAAATGTGGCAGATTGAGTTAGTCTAGTTTATTTTCCGTTTCAGCTCATATGTTCATATGGAGGATTACTAGGCAAAACTGACAGAATCAGAGCGTAGAACAGTTGTTCTTTTCTGAAATCGATATTTAATGCATGAGACATCTTCTGTCCCTGATTTGTGTATGCTTGAGCATATTCCAATGCTCAATTGTATTTGTTTGTTTATTCCCTTCTTTGCTTTTTTAATCCTTGTGTATATATATCTAACACTTCAATTTTCAAAACATACCTTGGTATCAGAAATACTATTACGATATTTCTGAGCACTTCACTTGACGGTTATTTACAGAGATGTGAAAGTGCTCTGTTAGTCGACCCAGTTTGGGCTAATGTATTGGGTTTGGGGTTTTTTTGTTTGTTTGTTTCTTAATGATACATGATTTGAAGTTCTTCGTTACTTTATAACTGATGTTCTGGAGTCCTTTTCCGAAATAGTCTTTTAGAGCAAAAGTGCCACCATTCATTACTTTTTTGCATTTACTCAGGAAAGGTATCAATTTGACATTAATGAGGATAATTGAGGATAATGAGCATAATGAGGATAATGAGGAAAAGTATTTTCCTCTTTGAACTGGGAGCTGGAATTGCCCTCTTCTCACAAGGAAAGAATAAGCAGGCAGTGAAGGGAGAGAAGGTTAAGCGAACTACCTTGGGTTGTGCTCTGCAAGAGGACTCTTTGCAAAAACTGCTGGCTTCTGACACAATCTTTTTGGAAATAATATCAAATTTGTTGAGCATTTTGACATTGTTTTTTCTTCAAGTACAGTGCACCAGTAGAGTTTTTTGTATCCTTAAGTTGGCAGACTGAGGATGTGAAGTTTTGTTTTGCCAGAGAATTGTGGATTAGGAAAGATGAGATAAGGTATTTAAGTTTCTGGTTGCTGGTTTACAAAGGCACGCCTGTGGTCGCTTTGACCTTGTTACAGGATGCATTTTTTGTGTGTGGTGTATACATACCTTTTAATATATTGAAAGGAAATAAAACATTGTCACAGATGATATGTTTGCAGTGACAAGTGTTAGAACGGAGTTGTCTGTGCAGCCTGTGTTTACATGTATTCCTTTGCTGCTATATCCTTGCCTTAGTTTTAGGTTTTAAATGCTACTTCTTAAAACTTTAGATTTAGTTTGTCTTTTTCTTTCTCTTCAGTAGTTAGCGTACCATGGAAATGAATTCTTTATTCAGAGTAGGTTTCATCTCATTGTTGCTGTGGAGATGTGTGTTTCTTTAACTTACAGAATAGTGCATAGAGAAATCTGGAATAAACACTAGCCGATACAATTCTCTTTCCTTCTCTTCCTGCTCTTTCACTCCCCAGGCCTGACTAGTGTATCTTTCCACTGCTGCCTTTGCCTCCCTTCTGCTTTTTAGTTTAGTATGATTTCGCCAAGCATTGATACAATTTTATTGCCTTTGTTAGCTCATGCTTAACACAGGATTCAGAGCATCAGTGTGTTTCCAGCATGGTGCAGCCTTCAATTTGATGGCAAAAATGGGCTTCTCTCTTAGCAGTAAATGTTCTGGTCTCTGCCCCACTTCCTTCACCCCATGGGCTGAGCAGGGCGCACTTTCCATGCCAATCAGAAACGTCATGAGTGCATGCAAATTTAGCAGTGCGCCCTTACCTGTTGCTTGAAAAGTTGACCATCAGTCTGTGGCTCTCAAATGGGAGTCCATCGGCCAGGAGAGGGAATGATGAGAAACCAAACTACCCTCAGCAAGCTTAAAGTTGCTCAGTAGGAATCTGCACCCCCCTTGGAAACTTCTTTGAAACAATAAGAAACTCTTAATGAGTTATGGCCTCTCAGCCGTTACATGAAGGCACAGTACCATCTAAAAGCATGATAACTGAGTGGTATGGTGATGACCCTGAGCTTATAGGCCCCCATGAAAAGCAGGGAATACTACTGGCTCAGACGTAGTGGGGGCTTTGTTTACATTTTCCAAAGTGCAGGTGGATCAGAAGAACTAACAGAACAAGCCAATGTTATGCAATTCTGTCTTTGCTCTCAATATTCAGTGGGAAGTTGACATCTTTGTTCCTGTTGCAGTAATAAAGTTGAATAAAAAATGAGCATCAGATACTGCCCTTTAAAATTAATATTGTAAGCTTATTTTTTGGCATGTTAATCATACTGGAATAGAATTGCTTCTGTGTTTGCATCGTTACTGAAAGTATGACTTAGAATGCTGTAGAAGCCTAATGCTGATGAGGATAGGATGTAAAGAAACAAGTTTAGGGTTTTTTTTATACTTACGTGGTTATTCTTTTGAGGGAATACAAAATTTGTAAATGAGTGAATCTTGATAGTTATATATACTCATTCGTTAAAGTTCAGTGCTTTGAAGGAAGCTGAGATACCAGGATAGAGACCTATGTTCTTTGCTTGTGCTGTGCAAAGTAATTTGACAATAAGGGCATGTTAAGTCTTCACAAGATCTACTGGGAAAGGAGACTGTAGGTACCAGGTGTATGCTTGGGGTGGTATTGTTTCTCTGAGAAGTTTGCAACTTGATTACAGAACTGGTTTTGAGCAGAAATTAATGTATTAAAGTCTAACTTGCTTTATTATATATGCACCTTAAAAGTGAATTGAAGGCTACAGTTGTATAAAACGTCAGGACAGTAAGAAGATTTCTGAAAATTACTGTTGGGAATTTAACTTATAGCCCCGAACCTTTACGTTCCTGCCATTATCCTGCTTCCAAATGTAATGGATTATGTTTAGATGATAGACAGATGAGACTTATCCTTTACATTCTTTGAAGCTGATCTTGCATGAGAGCAGCTCCCGGACAATGAAACAAAGCATGTTAAATAAATTAGTATTTTGGGAGTATGCTACGAATTAAATCTCGCTTCTTGCTAAGTAAGGGTTTCTATGAAATTCAAAATATTATTTTTAATGAAAATATTTTATCTTAAGAGGTTTTCTGTTTTGGCAGTTGTTCTAGAAAAGGACTTACATAAACTATATTTTTAATGGTCTGACACTTTAATGGTCAGGATTTCCTGATGGCATGCCGTAATCAAGAGTGACTGGGCAGGACTTGAGACAATTGAGTTCAAACTGATTTCCTCTTCCTCCTCCAGTTTTTGTTTTTTATCACATTGTTTTCCACTGTGTATGGTTTGGTCTTTTGGCATCTTGTGCTATCAAAATTATTTTTTAATTTTTCTTTTTTCCTGTCTGATAATCATCTACATGCGTGGTCTACCGTACAAGGCTCTGTAAAATGAGTCACAGAATGAGTTGTACTTCTTGCATATGCTAGTAGTAATTTCAGCCAGTATTTACCATATATGTCCTAGTTGTTGTGTTGTTAAGGATTTTTTTTAAATGTATGTAAAATTTATCTTATATTCATCTTTGTGATTTTTTTTAAATTATTATTTAATTTTAAATTTCTTGTTTGCCATGGTAGTTGCTTTTGCCATAGGTGGGACATTCTGCCCTGCTGTCAGACACTGTGTTAGAACTATGTAGCACTAGAGATCAGGTGATCTTCAGCAGTATCTTTGGGACTGTAGCTTCTGGCAGCCTTTGATGCTGTCAAATCCAACATTCTCAAAGGACAGAGGGAGCCCAGTAACGACTAATAGTCTGTTTCTGAATATTGCCCTGGGTATCCTCACACTATCCTGTATGTCAGATCTGACCTCTTTTTCAACCACTAAATTTCGTAATAAAAGTATTTGTGTGTTCTACTTCAGTAAATAAAAAATATGCATCCATCTGATTTAGGTGATTGTACATTATGTACATGGCTGTTGTTTGTCCTGTTCAGTCACAGTTCTGTAGAGAAGCGGGTGCTCTTCGTGCAGTATGAGGATAGAGGTTCAGAAAGAATGTTTTGTGGAGTTGGTACTTCTCACCTTTGTATAAAGATAAGAGGAATGACCACCACAGTCTATAATGGCAAAGCCAGTAGGATTTACTTGGAGAAGTTTGTAGCCCAGTTTATCTCTTCTCAAGTGTCTGAGTTTAGGCAAAATAAATATTTTAAAATAATTTCCCTGATTTTATCTCTAATCCATTTTATCTTTCTGTCTGTTCTAGAGTTTCAGGAAAGAAATCCTATACCTATTTTATTTCAGACTTTTTCAAAGTAGGGAAGGGACTATAAGAGATGAAGCCCCATACAGGAATTGGAGTATTTGCTGGTTAGAGTTTGCTCAGCCATTAAAGCAGCTAGACAAGAAGAATGTCCTGTTCTCTTCATAATGCTTCCTCAAAGGGCATCTGAATATTAGTACAAAAAAGGGGGAAAGGAGCAATGTGGCAGAGAATATAGCAAAAAGTCTCCAGAGGATTATGGTGGTGGGGAGTTCAGAAGGGAAAAAGACCTCTCAAGGACTTTTTTGTGTTTGACACACAGGGAATTCACCTCATACATCTCAGACAATGGTTATAGGTGTTGAAAAGAAGGAGGAGAAATTTTCTTCTAAACTGAAATATTTGGGGTTGGTTTGTTTGTTTGTTTGGGTTGGGTTTTTTTTTAATAATAAAAACATCACTTTTAAGTTTGATGCAACATTGCTTCTCTTTTGCTTTTTTCTTGTGGAACATATTTCTAGGAAATTTTTGCCAAATGAAAATCTAAAAATCCCATTTTAAAAATGAAAGTGCCAGAGATATTAGCAGCAGTGGAGAAGAAGACTGCTGAATCTCTGGAAGGACTAAATTACTTAGTTATAAGGCAAAGCTCCAAATTTGAGGATCATCTGTAGCAGCAAGACTTTTAAGGGATTGTAGTCTGGCCCAGATACCTAGAAAACCAGATATTGCCAGACAAGGTTTTATGCCTTAGAATTTCTGCTGTGTCTTTGTGTTGGCAAGAAGTAATGTTTCTATTACCATTCTTGCCTGTGTTTTCAGAGGCTTTGAGAGCTGAAAACAAGCTTCATGTGAGTACCTGTAACTAGACAAATTGACAGCTGCTCTGTCAGTTGTGTCAGCTTTCCTTAAAGAAAGGATGTTCATATTTGCTGGTGGTAAAAAAAAAAATCTTTATGATAAAACTTAGAAGATTTCTGTGAAGATTTTGTTCTGTGGGGTTTTTTTTAGTCCAAATGAAAGCTCAGCTGTCATAGTACCAGTTCCCACAATAAAGTCAAAAAAACTTCTGTGTTCTCTCCCAGGTCATCCTTCACATTACAGCCATATGGCTAATTAACTGCTTGTTGAAATAAATTTATCTTCTGTTTATTGATGCAGCATTAATTTATGTTTCTTTGTCCTGGAGTTTGGCTGAAATATAAACATATCTGAAACTCCTTAGATAGATTGTTAATAGGGAAGTGTTTCTACTGCAGAAGTAAAATGTAGGTTCCGATTTAGACGTGGAGGGGAAGTTATCAATACACATAAAACTTCCTCTCACTGGAAGCTTTGACTTGGCTTTACAAACATTACACTGAACCATACCACTGAACTAAGCCGCTTTTAAGCCTGTTTCTGCTTCACAGGTAGGTAATCCATTCATCTTACCATCATCATGTGACATATCATAAATGCGTGACAGAAGTACCAGCTACTATTGCTGGTTATTCACTTATTTCCATAAAAGTCACTTAAAATCAGTAAAGAATTGAGAGAGGTGAGGTAAGAATTTGCAGTCGAGGCTTAGTCCATGTGACCTATTAATGAGATAATAGTTCTTCTTTGCCTGTTGTGTAATTGGACACATGTGTGAAGCCAAAACCTTTGTTAAATATCTTCCAAAGAAGAAAATCAGAATAGCATTTGTATATAACTAGATGTGCTTAAGATGAGTCTATGTTTTATGAATTTGCGATGTTTTTCTCTTTTATTGTATTTATTAGCACAGTTTAAGATTAGTAGCATCTTGCTGGTAAATAAGTATTAATGAAAGAAATGAGAAAATCTGGATAAATGCAGTATAATGCAGAAGTGTCCACTCATTCTGGTGACTCCAGCCCTTGTGTGATGCTGGTGAACCAAGAAGCCAGCCAGAGTCATGAGTGCCATGTGTGCCACAGTACTGGCTGTGCATGACATCAGCAGGGATTCAGTGCAGGTGGAGCAAGTAAGGCAGGGATAAATCCAACTTTCAGGCTTCATACACTGTCAACAGTGCTGCATAGTTTGAACAAAAACCAGTGAAGTAGACGTGGTGGTCTGCTGTGCCATCACATGCTTCAGCAACCTAGGTCGACTGCATCCTCCCATCGCTACTGTGAAAGCAAATCCAAGAGATTTAAGTGAAGAATGGCTCTTTCTTTATATTTGCCTGTAGGTTGGAGGCTAAGATCTGGAATGTGCACCTGTTATTAGAGCAGTGTATGTTGAATTTCCTTGTGTTCATAGAGCTGTTCACTGTTCTTTTCATTCAAGTCATAAGACTTTTTTTTTTCCACTGGTAGGAGTAAGCAGACTTTGGAAACAGTAGAAACCTGATGATCAACAGGAATTTTAGAATTGTGAAATAATGATAAATTTATTGAAGAAGTTGCTCTAGAAAATAGAGGATGCTGATCAGGGACACGGGAAACCTAGGTTTAACATTTGGGCTCTATTCATAATTTGTTGGGATGATTCTGGATAGATTGCCATCTCTTTTGAGAATTGACATCCTTTTTAGGAAAAAAATTATTCTTTTGGTAAAATAACTAAAGATTTGATTTTTATGAAACACTCTTAACAATCACTACAGACATGTTTCCATGTATATTAATATCACTTCTGTGAGGCAGGATAAAATGTTCTACATGTTATCAGAGTAGAAGGCAAGGCGCTTAATTAAAATTCCTTTAAGTAACCACACATAATAATTTTAGTCTTTGGAAATTTTTGTATTGTCAGTTGGACATGCAGACCCTATTCTGCAGCAAGTGTCACAGGAAATACGAAGTACCTGTGAAAGTACATGTACTGCAAAAATAACAGTAAAAAGCTTAATTGCTAAATGTGAGCCATGTAAAATTATCTACTACTTTAGCAATTAATTAAAAATAGTAACCAAGAATATAATCTGCTTGATGAAAACTCTGGAGTCTTCTCAAGATTGTGTTCAGCATGCTTATTTTATAGTTGGGTACTTTATTTTAAAAAGCTATAAAGTAATTCCAGGTGTGTTTTCGGGTATCTGGAAAGAGGGGAGATACCTGATGGAAGTTTTGCTTCAGTCCAACCATTCTAACTTCCTGAGACACAGCAGCAACCAAACCCAAATTTCAGTTAAGGCATAAAACATGAAAAACTTAGGAAAAAAGCACATACAAAGTGCCAACACTTGGCTAGTGTAAAGTAGTACCCCAAAAAAGTCCGAAAGCTAAAAATCTCCATTTTATATTAGCCATGACATAAAATGGACTCATCAGCTGTCACAGGCTGGGGTGTGTTTGTTACCTTTTGGTACCTGCTTTGTATATTTGAACCCTGAATAGTCTCATTGGTAAATGGAGTGCTACTTTATATCCTCAAGTACTTGATGCATTTGGGCTATGCGGAGAGAACCAGGATTCTTTACTATCAGCTTGGGTATTAAATAACCTTTCCTAGTTCTAGACACTTGTGTTCAACATGAAACAACTTTGGTACTCATTTAGCATACATCAGGGTGTGTTGCCTTTTGACCCAGGAGCGTGTTGTCTGTCTAATTATCCTTTGTATTGTTTCACTGTTCCTTGCAACTATCCAAACAATTTGGTGTGGCCCTAGCAACCAAACAATACTGTTTAACAAAGATTTCCTTACTGCATTGCTCCCAGATTTCCCACGTAGCAGTAGCTCACATCAGAGCAAACAAACAGGATATTGTTTCAAGTGAATAATATTCACTGTTTTCAAGCGATTTATGAAAGTAGTGTTTTAGTTTTGAACTGTGGCAAGTTGTATGGTTTCTGGTTCCAGATCTCATCTGAAGTTCTGTAGGACACTCCGTGTTTTGAAGCTTCCAAATGATGTTTGAGGCTTTCACTTTCTCTGGCAGCTAAGAGTAAAGAATGGCTTATGCTTTGATGGCGAAGAATAGCAGAAAGGAATTATTTAATCCTGTCCCGCAATGAGATTTTTTTTCCATTAAGTACATTTAAAATCCATATAGATCCTTCCTACAATGTTATTGATTGCAAATTCATGAGTAAATGAATCCCACTGAACATAATTATACCAGATAATAATGTTGTTTGACCTAGTTAAGAAATCTGATAATAGATTTTGACTTTTCTTTAATGAACTCTTATATATTCTGTTATTAAACACAGTCAAGCTCCTTCTCCATTTTCCCTCCTACATGCTTGTTTTCTGTGTGTATTTCACTAAATGGTTTTACAAAGCGCATAAAACCATGAACATTGTTACATGCGAGACAAGAGCCTTGACACTAATGTCAACCATTAATGGTGTCATGAATTAGAGTCCTCAGCAAGTTCGTGGATGAAAGTAAATCCTAATAATTTTTTCTGCCTTTTATATACTCTGGCATTTTAGCAAAACGAAGGTATTTGTAATTCTCTCATGGCAGTGTTTATAATTGCTTCAGTTTGACAGTTTTCCCTCTTTTTTTGGGGGGTGAGTTCATTGCCACCTGAAGAGTTTGTGCATGTGAACACAGAGATTAGTAACACGTGTGGCTGTAGGATAGCCTTGGCTCTGCTTTGCTGCTGAAAGAGTAAAAAGGCAAGCCCTGTCCCTGCACTGACTGTGTGCTGGCACACACCTGTGTATGATGTGTGCCTTGGACAAATGATTGTGTCAAAATTAACCTGGGGAAAAAATTAATACATGTGCTGCTTTTCCAGTTCAGTTCTTTGCACAGCTACACACTTGTGTTTGCTTGCCCTGGAAAGGAGAGAGCTGGCTGGAAGGGATTGCATCCCTTGACAGTACTGCAGCTTATGCCATCCAAAGGGGGCTGTGTGAAACTGTAGCCAAGGAGCGGGGTCTGTGGTATTGCTGGTGGATATAAGGCTGTCCTGGCACCACACTTCCTTGGCTGCATGGTCATGACCTCTGCCTTGTACTGAAATTTCTGGTTCAGTCTGGTTATAGTCCAGTTGCTTCTTTTTTTCTTGCCAGCATTAGATTTTTGCCCAGTGGTCCCTTACTGAGGATTAAATTGTTAACATGAAGTAAAGAGCACTGTGAAGATGAGCAGCTCTCAATGTTTTCCTGATTCTTAAGTGACAGGGGTTTTTTGAATGTGATATTTTAAAATATGAAGACAGAAATGTATTACGTAGACACACTATTAAGAATTGTCTACATAAAGCACATCTAAATAAAGTTTTGGGTTAGGGAGCACAGTGGTCTTTCTTAGTTTCCCCATAGAGAGAAAAGAACTGGTTGAGTACCAGCTCCTCATTCTTCAGGAGTAAGTAAACTCTGGCATGTTTGCTTCAGTCCAGATAATGTGGCAGTTGTGGCATATCCAGTAGGTAAGTCTAGAATGAGCTGAAGCTGCTGCTTTGCTGAATTTCTTCTGCTGAGACACAAGTAATGATATTCAAAAGGAGATTTAAACACTCTTCATTTCTTTCCAGCCTGTTAGCTTCAATATGTCTTTTAAAATAAGACAGTCCAACTTGTCTGTTGGCTAGAACAAAGCTTTAGCTTTCTTAGAAACTCTCATACTTAGGATAGAAGCAATTGCTTATATTAGAAATGTGCGGTATGCGTTATGGGTCCTTAGCTACTCAAATTTCTATTTTGTTTATCTGATGGAGATGAAAGGAGAGTTGTTCAAAATCTCTGTGTTGCAGCATTCTTTTGTTTTGCCTATCCCATGCTTGGTATTTCTGTTTGTTACCTGCTATGGCTAGGAAGGATGTATTTATTCCTTCTTTTCACCTCTTCTCAAACCTCTGTGCTCTTGTTCTTGGCACATAATTAATCTCTCCCATTTTCTGGGCTGCCTTTGGAAGCACTGGGGCTTAAGGGATGGCAAGAGTACAGATGCTGGAGAACATAGGCATTGTAAAGACATGAAATATTTTTTGAAGTCCCTGAAATGTTTATGTTTCTGTACTGAAGGACGAGGCAGTCATCAGATGTGGGATGAGAAAAGAGTTTTGGGTTGTCATCTTCCTTTTGCAGTATGCACTTCATTCTGTTCCTTAATGCTTTTGTGTACTTCTATCTAGTGAACTTCTACCATAGGGATCTAGATCATGGCACTGTCTGTGATGTCCCATTGTCTCTGCTGTGTGGGACATGCTCTTCTCTGTCTCTGAGGGCCTCCATTACTGAGGTCTTACTGCTGGATTGAAGTGTTAGAGGATGTTTAGAAATGTTTTATGACATGTACAGTGTGTGCATATTCTGCTGTTACCCCTGGTTCCCGGGAACTCAGTTTTGTCACCTTGTGCAAGTCTTTCCAGCCTCGAAGAAAGGATACTGCAGTTTATGTACAGGAAAAAATATGCATTACTCCAGCTGAACAGCAAGTTTGTCCGATAGCATAGAGAATAAAAACAGGTCATTTGTAGTACTCACAACCTTATGCAAGGTAACCTTCATTTTTGATTAGAGGCTAAGGTAGTTGGGGGCATTCAGTTTTCACTCCTGCAGAATTGCTCACTTCACTAATGCATTTGATAAATGATAAATTTCAATAGAAGTTGCAGGAGTCTCTGTTATGTAATGTAAAATATAACTTTCTGAATTGATAGAAGATAAAATGAATGGCCAATACTTAAACTTGAGAAGATGCAAAGTACCAAAGGTTTGGTCTCCATGTTCAGTCTCATGTATTTTCGTAAATGAGTTGAAAAAAAAGTTCAACTAAAAGTTGTGGATAATATTTAGCTAATAAGGTTTGTGCATGTAAAAACTGAGAACACATGAAAAAATTTTCAGGTTCAGCAAAATAAACCAAATGCATCTCCTCACACTTTACCTGCAAAAAGCCTTAAAAAAGCTTACCTGAACAAATCATGAAATGTAATAGAATAAAACAGGTGGGAACTAGGCTCCTTACATGACTGTCTTAGGAAAATAAAATCTAAATATCAGTAGATAAGAACTGTTAATATCAATTCCTAATATCAATTCAAAAATAACATCTTCAGTCATGGAATAAGCTAGGGAAATATCAGACCTCCCTTGGTACATCTGGGTGATCATTAGGAGGTGTCAACAGTTATTTTGACATACTGTGTGCAAGACAAGAATTGTAATTATCTACCCTAATTGTTTTGTATATTAAACCTGTGTGTAAGTTCTGAAACATGATTTTCAGTACTGCAGTTCACACTGCTGGCAGCTTTCACAATAAATAAATGTTTTGGAGTGCTTAGGGAGAAAAATAAAATTAAAGGTGGATAACTATATGTAAAGTTTGTATATGACAATTTCGGTATAAAAGCAAAAGCATTAATTCTTAGAAAATTATATACACTGATATATACACTGTTACTTGTATTGATTAATTAATATTTCTTACAAGGAACAAGTCTTTAACATATGTGACTAGAAGATCAGTTAGCATGACATGTCTAAAAAGGGTTTGCGTTCTTGTTAGGAAAATCAGCTTACTGACAAAAAGTGCCAAGGAAGTATTTCTCTTGAAAGTGTTCAGATACCAAATAAAAATGTGAACTTCATGGGTGATCTATAAAATCAAATCAAGCAGATGCCTTTCATAATATAGGGGGATAACCCTTTTCATTCAACCTTCTGATTTTTAGTCATACCTGATCTGAAGGTATTGTATGTTAATCATGGTCATTGTAGAGCATTTTATCAGTAACAGAAGTGATCTGCATTGTAAACCCTTGTGCAACTTAAGAGTAGAAATTCCAACCTAACTAAAACAAACGAATTCTTGTTGTATGTCACAGCTAGTTGTTTCCTTCCGTTTTAGAGAATTTGCTCTGTGAAAATGTGTGTGTGATGAATGGGAAAATACGAAGTGACTGGCACTGTGTTTAGAAGCTCTGCTTTATAGCTCTATGTTTTTCTTGTTTTTTTCCTACAGCCTCCGCACCACCCAGCAGAGTAAATAAACGTAGAGTTTCTCCAAGTGTTGTTTCCACCTGGGATAAGAGAGGCATCATCATGTCTAACATTACTATTGACCCAGATGTGAAACCTGGCGAGTATGTCATCAAAAGCCTCTTTGCTGAATTTGCTGTTCAAGCTGAAAAGAAAATTGAACTTGTAATGGCTGAACCTTTGGTGAGTCCTTTTTTATCATAGTATCCCTCGAAATGGTCTTGTTTCTTTCTGAAATAGGCTGATTTATCATATATGTGGTTACTGAATAAAGCACTCCCAGATATTGTTGACTTTTCAAAGGGATTACTTCAGGAATAAATAGGCTTCTGCAAACAGGGTTGCTACCTGATTTGTTTTATTGACTCGTGTTAAAACTGTTACCTAGTAGTTACTGGAAACAAGACCTCTTAATATCCCTAAGGTCTGTGAAGTTACAAAAGGAAATAGCAACAACAAAAAATGTTCCTTCATTAATACTGTGAAGTGTGTTTCCTGTCAGTCTTTCTTTGAGGTAATACTTGGACAATATACTTTCAAGAAAAGATGCATTTGCTTTGTTTTCCAAAGTAATGATACTAACACCTGGAATAATGTAGTATTCCACATATATTGCAGATTAGGCAAAAATGCAGAATTCCACTGGTGATCCAAACCTCATGGTCTTGAAATAAATGGACTTCTTTTAATTTGGAAATTTCTGGGGGGAAAAAAAAACAACCAACCAAAAAAACAAAGCCAAAACCACAGCAAACAAAACCAACTTCTTTTTTCTAAAATTTGGAAATTCACTGGGCAGCTGAGACACTGTGGCTTGCAGAAGGCCAGCTCACAGAAAGCTTCTGTTGGCAGCTGCTGCTTGCCAAAGTGTTCGTGTGCAGAAGTGCATATGTGAGCATTTGAGCCCCAGTTTTGAAACTTTAGGAAAAAGTTTTCTTTAGAAGCAGTCCAAAAGAACACAAATACGGGGCTAATCTGTTTTGTGGATTACGGAATCATCTTCAACTACAACGATTAGTAGATAGAAGGTTGAGGAAAATGAAGCTTTCTTCATCCCTACTCTTTATATATATGCTTGTATGTACCAGGCAAGCCTACAACTTAAGCATAACTTGTCTCTTTGCTTTTAGACATCCAAAAAAGTCGTGCATTCAGGAGGGGCTTATAAGAAAGCACAAAAACTTCGTAGCAAAAGGGGCACACAAATGATGAAGGGCACCTGGCTAAAAAATGAGAGGAGAGATGTAGTGGTAGTGATGCTGTGGGTGGAAAGGCAGGTAGCTCCACTGGCCATCTGTGTGCCAAATGCTGTTCCTCCAGCCCCATTTCCATTCATCTGCTGAACAAACAGGGAGGGTAGTGCTTGGCCAGAGGGACAGACTGCCTGTAACCGAGATGAGCTGAAGAGGGCTTTTCCTGCAGACGCAGCTGGTTTGGAATACTGGTACCAAAAATATTCCAAGTACCAGAATACTGGTAGCAAGGTAAATATAATAGCTCTGGAGTTCACTTGTACTAAAAAACTTGTCCCTGGACCAGGTTAAAGAAATCCTCTGTCAACAATCCCAGGTTGTGTTTCCTTGCCGTGCCGTTGACTGTTAATTAAACAAATGTCTTCAAATCTGTTAATCATACAAAATTGAAATATCTTGCCAGTTTAAAAATTAGAAACCCCATGAGACTAATGAGATAATGCGCTTTTCACAGAAGAGTGATTCCCAGCTCTGTTGCCTGGTGAGGTTTTACGGTGATTGCATGAAGTCTACCTTAGTCAAGATTTTTTACTGATGAGAATCTGAAGTCAGTATTTTGTGTGTGTACAGTGTGTATAAAATTATTTAGGATAAGGTAAGAAATTACAAATATTACTAAAGTAGCCGTCTGTGAAGGTTTTAAACAGTTTCATCTGGGTTCATTTGCTAAGATGAGTTCCTTTAAACAGAATATATTTTAATGGAATCAAATGTGATTTATATGTATAGCCAGCTTTCCTTATTTTATATTGGTGGGTGGGAAGGACTATATAGAAAACCAGCAAATTAAGAGAGGTGCCAAAAGCTGTGGAAAAGTGAAACAACCTGAGCCTGTATAACATAAAGAGGTAGAAGGGAATCTTTAGGTGTCCTACTGGAAGGAAATACTAAAGTATTGAAGCAGCTTTATTTCTGTATGTAGAATTTAAGTACTGAACATTCAGTTCTAGTGTATGAAATTTAAAAAGAAAGATAAAAAGGCTGGAAGAGCACCAGAAAGGCACTGATTGTGATCGGATAAAAGGCTTTAATGGAAGAGAGGAAAGCCCTTTATTATTTTAGTGTGATTTGATTTTGTGGAATGACTTGGCTACAAACAAAAGTGTGGAGAGTATATATAGGGTTACATAAATCTTTAATGAAGCTAGGCTGTTGGGTGAGGCTGTTTGAGAGAATTTAAAGCCAGACCAATCAAAATTGAGAGCTAGACACTTTTAAAAACTTGAACATCCCAGTAGGGGAGCAAAAATTAATTAAAATATAAATTTTAAAAAAGTCACTGTGGATCAAGACGGCATCTCTGTGTGAGAGGTAGTATCATTTTTGCTAGATGTATGGATTACGTTTAAAAGTAACTGACTTGTGATTTTAAAAATTAGTGGAATGGTTTCTCTGGCTGTGAATTTTACCTACTTTCTTCTTACTGATTTAATTAAGAGTTCCCTGCTTGCAAAATTGTAATACCTCAGCATTTTCAAAGTTACAGACAGAGCTTATCAGCAAATGCTTAAAATGAATGATTAAATGAAAGCAGCAAATGTAATGGCAGGAAGGAAGATTATCCTTTTACTGAATAAATTAAATTAAACCACTTTTTTTTTTTTTTTCAATCAGTTATTCTAAATCTTTTGCAGCAGTATATAGCTTTAAAGGAAAAAAGAGCCCAAGAGTAGTCTTGTAGCTTAAAAAATACTCCTTCTCAGCTAAGAAATGACACTGAGGAATGACACCAGCCCTCCCCAAATGTTACAGAAACCATACCAGTTGAAAAGATTAACGATAAACTCAATTATTTTGTATTTTGTCAAGCTGCATGTAAATATGGATGGTTGGAATTTAAGCAGAGAGTTTAACATGGTGCCACCAAGTTGATAAGCTGCTGACTTACTAAACTGTAGTTGTCTCATGTTCAAGTCAAAACTAGCAAGAGTATTTAAGCCTGTTACCAACACAAGCGATTTTATTCCATTGTGGAAATACTAAATGTGGCTCAGACTAGCACTGTACCCTTTGCAAGTCTCGCCTAGGTGCTTTCAAAAGCTTGTCTGAAGTAAAATTTGGCACAGTACTCAGTTTGCCCCTGGGGCAAGGATGCGGGCACTGCCCGGCCCTCGGGCTGCAGGAGGCCAGGCAGCATCCCGTGTCCGGTTTCCTTCCTGCGGCTTGGAGGACAGACAGAAGTACACTAGTCTGCTGTGCACACCTGAGCCACCCTGCTGAGGTGTGCTAGCCACCAGAGGATGGTGCCAGGGAATATTGGAGAGGGGCCAACGGGTGGTACCTTTTTCCATGGGTGCAGTTGTTTGCACAGCACATGCACGTCTGTCTACATCCTGATCCCTGCTGCCTGCCATATGTTGACATTTCTCCTTTACACAATGGATGCAAACTGCTCTTTGCTTAATGCAATAGTGTTTTGTTTTTTTCATTTCATTTGTAAAAGATAAATGTAGACCTATTATTTTCATCTCTCTCCGAACTTCAGGAAGCCAGGAAAATAAATCTTAAATTATTAATTCTGTTAGAGTTTCCAGACCTTTACTTTATGCTGTTGAATAGATTTTTGTAAATCATGTGAGATGACTGGAGCCATGACAAAGCAGAGGTAGAAGAAGACATTAAAAGAAAATGAATTTTAAAGCTATACAAACAATTCAAAGGCCTTGATAAACCTGTGACTGGGTTCAAGAGTATTATTTGGTTATGTCACCTTTGTTTGGTCAGTGTTACATTAACTCTACAATGGTATTTAACTTTTAACAGCTAAGATCCTTAGTGCTGAGGAAACATAATAGAGAGGGTTATGAACTTGTAAGGTCTTCATTCTTTCTGACCTTATAATCTTAAACATTTGATATACAGGAGTATCTAAATTAGTATGGATTATGGGAGGGGAGCTAAACTTTCAGCACTATCTTTGAAAGTTTTGTTCTCTATTGGCATGGATTTCAACTTCTTTATTTAAAGACTTACATATTATTTCACTTCTCTTTGATTCGTCATTCTTTAACAATTTTTGGGTTTAGACACATGCAATGGGTATAGTGAACCTAGGTTTTCTTCACCTGTATAATAGTTTTGTGGTATTATGGTGGAAATAGGGTATGTTGGGACATTGTATCCTAAGGAGACTTAAGGAACCTGACTTTTCCCGTCTTCTTATAGGAAAGTCACTTCTCTAGTTTTTCTCCTTTAGCTTAATTAGCACTGATACAATGTTTGTATAGAGTGGAACATTTCTTGTGTTTCTGCTTTATAGATAAGATAATAATTGTTTGTGCAGTTTATCTGAAAGCATAATACAGATAACATGAATTCACCTAGAGCAGGCATTGCCATGTAAAAAAAAAGGAGGGAGGAGTGCTAGCTAAAAGAAAATTCTGCTTTGCCAGTGCTCTCCGGAGCTTGTAGTATATGCTTCAGAATATCAATTCTCATAACAGTATTTTGAACAGATTTAACATGTAAAATTACACGAATTTGAAAGAATCAAGAAAGTGAAACCTTTCCCCCTTGCTTTTGAATAGACAGTGAAAGAACATTAACTAATACATCAGTTTATCAACAAATAGAGCTATTTCAGAATAATAAATGCATTTTTCTGAAATCCTCTTCTTAAAATAATTTTTAATTTAGGCATACTGGAAGTGAACATAAATGCTAGTATTTTCCTAGATAATTAAGTGGATTTCTTTGGATTATGGAAAGCGGAAATGACTTGTGAATTGGTATCTGAATTATTTCAAATTATTCTTTCAGAGTAGGCAAATGCTTTTTTCCTGGGCAATGTTGAATTCAAGTTTTCAGAGGCTGTAAAAGTTGCCAGATATTGTGTTCTTTTGAACACCAAATACAGCTGCACTTATAGGAGAAAATGCCAGAAATTGTGCTGTATTTTCAAGATTGTAATTAGGGCAAGAAAAAATAAGTTGCCAGTTCAAACCTTGGATTTGGTGCATGCGGTATGAATTTTTATCTGTTGAACGTGTAGTCTGTCTCTTGCAGCCTTGCAAGTGTTAATCACTGAGCAATGTTGACTTTCTAAGTTTTTGTCAACAGCCTGACAGCATGGGTGTTGTCTGATACTAAACTACCGAGCAGTTCCTTTGTGCTAACTGAGTTACAGCCCGTTGAGAGCAGTACTGGCTATCAGTATTGCTCACACCTCCTTTTACATGCCAAACCCGGCAAGTTAACTGCTTGACTTACCTTGCTCCATGAAACTTCCTTGTTTGCTTACTGCGATCTAATGAGAGCTGTTAACTCTTTACCCTGAGTACTTTTTCTGCTCTCATTGTGAAAGATAACATTTTGGACTCATTTATAATAGTATTAAGTGACGAGTAGTTTAAAATTTTTTAAAATAACAGGAAATGCTCATCAGATCTTTATATATGTGCCCTTAAAGCTGTTACTGCAGCACCTGGGTTGCTGTAAATCATTGACCCTCGGAGCCAGTGCACAGGACTCAGTGTTCCTTCTTCTTCTTCTTTTTTCTGCCTTTTTTTTCTTCTCTTTTTCTTTATTCTTGCTGGTTTTTTTTTCGTTTCTTCTTTTCCTCCTCCTTCTTTTCTTTTTCTTTACTTTTCCAGGGTACCTGAGCAAGTATAAGATTTGTGTTTCATATAAGTGTATAATTTCATACTCTACACAGTGACTAGTAAGAATTACTATTTACTATTAGAGTTCATGAATGTTTTGTTTCTGTAATGCTTTAATCCTCACTAAATTATTTTGTCAGGAATATAATTTAAATTTGCTTTTAGCAGAGCAGTATGTCATATGCTACTGGTAGCAATAAATATTGTAATAAGTAAAATTCTAGTAATTGTGCTTCTTTTTGGTCCCTTACACAGTATTTCAAATTAAAGCAAGTGATTATTCACATTCCCCTTTTCCTGGAATAGGTCTTCTAGCTATGTTTCATTGCAGTTCAGAAGAACTGATTGGAAATGCATTGAACACTTGTCTTTGCCTTTGTGAAGACGTTTTAAAAATACTTATTGTAACTTAGAATAATTTCCATGTATGAACATGAATACACTTGTTAATTGAGATCGGAATGGGCTTTCCTTCTAAGTTACACTTGACACCCACCACCAGCTGGTTCCTGTTTGGCCCTGACATCTTCTTTTTGTCAGTCTTTAATGTTATTATTGTTTAGCTACTGAATTAATTTTTTGGGAGTATACTTCACGTCTCCATAAATGTTTCTATCTGAAAAACAGTGCAAATATTTACATTAAAAGGTATTTCTTTATTCTGTAATATAACTGAGAAAGAAGGAATCTGTCTTTGATGATAGTCAATTACATTGTGAAATGTATGTTTCCTTTTATTTTTTTTACAGGAAAAGCTCTTGTCCAGATCTCTTCAAAGAGGTGAAGATCTTCAGTTTGATCAGGTAGGAGACATATAATTAAAGGCAACTTTTATTGGATTAAGGAGGGCTCTTTTTTTACAGAATAGTGGTTCCACTGTTGTAATAACTTAGAACATCCACATCTGAATCTGTGTCAGAAGATTTAGACTCTGAATGTTAGTTAGACTTTATTTTCCATTGTAGCATATGATAGTAAAAAACACTAGAATAGATAATTATTTGAAGGTGGCAGTGAAAACTGGTGGACGAAAGATGCTGAAATGTGCTTGAGGACAAAAAGTCTTAGTTTATTTCTACTATCACTTATTTTTTGAGTGTTTGGGGTTCTGTTTTTATAAACAAACAGTGTTAATTGTATTTCAGTAACAGAGCTTTTACTGAGGGCTTTTTGGTTGTATGGCAGAACATATAGGGTAGATTGAAAGTGTTACTTGGTCCTTTGCTGAGAATACAGATACACTGCTAGGCAATCCCATTTCACTTACTCTCAGTGAACTGTGTCTGGCATGACTCTCTGCTCAATTTATTCATATGTGTTGTCTGTATTTCTAATTCCTCAATAGTACAGGCACGTTTGTGTCCTGTAGCCACTTCCTTGAAATGGAGAGGCAGCGTTCAGAGGAAGCCCCAGAGGAAGCCCCATTAATTGCCTGTTCTGTTCTTGGCTGTTACTGAATAGCATCTACTGTATGAGGCTTAGTGTTCTGTCCATATCTTCTGTAACTGAATTTTTGGTTCACACTTTCCGTTGCTCTTTGGGTATAGGTATTAGACATTGCAGTGAAATCCATGGACCTGCCTCTACTTTTCAATGAGTAGCCACCCATGAGCCTCTTTTCTGTCCTCCCAAAAGAGAGTCAAATAACAGCATGTAATATTTTATGTACAGTTTTCTTTTCAAAGAAAAACAAATAGAAAACCACCACCAAAGACTTCACACAGCCCTTTGATATCTTCTAATCTAACCTGCTGCCTTTATCTCCTACATGAAAGTTTACTCATAAGCAAGAGAAACGGGTAAGGGGGAAGGGTTTAAATTCTTTGGTAGCTACAGGATATGATATTGTTTTAAAGCTGACCAAAACCTAAAAAATATGCATGATAGGGATGCTCTAGGGAAATATGTGAATCAGTACTATTTTTAATTTTTTCTACTAACTGGCTCCTCCTTGCTACCGCAATCTTTTTCCTCAGTTAAGGATGTTTTCTATAAATAACTAGTTGTCATTTATTAAACTACAGAGCAGTTCTAAAAACAGGCTGAGTGGAGAGAAATAAAAAATAAAACACGTAACTTTTAAAATTTGGTAATATAGAAACAAACTAGTTTTCCTGCAAATACAGTGCTTTCAAAAAAATTGTTTTGATTGTGTGTGTATATACATGTGTATGAGTTCTTATTTTGTTCTTTTGTTATTTGTAATCTCCTTTGGATTCATTGAGATCTGAATTTTAATGCAACTGAATAACTGCTTTAGACAGAAGTGAATGGCTGCCTTATGGTGACAGGAATTAGGAACTTTGTTAGGGAATTTTGTATATTGTTTGGCAAAAGGAATTAAGACTGCTTCTCTCTGTTCATTTCTCTATGTATAAAACTCATATTAAGAACAATTCTCCAGCAGTGCAGAAGATTACAGATTTAAAAATTGGTTGGCAAAGTGTGGGAATGAGGAGGATCCAGAGGTCACAGCCACAGCATCCAGCAGAGAATGTTGCTAGAGCATGTTGCTAGAGCTAGAGCTGTTGCTGGGCCAGCCTTGTTCACCCAGAGGTCTTTATGGAGCCAGGAATCCGAATCTAAAGCATGGCTTTACCTGTACTGATAATGGGGTCTGAGCTAGTAAGTGTTGTACTTTGTGAATCAAGGGAGCATGCTTGGAGCACAAGAGGGACTCTGGGACTTGTTCTCTCAGGTCAGTAAGTGATGAGAAGAGGGATGGGGGAGGAGGGCATGTAGTGTTGCCTGCCCCTCTAATGAAAAAATAAAATAGCGTTTAATGGAATTATAAGTCATTTTTACTGGAAGCGTAATCAGATGAAGAGGGCTGCTATTAAAACCAAGTGTGAAAAATCAATAGCTTTTAATTTTCAAACAGTAGAAATCTTCTGTTTGTCATTTGGTATCTTAATTGGAACAATAATATAAATTCAGCTAAAAGAGATGAAATTTTGGAAAATGAGAAGGAAATCTATATGTTGATACACTTGTGAACTGTTAAAAATGTTAATATTTTAGTACCAGTGCTTTCCCTTTATCATTCCTAGCACATCAGGAAGCTACCGGACGGGAGGTTTTTTATAGAGCATATATTGCATTTCTTAAAATATTTTTGCTTGTACAGCTTGAATCTGAAATAGCTTGTATTTTTCCTTTTTGTTTGTTGTAGGAAACATACTTGGCAATTCGTACTCTTGTCCTAAGACACCAAAACTTTATCACACAGAAGCCTGTCTTGGCCTTCCCAGTGACTAAAAGCAGACGTGTGTGAGGTTCAGGCTTGTTCATGATTAGGCACAACTTGAGCAATGTTTTCAGGATCAGGATTTTGGCCAAAGCTAGAATTTGTGCTTTAGCATCTTACTATAATTTTGCATCAATCTTTTTGCCTCTCACTGTGCTGTTGGATATGTTATGTGAAGCAATTAGCAATACGTTTCAGCCTTTAAGACTTGAGCAGGATTTGCTGTTCTGTTCTGAGGAACTGAATTATACGTTGTGATGACTTTTGCAGCCCTGTCCTCCTGGGTATTACAGGAGCACTCTTTGTCTGGATTGCTGCTTTCCACATGGGCATAATGTAATGCTGAAATAAAAGAGTTTTCTTATATGAGAAATAGAATGTATATTTTTAATATAAGAAATTCTTTTTTTAATATAAGATGATTTTGAATTTAGTATCCAAGCAGTATAGTAATTATTTTAAATGAAAAATAGCTGATATTCTGCTTAGATGCTGTGCAATATGGGCAAAGATGTCATCCTCCTGGTAATTCCAGTGCCTTTTCATTAGAATGCTAAGAATGTAAAACTTGGTAGGAAATAAATAATTATTATTCAAAACAGACTTTTTATTTTTCAAGAGGAAAATGCTTTATTATGCCAGTAGTTTCTGGGTTTAGCACTTTACCACTGACATTTTGAATGCATGTGATATATGCTTGTTTCTGTGGAAGCCAATGTAAATTGCCTAACTACTGGAACATTTATGGATGGTAGCGGTATTGATAAACTGTGTAAACTTGCAGGAAAACCTAAGGAAAAAGTTTAGTAAAGCTTAAAAGGCAGCTTGCTTCTTTTTGTTCTGCTAATAAATCCATCAGTTCAGAACACTATTTAATTCTTGTGATTTGTATAACTGACTGGTTAACAAGCTGAGTAATGTATTCAGAAGATTGAAAGAGGTAACAAGTCCTTCTGAGGTTTCCTCGTGGTTGACTTGTCCCCACCTTCCACAAGCCTAAAAACCCAAGATGCTTCAAATGAGGAAAAAGAAATAACAGCATTAATGTTATATCAGAACATGTAATGGCATAATATTATATTGTTGTCTAGAAAGTGAATAATAAATAAGTTACAGTATGAGCATGGCTTCTATTAAAACATCTTATTTGAAAGATCCAAGAGATAAGTAATACATGGCATCAGTGAGCAACGTGGTAACTCTCCCATTCCAGCCTGTGTTTTGGGAATGGGCCTGCTCCCTGCTGCCTTCTGGAAGTGAGTTTATAACAGCATTATGCTGTCTTCAGTCATTCTTCTCCTTTCCAAGCTGTGGTACTTATGAGTTCTCTTCAAGTTTTTAGTTGAAGGAAACCTAGAGGATTTAAGTTTAATAACATCTTAAAGTCTTCCTTCTGTAATGGTTTCTATTGCCACATCTGTTGCACAGATGAGTTTACTACTCGTATGGGTTTTCTGAAAGAAAGCAGTAGACAGGGGAGTTGTACTAAAAGTAAATATAACTTGAGACCTAGACCAGTCAAATGTATTTAAGGCAATGTAGAATATCTAAAAGGCTCTTATTTTTTGTTTATATAATAACCAAAGAAGCGGGTTTTTTAAAGTTATATACTTCCTCAGTTTAGGAGGGTTGCCTCTTACCTGTGGTTTGTGATGTGAAGGTGTGTATACTTCAGAGATACACACGGCAACATTCAGGGACATCCTAAAACCTCTGCTGTTTTCTCAATGGTTTTATACATGTTATATATGTATAAATTTGTCATTTTCTGATCCCTGTGAGCTTTGGAACCCTTTGCTTAAATTTATTATAATAATGGACTTAGTGTGTAATATTAACAGTAGTTGTCCTAGGTGAAAATGAATATTAAGTTGCCACTTTGTGGAGTTACATGATATATGGTTTTTAACATTAAAAAACAATTTGAAAGTATAATTAAACTGTAGGATTTTTATTGCTTTATCATGCTAAAGTATTTTTCTTATTCTTTCAGTTGATAAGCTCTATGAGCTCAGTAGCAGAGCACTGTCTCCCCTCCTTACTACGCACCTTGTTTGACTGGTACAGGCGTCAAAATGGAACAGAAGATGAATCTTATGAATATAGACCTCGGTCAAGCACAAAATCAAAGGGGTAAGAGTTTTCCTTGCAGAAGTCTGGTTGATTTTTGTGTGCTTTCTCATAAGAAAATGTGTGCTTTGTACTTCTGTGACAAGTATGTTGTATTTGGATTTGTCCTTACCTAACTTTGTGTAGAAAGAACACAAACCTCTTTGAGGCTGTGTATTTAACTTGTGTAGATGATATGCATGAAGTGACTTAATCGTTTTGGTGTGGATATACAGAAGGAAGTTGGATACTGGTAATTCCAAGCTAGTTTGTCTCTTTTCAAGTTGTTTTGACTGTTGGCAGGTCCTTTCAGGAGGAGGGGGCGAGTTGACAGTGCTGCGCCAAACCCCCAAGTCTTTCCAACTATCCATTTTATGCACATGTGCAACAGTGATTACATGAAAAACAATGCAGACATTGTCTCTGCAATATTTGTGTTCAGTCTTGTGTATGATACCTGTGCTCTTGATTTCTTATTTTAGGGATGACCAACAACGTGAAAGAGATTATCTACTTGAAAGGAGGGACTTAGCTGTAGATTTCATTTTTTGTTTAGTTTTAATAGAGGTTCTAAAACAGGTAAGCTCTTTTGCTTTGGAAAATTAATTTTAATATCTTACTTTTAATGTTGGTTTTGATCATCTCCTTTAAATTTTTATTTTAAAAACTAGAACGTATCTATGATGAGCATATGCAAGGCTGTAATTATACTCTCAGTTACATAAAGCCTTTGGCCTCTCCTGTCTTTTCTTTACATGCCTGCATTATCTCAATTCATGTGTATTGGAAAGCTGCTGATGTACTGCAAAAAGCAAAACTGTAAAAAATAACATTTTGTTTATGTTCAGTACCCTTTGTCAGCTTAAACGTTTTTGAAATACAGGGTGAAATTGTTGAATAATGAGACTAAAATGTCACTTAAAAAATTAGAGAAGGTATGTAACTTTGCTTAGAATTATCCTTATTTGGCTAAGAATGCCACTGCAGGTTGTGTAAATGTTCATATATTGCAGAATTAGCTTGATATATGCCAGCAAAGGATGTGTTCTTGGACACTGGTGGGAGAGATTTCTACAGGGCATCTCACAGTACTGTTTATTTGCTTCATACATATGTGTATGTATAGGTGCTGCATACATGTAAATGATATGTGCGTTTCAGATACCTGTTCATCCAGTGCCAGATCCTTTAGTACATGAAGTTCTAAACTTGGCTTTTAAGCACTTTAAACATAAGGAAGGGTAAGTTTCACTTGTGTACTTTAAAATACTTCGTATTGCCAGCCTGTGCTTGATTGTTGTGATTGCTCACCTTTGCCTCACATGTAACATGTTGGTGATAATACCAGTGTAAATGAGCCCTAGTTGATGTCTTTAAATTGAAAACATATCTTGAAACAACACAGCTGTGTTCATTGTAACACTGAGTTTATTTTGCTTAGAATATACAGAATGATTTGCATATGCAGACGCAGTAAGAAAAATCTGAGTTTGGATAACTACAGTAAAATTTCTATCCAGAATATGTTTCTTGTGAAATAAGAAAGAAAACATTACTTTAAATGTCCAGCCATGCATATTATGTTTGAATTTAATTGTTTTTATGGTAATAATTTGCCTTGCTAGGGGACAACCTTTTTATTTGTAATTGAGAACTTGCTTTGGGTTTAGAAGATCAAAGTTGTATTTAATGGGGGTTTTTTCATTTATTGGGGTTTTTTTTCTCTTTAGGTATTCAGGAACCAACACTGGGAATGTGCATATTATTGCAGACTTATATGCAGAAGTGACGGGGGTTCTTGCTCAATCAAAGTAAGTTCAGTCTCTGACTCTTTGTGTTTAGGGACAAACCAATGTAGACTTGAGGACTATTTAATACAGCAGAATCTATTCATGTCTCCAGTAACTAATCCTGTAAGTGTCAAGTGTAGCCAGGTGTAGTCTGTTGTGTCTGTCTTATGTTCCTGCACAGTAAAATTAAACAAATCAAGAAGTAATCTTTAGTACAATTGCTTTGCAGTCAGCTCGTTAGGGGCAAGGAAAGGAGGCCCCGTGCCAGTCAACTGTTGTTTAGTTAACTGGTGTATTGTAATGTGCTGATCATCATAGGCACTCTTAAATGCCTAGATTTGAAGTATCAGGGTTCATCTTACTTGCATTTCTCATACAGTAGCTGCTGTTACTGTTACAGACTAAAGAAATTGGTTCAAAATTATATACCTCATACAAAAGTAACTAAGAATGCAAATAATTGCCATTTGTATTCCTTGTTCAGGTTTCAAGCTGTTAGGAAGAAGTTTGTCACTGAATTAAAGGAACTGCGACAAAAAGAACAAAGTCCTCATGTAGTACAGAGTATCATCAGTTTGATTATGGGAATGAAGTTTTTTCGAGTAAAGATGTATCCTGTGGAGGATTTTGAAGCATCATTTCAGTTCATGCAGGTAAACGAATGTTACAGAAAAGTGGAATGGGTATAATTTTAAATGTTTAAGTCATGAAGCTACTATGACACTTGCTGTGATCAGTCTCTCACTCTACTTGTGTGCCACCCTTCATCGTTTTCTGTTCAGTCAAGTTTTCAGGGGTGTGAATTATTTGTTTCTCTGCAGTTTGTGAGTACCCGGCATCAGGAAAAACCTTTCACAATTGTCTCACTAATGTGGCAAACCTGTAATATATGAATTAAGACTGAATGAAAATGGGTAGCAATGAAATAATTTTCTGTCTTTATGAAAGCAGTGTATTAAAGGAAAAGAATTATTTGATATGTCATTTTTTTAGCAGATGAGAAGTCAATACATACTTTTCTTTAAAAACACTTACTATGGATTATTTATTGTTTATGAAATATTTAGTTTTCATTAATTTTCTTTGCGTCAAAGTCCTTTGAAAATGAAAATTAGTATATAAAAATAAAGTATAATTTTCTAATAATTTTGATAGAGATAAGCATTAATTTTTTTAAGCTTCAGAATAATCTGAGGGAAAATGTGCATATTTATATTCTGTTGTATTCTGAGTACTCTTTATACTCTGAGTAAAAAGTAAATAGCTATTACAAATGTTCTCCTTTCAATTTATTGAGGTGTATTCCTGGGCAAACAGGTTTTAAAGTTTCTTACGTTTTGTGAAGTTGATACTGTTAAGGAATATAAGACTAACTCAAACACATTGCATGTTTTAAATTAAAACAGGCAACTGATGTTATACTGCTAGTGGTTTTTATGGCATAGTTATGTTTGTATTCTTTTTTCTAAATATTTTTCTAATGTTTTCTTACTAAGGAGTGTGCTCAATACTTCCTGGAAGTAAAAGATAAAGATATAAAACATGCACTTGCTGGTTTGTTTGTGGAAATTCTCATACCTGTGGCTGCTGTAAGTATTTTAAACCCCCCTGTCACACTGTTCCTCCCACTGTAAATTGGGATCTCATTATTAAAATTGCTTCAATTAATCCTGAAAATATTACATTTTTATAGATTCAGAAAAGACATCTGGTACCTGAGGAGGGCTTACAAGAAGGCTGAAGAGGGACTTTTTACAAGGGCATGTAGTGATAGAACAAGGGGGAACAGCTTTAAATTGAAAGAGGGTAGGATTAGATTAGATTTCAGGAAGAAATTCTTTGCTGGGAAAGTGGTGAGACACTGGAACAGCTTGCCCAGAGGAGTTGTGGATGCCCCTTCCTTGGAAGTGTTCAAGACCAGGTTGGCTGGGGCTCTGAGCAACCTGGTGTAGTGAAAGGTGTCCCAGTCCATGGCAGAGGGGGGAGTTAGAACTAGATTATCTTTAAGGTCCCTTCCAACACAAACCATTCTGTGACTGTTAAGTAGATTACAAGCACCTTCACAGTCTTAAAGGGAAATATGTTGGCTTCTGTGTTAGCTAGTTTCCAGAGTTTTTTCAGAACTTTAAAAAATTATCTGTTCTCTAGACACTTTATTGTCAGGGTATTGTGTAATTTTATACATGCTCTAAAAATTTGAAATTTCCTTGGTTTAATATTTGTTTTTTCAAGGGTCTTGTTGACCTTTCTTTGTTAGCTGGAACCTGTTAAACTCTTTCTAGAATAAGCTGACATATATAACATTTTTGCAGTCTGATAAGGAGAGTGCGAACTCCTATGCTAGAAGGAAGAATGTAGATTTTGGCTAATTAAATAAAAAACATTTGTAGAGGTGAATGTCCACTGGATTTAATCCTTCAAGCGGAAGAGCAGTCAATCATCTCCTGTGTGTGTTTTAAATCTAAAAGTAGAAATTTCACACAGCAGCCATGAACAAGGGAAAAAAACCCTCAATTTCATCACAGTGTTGGATGTACAGTGCCTATAATGCTGTTTGTGAGAATGTTTCAGTCAAGACAGGCTCTCTTTCCTCCCAGGCTGCTTTGCTTGGTTGTGTGAAGCTTTTTCAACAGGTCAAGAAGAAATAATGGCACCTGAGTGTGCATACTTCAAGTTGACCATTTACCACCAAGCTCAGTTAATTTCTTCGTAGTAGATTGATACTTGGTATGATTATTGTCTAAAATGTTAGTTGTATTAGCAGATGCCAGGCCACACTGTGTTTGGCATGCAGTCCCAAAAAATGGCCGGTTGTGGCTCTATGTTGCAACTGATTATGGGGACATATCTTGCTATATATGGAGAATTAGGATGTGTAGATCTTGTTTTGTAGAAGGGGATCTACAAAGATTAGCATGCTGGGCGGGCATCCCATCTGAGCAAGATCATAGAAAAAGAAAGATAACTGTCTGAACTCTTCATCCTCTTTTAAATAGTTTACCTTTCCCTGGGTCATGGGCAAATGGTCCTTTCCCTTCCCTGGTCTGAATCTTGGTTTTTTGAGGGGGTTTTTGAGTGGGGTTTTTTTGTTTGCTTGTGAGTTTTTTGCTTTGGCTGTTTTTGGTTAGTTGGTTAGGTTTGGTATTCTTGGGGGGTTGGGGTTTTTTTTAGTGTTTAAATTAGAAAGGAGACAATCTTTTTTCATAAGACGTAACTAGAAAGAGGTAACTGTTTATTGGAAGAAGTTTTGATCTTACCCAGGCATGCTTACACTCTTCTAGAGAAGAATTTCTTGTCCTATTAAAGCGTGAACACATTTTGTCATTTGGAATTCCATATTTGCTTGGCAGTTGGTGTGGGAGTGCCAAGCGAAACTACTTAGCATTTAGGTAGATGCAAATACTAGTTTGCAGAATCATAAACATGGTGAAAACTGCCCTCACAATAATGAGGAAGAAGCAGCATTTGGGAGTTGGGACTATCCGGTGGCAAGGGCGGAGGCAGGAACACCGGCTGTGCGGAGCTCTTGTGGTGGTGTGTGATCCCTTCCTACAAGCACAGCCTGAATCAGCGCTTCAGACAGCTGGGGAGGGAGGCTTGATCTTTCCTTCTGACTCACTGAGTCTCAATCATTTCATACAAATGGAGCTTCTTAAATAGAAGCGAAGAGCCTGCTCCCAGAGTGAGGTGCAGTTGAGCAGGTTAGTCATTCTCGTGGAAGATGTGAGATGCAAGTTTGAATATTTTTGATGCAGCTGAAGGAATTGAATGTGGATTTTTCTGTATCTTGGATACAGAAAATCACTCGAGTGAGGAAGCTGTTGGGTTTCAGCATTGAGACTTCTTTACTGTCATTCTCTTGCTTAGTCATTCAGGCATTTTAAGAAACCTGACCTGATTTGGACCCTGCAGGTATGACGAATCACAGAGCATTTTATAGCAGGGAAGTTAGGGCTGCTCTGAAAGCCTAAGGTTGTATCCCAGAGCAACAGTGCGGTAATGACAACAACTGACTGATTTCTCATGTGGACCTAGCAGAGTACTAATCAATCTATAGCTTAAGAATAGAGAAAGATAAATAATTTGGTGCATAGGAAGTGATTTAATTCATAACTGCTTTCTCAGTTCTTTCTTCTTGGATCTGTACACATTACAGAGATACATGCTATTTTTATGCTTCTACATCATGAATGTTCTTAGAGTGTTCTTAGCAAGGTGGGCATGATTTTTCTTTATATAGCGTTGGTTGATATCATGTTTATGTAATAATAACTATAAGTAACAGAAATAAAAAAAAATTTCTTATATTGTAAGGAAATTATGTGTACAGAGGACCTCTTCCAAAAAAGCCAATTCAGTCTCCAGCACCCCGCCCTTCAATTTGGTAAATAAAGCAGAAACAGGTTAAAACAGTAGGTTGGGAATATTGTTTAAATGGATCATCATAGGTATCCAGAGAGAAGCCTAAGAACCTTGCAGACATTTCGATAAAGAAGGTGGTAGCTGCCTGGGTTGTGGAAGAAAACCTATTCTGTGTGCAAGAACAGAGCGGATCAAAAGGGTGTAGGGCTCCATGGATGTTTCATTAATTCTGAAAGCTGAGCAAAGACAACTTGCATCATTGGTTGACTGGTAATCCTGTGGATTATTTCTTAAGTTTTCAGTTTTCAGTATTGGAGGACAAAAAAGAAAACAGGAGCAGTTAAGAAGGGAACTGTTAAAGTTGCAGATACTAATTTTTTAAATAAATGAAAATACGCATATGAAGAGTTTCAATGTAGTTTTTATTTGTTAGTTGGTATCGAATACATTTTCTTCTTTAAGTATGGAATAGAGGCTGCATTCTTAAAACAGCTTTTTTTAGTGGATTGTTTTGCTGGGGTGGGGTTTTTCATATGTTTGCTTTAATTGTCAATTTTAGCTCTGTGGTTGTAGTGTTTGGCATGATTTCTTATGCGTCTGTTTATATTTCAGATAAATACACTCAAATACCTTCCTAATGTAAAATTTAACTTTGGCATGGTTTTGAATTCATAGACATCTTAATGTGTATTTAAATTGCCTTCTGTGTAAATTTTTAAGCCCATTCATTTGTGTATTTTTTTTTAATAGGCTGTTAAAAATGAAGTGAATGTGCCATGTTTGAAAAATTTTGTGGAGATGCTTTATCAGACTACCTTTGAATTGAGTTCAAGAAAGAAGCACTCGCTGGTATTTTAAAGAAATATTTCAACTTCTCCATTTTGCTCATCTTAGGCTCTTAAGCTAGTACATTACATGAGGAAAAGCTTATCAGCCATATTAATTTAAATCTTAATGTCTCAGTATAATTAAATTCCCACCGTGTATGTGCATTTGTTCTAATTTTGCTTTGTTTCTTTGTGCAGATATGTGCTCTTGTTATCTCACATGTGAGATTGTCTTGAAATCAGTGCTTGTTTTTGATTATTTTAGTGGGTTTTAGCAGAGTTATTTAACGTAATGCCTTTTTTATAAAAAACTTCCATTCAGGGAGTCTGAATATATTTAAATTAGGGTTAATTAAAAGATGCAAGTGTCAGACAAGACTTTTCCAGTAAAATAGCATCCTCTTAATAGCCCTGCTCTACCTGTTTGTCTCCTCTTTTTGTTTTTCTTTTTCCAATATTTTTTTATTATCTCTTATTTATGCACTATTTGGTAATTTTTGATGACTATGGCAGCCATGTTTCAAGTCGATTCACTTCACTTTGCTGAAAATGTAGAGCTAATTTTTGCATTTCGGTTGGTATATTCACTAAATGTAAGTGAATTTAAAATGTTTTATTCTCACTTTCATGTTAGGGACAAATTTTACTTTCTAGTATTCTGCACATATAAAGCATATATAATGGTATTGGTTAAACTCCTTATGTAAGAATAACATAAAGTGGTTGATGTTAGTATTCAAAATGTAATTTTATTTATAAAGTTAGAAACATTGTATCAGAGTACAGTTTACCGACCCATCCTTTAATTTTGCTTCATAACAAGCAAATCTGCAGTCAGATTTGGTACTAATCACCATTATGTGTTAAAGTATGTAATACTTAAACAAATCTTATGTTACTAAAGCAAAGCTAAATCATACTCTGCATATTCACAGATTTATTGAAATTAAATTATATTGTGGTTCATTCCTCAGTAAAATTAGATCTTGAGTAGAAGTAGCATTTCTGACAACCTAAAGTCTGCCTCAGTTTTTACTGAGTTGATGTTTTTCCTGAATATTTTTGGAGGCAGTTCACCTGTAGGACTGCAGTCCAGCATGTAGGACTACATGAATTGAGTCTTGTGGTTGCAAGGAAAGCATAAATATTGTATGAGGGGTCAGGCTGCCCTCAGTCCTAGTTTGAGATCAGGCCTTGCTGGGGGATGAGTTTCACCTTGGTGCCACTGCCAGTCTGACACCTTGAGCTCTTACAGGACCCGGGAGGTTACCCAGGGCACTGTGCCTGGCACGAGTGTCCCAGTGCAGGGGGGAGGCTGCCATGCAGTGCCAAAACTGTGAGAGTGAGAGGCAACAACCAACTGTGTGTCTCATTCTCAATGTACAACTCTTAGGAGGTCTGCAAAGAGCAATTTGATAAATTCTTTTTCCCCCCTACTCATAGGCTTTGTATCCATTGATCACCTGCCTGTTGTGTGTCAGTCAGAAACAGTTTTTTTTAAATAACTGGCACGTTTTCCTGCAGAACTGTTTGTCACATCTAAAGGTAAGAATCCTTTTTAATTAAGGAACTGTTGCGAATCACTAGCATTTATTACAATATCTTCTCAGCACCCTTGTGCCAAATAAACAATGAATAATATTTGGCTGTTTAAAAGGACACTGAAATACTTTTCTAAAAAGAAATTAAATGTTTCAAGTCTCTGTATTAAACTTAGTAGTAAGTTTTTGTGATGCTATGTCATGTTGGAAATAAGTGTGGTCCCCTTGGGGATTATAGTTAATATTGAGTAAAATCTGCAGAAGTGTCTGCTAATAAGGGCTATTCATGCCGGAGAAATTACAAACTATAATTGTTTATGTGCAAATTATATGTGAGAAAATAAGTGACTTTTCTGCTCTTCTAAGTAGAATGTATAGGAAGTGCAAAATTTCTATCTCTTAATCACTTATTGAAGGAATAGAAAATGAACTGTGAGACCAGAAAAAAATGTTATATCTACAGCCTGTGATACATATTTAAAAAAAACAATTACAGTGTCCCTTTAACTTGTGACTTCTGTTGATATCATTGTAAACATCAATTGGTTGATAAAGACATCAAGATACTTACAAATTAGCGACTTTCTTGTAGCATTAGTTGTTGTACATGTTCTTTCCTTGATTATGATTAACATAATTTGTGATTTTGCCTAATGTATTGATTTTGAAAATGTTAATAAATTCTTTGATCCTCCTTCACAACATTGATTCTGGTTAGGTATGAGTGACAATTCTGAAGCTTATTCGTAAAATGCATAAACCAGCATGAAGTCAAAAGGAAAATGGTTTAGCTGCTTGGATTGTTTTTAAGGGTCATTTTGTTCTTACAACATCTTTCACACCTTTCTGTTGCTTGTTGGGTTCTGTATATTTTTCATCTAACATTATTGCAGTTATTTTGCAATATTTGCCTTGATTTTTGTTTTGTGGTTTATTTTGCTTATGGAGGCTGCTTGTGCTTTTGTTTTTAAAGCTTTTAAAAAAACTCCTTACAATCTAGGTGTTGCCTTTTTCTGGCATAGTGTGTCCATTGCTGATAATGGATGTGTTAGAACTATAAATGCCAGTGAGTTTAACTGGTAGTTGCTGAGCATGCATTTTATATTTTACTTAGTTTTGTTAACCACTAACAGCTTAACACATTTACTGTAAGGCTCTATTCAGCAGAAATTCCACATACGAATTTCTGCAATTCAGAATTTTCAGTGTTATGATGCTATGCCATCAATGAGTTCTTTAGGATATTTTATGGCTTGGTTTAATTTGGCACACCGAATACTTTTGGGTGCCTACCTTGTTCAGAAACTTTGTTGAGCTTAATCTTGAAAAATACATCCCCACTGTCCTCATGTGTCTTATGAATTAATGTGTTCCTTTGTTTCTGAAGCTAATTAAATGCATGCACTCTGTAATAAGTAATCTCATTAATTTATAAATCTGAATTTCACAGCAGTTTAGTCTTTAAGATTTCCCCTTCCCCATTTTATTTCCTGATTTTCTAATGACTAAAATTATTTTATTTGCAGTTATTTAAATATGTAAGATGAAATAAGAAATTCTGAATCCATTGCCTCTAGTGTCTTTGTAATTAATAGAGAAATTTTGAGAGTTACTAGGAGATGCTTAGAGAACTAATAGGATTCATCTACCCCTACTGTATTTGTTGAAATTAACAAATTAGGAATTGAAATAATGATAACACTTAGAGTCTGTCACAGGGATATTCTATGAAGAATACAGGCATGCTAACAAGTCACCAAGAGGTAACGTAGGTCATGGATTCGTGGTGCTCTCTTTATTCCCTGGTGATTGCCCGGTGCAAACTCTTACTTAGCCATGAACACCACATCCCACTTTGGTGACTGAAATAAGCCATTTCCCATTTGCCATGGTGTGAAAGCTCACACGTTTGCAGTTGCCCCATAGTACCTGGTGCAGAGTTTGTTCATACCCTGCCTTACCTTGTGGTGCTACATTAAATTTGATAGTGCTCCTGGGAGTGCTCTGAATCCTAAACCTAGCAGTAAACTCTCTGTGCTGGGTTTCAGTGCATGTTGCCTTTAGTTATCCTCAAAGCAGGCTTAGTGTGTGGGGAGAACATCCTAGCCTTGCTGAAAGGAGGAAACCTAGTGGTCTGGACCAATGAAAATAGCACATCAGTGAGCTGTAAAGAGTCAGTTTAGACCAGGAGTGTGCTAAAGGGTTGGTTTTTTTTTTTAGTATATATAGCTGGCTTTGTCCTGCAAAGCTATTGGGATGCTGCTTCAGCAGCACTGAGCCCAGCATGCATTTTTTTTACACACTGTAGTGTAGGCAAAATTCTGAATTTGTTCAGCAGTCAGTAACATTGGGTCAGTATTGTAAAATACTTTGCTTACTTTTTTTGACTAGTATTTAGACAGACTAATTCTAGCAAGTTTGTCAGAAAGTTGATAAATTCTGAGTTGTTGTGGTATCTTTACTACCTCTTCTGGAGAGAGGAAGGAACATTTTAAAAAGCTGCAGAAATAGGAGAGAACAGTGTCTGTCATGCTGCACTGTTGGCTGGAAAAGGGGTATTTTTTTTTTCCCAGTTTACCCATAGTGTCTGTTACCACAAAGCCTTGAAAGTTGAAGGAACGTTTTCTGCCACTATAGCAAACCCTTTATTTCTACTGAATAGAGTCCTTGCTAGACAGCTATCTGTTGGTTTTGTGCTTTTTTTCATCTAACATGCATGTGCCTTCCATTCTCATGTTTGTTATGTTTTGCTGTCTCACATTGCTTTATTTAGATGCCATCTAACAACAGTATCAGAAAACAAATAGAAACACTGCAGGTGAGTTAATATGTTGTTGTAACTCAGTGAAATGTTGCTTTGTCTCATGTAAATACTTTTGTTTTGGTTTATGTTATTTGTTGTATTTTGTGCTTTCCTTTCTTTGTAAAATTGCTGTTAGTACTGTTAAGAAGCAACAGGACTAAGAATAGCTAATGTTTCAAAGATCTTTTTCTCTTGCCAGGGAGTGAAGGAGAAAGATCAGAAAATTGTCTAATACCAGTTTTTCCTTGGGGGTAAAACTGTGGCTTTGTAAGATTGATTATCAGTATCACAGCTGGTTTCCTTGAACAGCAGTGCATGTTTCCACTGGAAATAACTACCTATTCAGATGTATGAGTTTTTCTGTTTCTTCATTTCAAAAAGTGTCTCTTGCATGTGAGCCAACTGAAAACATTTTCACAATAAAAAAAATGTGAAACTGATTTACTGTAACAACTTGCAGTGCACTAACTTGAAAGACTTTTACACTGTTGGTTTTGCAGGTTTTAAAAAGTAGAAATTGTTTTAGTTCAGAACAGAAGAAAAGTTTAACGTCAGTATTAAAAAGTACTTTCTTCAGTAAGTGACTACATTTGACTAACATGGAAAAAATGCTATTTTGTTTCTTGCCATCATTGAGATTTGTTTCATTGACTCATTTAATGTGTCATGTAAAACCACCGTAATTTGCTCTTACGTTTTTGATTTTGTAACAGATACTGTTCTTGACGACTTTTTTCATAGTCTGCTGATACCATAATTTATGTTAAAAGTTTTAGGATTTTAAACAAAACTATGTTTAAAAAAAAAACCCATATAGACTACTTTAAAATCTGACAGACATCATCTAAAGAAGACTAAAATTCAGCCACTGTTGTTGAATTACATAGCCATCTATTCCTTATTCTAGTTACTCTAATGTCTAAGAAGAAAGAAATACTGACATGTTAACAGCAGTTGTACACGAAACAGGCTATAATTCAGGCCCCCAAAGCAATTTTCTTCTAGCATATTTGTTTAGTTCTTCATTATAGGAAGTGATTATGAAATTTTTCAATGGTTAAAATAATAAAAGTACTGCAGGATTTATTTTGTAACTCTTTATAAGAGGTGGATGCCTCTTTATATGCTCCTTTTTACTCTTTGTAACAAGCAAACTTTGTCATAACTACTCAGAAGTAGCTCTCTTGGATGATAGACCTGCTAACATGATGGAATGTTGTTTACACATTATTAAACTATCTGCTACCTTTACCATTTTTTATTCAGATGATTGAAAGCTAACAATAATTTTTTGGTTTACTTCTGGGCCTATAAATTAAGCTCTCCTGTAGAACATCAGAAATAAGAAAATTGGAGCATTACTCAGTTCCAGATGCGTGTCAGATAGACTTTGATAACACACATACCAATGAATTCCCCAGCCTACTGTGACAATCAATAATTGTTGGCCTGTAAATTAAATACAATGAGTGATAATATTGTGGGGGTTTTGCTGTTTAAGCTGATTAGAATCAAAGCTGTCACAGTCTCACCCTCTGGTACAGTTATGTTTGCTTCTTCCTCAGAGTAGCACTGCAGGTAAATTAACTGAACAGTGGGACAGTTTTGAGTATGAGTAATAATCAGGGACAGGTGTAACTTCTTACTGGATAGATTTTGTCCAGATCACTTTCCTAAATTCACCCACTGCCTAGTTACACGTGCTAATTCAGAGGTGATGGCAGCACGCATTGATGAGTGTGAAGGGAGGGTAGAACAGTATTATCACCAATGTAAACTGGGTTAAGTTATTCCCTCTAATATTCTGGTAGTCAGTCATGTATATTACTTGTCTGTACTACTTCGAATTACCACTTCTGCCTCTGTGATTCTGTGATAGGCTTTTAGCCTTTCTTAAAATAAGATGCTGCCAAAACCAGTAGTCTGGACCTACCTGTGTTAAAGCCACCAGAATTACTCTCGTTCCTGTATATAGCCTTTTACACAGACATGGACATGAAATTACTTTGATCAGCTTACTGGTGCAAGTTGGACTTTCTTATTTCAAGAATTAATGCAGAGGGACCATTGAGGTTGTGGAGTCTCATGAATGAGACCATCTCTTTTTGAACAGTGTGGTTGTAGTTCCACTTACACCCTTTGTGAATTTGCACTCCATTCGTCCTGGAAGGACTAAGTCATCTGCTATTCTGACTCACAGGCTTGTGGCACAAAATATGAAAATAATTATGTTCAAGTCATCATATAGATACGTCTTGAAACAGAGAGACTTCACTCTCTGTGAAGATGGGGAGATGGAGATGGGGAAGTTGAGGTTTTGGGATTATTTTGTTGGTTCTTTGTTGGTTTTGTTTGGGTTTGTTAGTTTGAATTGGGATAATGCCTAAAAAGTTGGCAACTGGGAATCATTTATTATATTCAGAAGTTTATACTTATGGCCAAGTCCAGGAATCTTGCTGGACAGTTCTAGATTGTAAGTACTCCAAGAATCCCTATTTGGAAAGGGGGTTTCTGAAGCTGGTACAAAGAATGATAGTTACCGTTCTACACAGTTTAAGAGCTCGGAGGAGCAAAGATAAATTCGTAGTAGCAGCTTTAAGACAAAAATTGTTTTGCATACAGTACAGAATTTAAACTGAATTGTGCTGCAAGATTTTATATTAATTCAATAAAAGGTAGCATAATTGTTACAATAAAAATTCATTGAAAGTGGGTAAACACTAATACAGCCTGCAGGAAGTGTCTACATTGTGTGAAGCCACACCCAGAGAAGCATCCTTGTGTGCCTGCTCTGTTTTGCATTCTTTTCTTCTGCACCTGCTACTGTTTGCTGTCACAGACTGAGTGATGGAATGAGACGTTGTGCCTGATCCAAAGCAGCTACTCCACTGTTTTAGACAAACTATAAATTAGTTTACTATGAAGTAGGTATCTGTTACCAATGGCTTTCTGAGAAAAGTTCTTGAAAGCAATATACTCTTGGTGTGTTCATCTCAAGAGGAATATCTGCTTTTTAGTTACTGCTCTGTCCTCAGAGTTAGACATGTGTAAAATGAGCTGGAATTATTAGTTTAAAATTTAGAGAGTATTGTAAATATGCAATACAGGCTTGTTTTTATGAAAAAATATCAAAAACTTGTAGTCCGTATTAAACCCATCTGCTTTCATTGTTAAAAAATTTATTTTCAAAAGTAAATAAACATAATACAATTTTTTCAGTATCTCACAGGCAACAATAACTGTATTTTTAAATTTATTTTACAGAATAAAGATCCCAAAATGTCCCGAGTTGCACTGGAATCTTTGTATAGGTTATTGTGGGTTTATGTTATTAGAATTAAATGTGAAAGCAACACTGTAACTCAAAGGTAAGTTCATTATGCAAAGTATTTTAAACTACTGATTGTTGGAGACTTTATTCCCACCTAGTGATAGCAGAAGAGATCTTGAAGCCAGCTCAGGGATGGTTTAGTCAAGTAAACAGGGGACCAAACATTTTGTCTTAACAGAGAAAACCAAAGGTCCTTGAATATTTTGATGGGAAAAAGGAATAGAGTCTAGAATTGTCTTTGCAGGGATGGAAGAGGGCAGAGAGAGAAGCAGGAAATTTATTAAGGTTAAAAGGCACTAATGGTGCCAGAATAAATCAGGTATGAAGTGTCCATCAGTAAGTATGGGCTGGAAATGAAAAAGTTTTCTTTATAATTGTCTATAATGAGAATTTGGAATTGTCATTCAGATTTTACCTCTCCTCCTGACTATTAGTAACTGGTTTAAAACAAGATATTTTTCGGTTCATAGAGTTTCAGAGTTCACGATCCTGTTGCCTGTGACAGCTGGGGCTGTACTTCCTGTACGTGGTCCGACCTGTCATAGGCTTCTGTATTATTTCATAGTAGCCACACACACACACACGCACTTCCAGATTTGAGCTGTAACATCTATGCTGTTATAAGGAGCTATTTTTAAAAGGCTTTTTTATTTCTTTTTGTTTCTAAATTCTTGTAGCCGTCTCATGAGCATTGTATCAGCACTTTTCCCAAAAGGATCCCGTAGTGTGGTCCCGCGAGACACACCTCTGAATATATTTGTGAAGATTATTCAGTTCATTGCTCAGGTGAGAGTACATCTAGGTAGAGCTATAATAGTAGGGTGAACATTATTTGGAAGAAATGTAAATTTAAGGTTAGTTTTTGAAATATTTGCACTGAATTAATGGTCTCATATCTTGAGTAGAATTTCCCCAAATATGTGTAACAAATGAAAGAACTCATTCTCTTTCTAGTAGTGGCAAAACTTTTTTTTAAACTTCAAAAACTGTTGTGTACGAACATTATGATGATTAGCATTTACATTTGTGTTACACTGTTGGGAGCTGTGTGTGTATATATATATATTTATATAGTACACTAATATAATTACTATATCCATTATGATATTTTTATAAGGGACAAAGCATTAGAACAGTATTACCCAGTTATACTTAGCCTGGAGACTGGCCTCTATAGACAGAAATAATATGTAATGAATGCAGTAGTGTATAGTCAGCATTGTATTATGGTTTATATTATTTTAGGTGCTTCTCTTGTCCTAATGTCAAAATGCAAGATACAATCTCACAAGATGAACTCTCATTAATCTGTAACCTTATTGATTATAGACATCTCTTCCTCTCTTAGAAGTAGCTTGTCTGTGCTTCAGCTTCCAAAATGATTTGCTTGTGGTCATACAGGGATGAGGCAGAATACACAATTCAACACTGTTTATATGTTTTTTTGTATTTATAGTGTAATATTTTTTTATTACTTAGGGCTTCTCTTCATCCCTAATTTTTAGTTTTCTATAAAAGCTCATCTTATTTGTAGAAATGTGTTTGATCTGAGATGAATTGTCTGTGAATTTTTTCAGGAGAAATGGTTCAACCATATCAGGGGATGAGCTGTGTTGAATTTTAGTAGATTAAAAAAAAATGAAGTCATAAGAATAAGGAGAAAAAAAAGGATTATTTTCTAAACTTTTTTTTGTTTTTTTAACTTTTAAGACATGATACGCAGTACCTGTACAGAGCCAAGAAATTATGCATATTAACAGAAAAGAGATGATCATACTAGTCTATTTTCCTTTATAGGAACGTTTGGATTTTGCAATGAAAGAAATAATATTTGATCTTCTTAGTGTTGGAAAATCACCTAAAACCTTCACTATTAATCCAGAGGTAATAAAAGCTCATTACTTGCATGCCATGAGAACAGGGCATTGGGGGATTTTGGGAGGGGAAGTGGTTAACTATGTTTGAGCCAGGTTAAAAGCAGATTAATGAGTATCTGAAGGAGTGTTCTGTGTTCTGCTAACACTAAAGAAGTAATTGTAGTTGTGCACAGTTGCTGTTTGATTTCGGGTGAGCAAGCCAGCATCCAGTTTCTACAGTTAAGACTCATTTCAACAGTAATTTCAGGAAGTATTTTTTTTTGTTACAGTGTAACTGTAAAGCATTTTTTCAGGAAAGTCATACCTAGCTCTTCAAGACCCAGTCTAACAGATGGGATGTTTAAGCAATGTCTGTCTGCAGTATGTTGCTCTAGAGGTTCATGTCAAGTCCTTTAGTGCTCAGTGCTATAAAATATTCTCTATCTTAGCCTGGGTCAGTTTACTTGAATGAGAGCGTGGAGTGGCACAGAAAGCTTAAACTTCTGGTTTAAAACCTCTGGTTACTTTCATTACCCTAATATGTAACATTTAAATAAGCCTGTCCTACTGGAACTGTACTGGAACTGTCTGTTTAAAAGAGAGGAAAAATGCAATTTGTATTTTGTCTGTGTTACTTCACTATTGTAATTTCTTATGTTTTCTCTTGCCTTTTTTTGTCTCTTTTTTGCTCCTGAAGAGGATGAATATTGGCCTCAGAGTCTTCCTTGTCATAGCAGATAGCTTGCAGCAAAAAGATGGTGAACCACCAATGCCAACAACAGGAGTTGTTCTTCCTTCAGGAAATACTCTACGTGTGAAGAAAATTTTTCTTAATAAAACACTGACAGATGAGGAGGCAAAAGTTATAGGTATGTTGTATTCTTTTGTAAGTTGGCATTTCAATATGTATGCATATATTCTTAATTATTCTCAAGCAGTACATTTGGGTAACTTTATTTATGTGTTCATTTTAGTTGTTAGTAAGAATTGCTTTGATTCATTAGAGAGGGCTGCTAGACAATATTGACCCTCTGGTGTCTCAGACCAAATCCATGTCTTTTCTTGTAGTGTTTTGCATTGCCAGTTAAGCACAAAGAAGCCTGAGTGCAGTTAGTGTGGTAAATAGCATGGCAAGTTTTTTTTCCCTTGATGTCACTCTAAAATGTCCCAAATGTCTAACAGCTTAGTGGAGTAAGACAATCTTGATCCCTGTGCTCTGTTGATCGTCTGTGAATGAGGTAGTCATCTCTAAAGGACTGTTTCAACATACTAAATTTAAACTAGAACTAAAAAGCTTAGAATTAAGGAAATGAAGAAGCAACTAATGGTTACTTCATTGTTTATGTTTGTTCTGAAGGAAACTTCTACTACTGTATAACATCTCATATTTATATATCTATAGATACATATTTCATATATTCGTTTTGACACTTGAAGTATGTATTTCATGTCATATGTGCATTAAGAAATTTGTCTTAAGCTGAATAAATGGCAGATATTTTAATAAAATATGAAAAAGGGTGATGGAACTCTTTGTCTTTTCAGGAATGTCCATCTACTATCCTCAAGTCAGAAAAGCACTGGATAGCATTCTTAGGCATTTGGACAAAGAAGTTGGAAGGCCCATGTGCATGACTAGTGTGCAGATGTCCAATAAAGAACCAGAAGACATGATTACGTACGTACTGAACTGCAGCATTTTTGCTGTCACAGTAGCATCACATTATTTTTGTGCTCTAATGTTGCAAATGCCATCATTAATGCGTTACAGTTGTGGGTTCTTTACTTGCCTATTAAGTGAATGGTAGTTTCATTAATTATTGATAAAAATGTTTGTTACCTCCTTAGGTTTGGCATGAAATCAAAAATATATGTCTGGTGTACTGAAGCAGATTTTCTTGTTTCTTTGTTGATTATGAACTGTTTTTGTAGGGGTGAGAGGAAACCTAAGATAGATTTGTTCAGAACTTGCATTGCTGCTATCCCAAGACTGATTCCAGATGGCATGAGTAGGACTGACCTCATTGAATTGCTTGCAAGGTAAGAGAAACAGAATTCTGCTCTTAGTGGATGTTCTTTTTTAAATGCTGCGTTTGTCAGTGCACTCACTATGCAGTGTGAGTCGCTGCACGCAGACTCCGTCCTCGCTGCTCCTGCCAACCTTCTGCAGTTGGTCAAGTTTTACTGGCTATGGTAGCAGGAGGTAAATTTAGCCTGCAGACCTTGCACTTATTTTTAGAGAGAGTATTTTGAGAAGTAGGAATTTATTTGTGTTGCTTTGGTTTTTTGTTACTGCTATGATACTTTTTTTCCTTTCTATTTTCTTTCTGTTGCAAATACTACAAATTTTCATAAAGTCATTCTTGTTTGATATTACCAAAATTTGAGACAGGCTTTATTATTTTTCTCTACTAATCCTGCTTTGTTTTTCCATTTTTTTGATCCAACACTACCCGTATTCTTCCACCTCTTAGCTCAGTTTAAATTGAATGTACCTTATCAGTACTGATAAATAGTTGACACAGACTTTTTTTTAATTTTTAATGCAAGAATAGTCTTGGCACAGAAATACAGAACAGTTTATAGCTTTGAAATTATAAATTCATTTTCATATAATGTGTTAAATATATAAAAAGTTAGTAATAATGTAAGAGAATAAGATTTTTCTAACACTCTTCAGTGTTAAAAATCATCTAAAAGGTATGAAAGTATTAAGTAATAATATAATACTGGGATAAGTGTCTTCTACCATAGCAGGCTTAGGCATATTTTTAAGTCTATGCAGAGGATTTTTTTGTGAATTTTTTCTTATATCCAAATTAAATCTCCTTTAACTGCAAAAATAATGTGTTATTTTCAATTTTAATTTGAAGAAAGTAGCCTATACATCACAGGGTTCTGGTCTGCTGAACTCTAAGGTGGTTGTTCAGATGCATGCAAAGATGTACCTTTGTTAAAGACTTGATGGTCTCTCTTGAAAACAGTTTATTTGTATTATGTTTTGTGAAACCTTGCATCATTTTGCTGTAGTAGAAGTGCCTTCTGTTACTAGGCAGTTTCAGGTTTGTTCAGTGCAGAAAGTGCATCTCTGTGGAACTGTTCTACATTGTACAGTAAAGAAGGAAGAGGAAACACCAAACTTGAAATGATAAAGGCTGGTTAAGAGTATGCCTATCTAGGGTGATGATACCAATATTTTTTCTAAACAGGCTGACAATTCATATGGATGAAGAACTTCGTGCCTTGGCTTTCAATACACTCCAAGCATTAATGCTTGATTTTCCAGATTGGCGGGAAGATGTTCTTTCAGGATTTGTATATTTTATTGTGCGTGAAGTGACTGACATCCACCCAACGCTTCTTGACAATGCAGTAAAAATGTTAGTGCAGCTCATAAATCAGTGGAAACAAGCAGCCCAAATGCACAATAAAACCCAGGATTCTCAGGTATATCTGTAAAAGGTCCTTTGATGTTAAAACATAGTTTGAATCTACTTACAAACTTAGAAGTGGGCTTTACTGGTTTTGTTAAGTAATAAAAATTCAGCTAAATTTCTTACAGTGCTTGAGGACTTTCAGATCTCTTAAGTCAACATTTTTATCAAAACAGAATTAGTCTCAAATTATTAAGCGTTACCTAAACACTGATTCATGACCACATTTTGCTTAGATTGTAGGTCATCATGTGTAACTGGAAATATGTAGGAGTTATTAAACAGTAGAACTAAACCTACCATTTTTTACTAGTCAGTAGAAAGGGTTAAAATAATTAAATATTATAATCTTTTACAAAAGAGTGTTGTTTGAGGTTTTTAAAATTTTTCTCTCATTGCATCATCTTGTGAGAAAGTGAAATAAAGATGTTCTTGTGGTATTTGTTTGGACTAAATTCAGTGAGGTAATAAAAATGAAGTGATTAATATTATGTCATCGTCATAATGCAAAATTTGACTAGTCGCCAAAAATCTAAATATTTTATGATCAAATCTGCCATCACCAATAATGGAACTGTATCTTAGTTGTGTTTGTTTTTTCTTCATTTGCTTAACTTCTGTGATGTTTTTCTTAGCGTGGTGTATCCAATGGGGCTGCCCATACCCTTCCCCTGGAGAGGACCCTTTATTCCAGTGTATTTCATGTGGTGGAAGGCTTTGCTTTGGTCATCCTTTGCAGCACAAGACCTGCCACCAGGCGATTAGCTGTCAGCGTTCTCAGAGAAATAAGGGCCTTGTTCACACTTCTAGAAATTTCAAAGGTAAGAGTTGATGACCCATTCTTATGACTGCCTGGTGAAACTGCTTTCATTTTGACATTCTTTGAGCTTTGTTTGCTTTGTGTTTTGTAGAGCGATGATGAGTTGGCTATAGATGTGATGGACAGACTAAGTGCTACTATCCTGGAGAGTTTCATACATCTCACAGGGGCTGACCAGGTAGGACAGTTTTAATGGAAAGTTGCTTGTAAGATGAGGTTATTCTGCAGAGCTATTCCAAATAAATAGTATATATTTTCAATGATAGTGTCACTCTGTTCATGCTAATTTTATCAGCAATTTATCACCGCAAAGAGAAAAAGGCAAAAATCTTGAGGAATGTTGTGAGGTTGACACCACCGTTGTAAACTTCCTGACTCATAGTGTGTCCTTATCACCACCATATAAACACTGACAGCTGTGTCTTTATCTGTTTTTTCTCATCTTGCTCATAGACTGCAATTTCTTAAAAGCAAAGGGCACTGCTTTTTTCTGCAGTAATATAGTGTCATAACAGTCAATGTTCCCTTTATCCATGATGAAAGCTGTAGTACCTGTCAGTGAATAACACCTGAATTCCATACTTACGTATTTATCGTAAACTCCTGAGTATCAAGGAAACTTCTGATTTTAGGACTAGGAAACAAGTTGGAATTCAGTAGTAAGGCTTTTAGAGTACAAATCTCTTGGAAGAATTAAATCATTATGCATGAAAGGGCCTTTTTCTAGGATTTGCTATATCCTAGTGCCAGTTTATTCTCAAACAACATGTTTCTATAGCTGTTCTCATAAAGAAAAGCTGTAAAAAACCCCGTAAATTACTTTTTTATCTGTTCCAGATGTGGTTTCGGCACTGATACTTTATTAGATAAATAACAGTGAAGAGATTGTTACTTAATATACATGGCTATTAAATATTGCCTCCTTGTCTTTTTTATGCACACAGACTACTTTACTGTACTGTCCCAGTTCAATAGATTTACAAACTCTGGCTGACTGGAATTCCTCCCCAATCAGCCACCAATTTGATGTGGTCAGTCCCTCACATATTTGGATATTTGCACATGTAACTCAAGGCCAAGATCCATGGATTATAAGCCTCTCAAGTTTCATGAAGCAGGAAAATCTTCCAAAACACTGCCCAACAGCTGTAAGCTATGCTTGGACGTTTGCTTATACAAGACTTCAGCTACTGTCTCCACAAGTGGATATCAAGTAAGTTGATTTCTAAAGTAAATACAATATATTATATTGAGTATTCTTCCAAGATTTATCATCATCGTAGTGTCATTATTGTTTCAATGAAGTAACATATAAACTCTTGATATTGTCTGTGGATTTAATTCAGCTTTATGTAACAAAAAATTGAAGCAGATTTATCTGGAAAAAAAGTCATCTGCTGTAAAGATTAAGTAATTAATGCCTTTGGCCATATTGTAGTTCAACAGATTTGAATATAAAAGCATGCATTATTGATGTACAAGTCTGCTCTGAATAACTTATTCAGAGTTTACCATGCAAACAATTTGGGAGGCAATGGCATATGCGTAATTGAAAAATAAATTCAGTAGAAAACCGAAGTAAAATGGGGTAAGCTTTATTTACTCTGCTGAGCTCTTCTCTTTCTTTTTTTCATAGCAGCCCTATCAATGCAAAGAAAGTAAATACTACTACAAGCAGTGACTCCTATATTGGGCTCTGGAGAAACTACCTGATTCTTTGCTGCAGTGCAGCATCTTCTTCAAACTCCTCCACTTCCACAGGCTCTGTGAGATGTTCCCCTCCTGAGACGCTGGCGTCTACCCCTGACAGTGGTTATAGCATTGATTCAAGAGTAGGTCCTTCTAATGCTTACTGTAAATAAGTCTACTTGTTATTGGAAATAGAAATACCAGAGGCTATATAACTGTCATGATTAGAAACTGGTATAATTTGTCTGAAAATATTTTTAGGATACATTTGTTTTTCATTTGTTTAGAATAGTGTTTTCGTTCATTTTCCCAGTCTGTGCTGTGTATGTTTTTAGGTCAAATCTAGTCACATAATGAAAACATTTACCCCATCTCAAAGTCTTATCTAGCCGTAATAAGGAAATCTTTTGTTTGCTGTTAAAGGGGTGGTTTTGCTGTTATTAGACTTCTCCAGTTCTGAGCAAACAGCCTCTCACTTCAATAACTGAAACAGGGACCTATTCAGGCATGATGTATCTTGTTATATTTTCCCAATTACAGACACTTTCCTGTCTGCCTTGCTTCAAATCATCTGCAGATTATTCTTTTTTCCCTCTTCTTTGCTTCTTTTTGTTCATCTCCTTTTTGGCTCCTGTAAAAGGTACAGTAGACATGAAGATAATTCATGGACTATGCAGCAGATTTTTGGCAGAAGCAGCCCATTCCACTTGTTTGTTACCAAGATATTTTCCCTAAGTCTGAGAAACTGTAGACTGAAAGCTTTGTTCTCTTTGAGAACTGCTCGGGAGTCTAAGGAGTTGGACACCAGAAATCTACTTTTTCCCTAAGGAGGGCAGATACAGTAAACATGCAAAGCATCTGTATGTCATATTGAGTCATTCATTGTCATCTGACTACGAAAATTCAGTAATGCAAGAAATAGTTAATACTGCTTTACTATTTCAGAAAATCTTTTCCATGTCTAAGATAAATTTCACTTCTATCATTTTGAGTCACTGGTCCAGTGTGAGAAGACTGTGAAATTACAGCGGATGTTTTCATGTCACCACCTTGTGCTAACTACTTCATTGTGTTTTATTCTGGTTTTCTTTTTAGATTATTGGCATTCCATCCCCTTCCTCCCTGTTTAAGCACATAGTTCCAATGATGCGCTCTGAGAGCATGGAAATTACAGAATCCCTTGTCCTGGGACTTGGCAGGACCAACCCAGGAGCTTTTAGGTAACTATTGTGCTTCATCTGTTTTTATGCTAATTGATTACAAAGCTGGGGAATCGGAGCTCATTTTTTCTTTTGTGTTCTTTTTATTTCTTTTAAGGATTTTTTATAAAGCTATGACACGCAACTGTCAGTGTCTTTTTTAGCATTTAGAGGCATGGTAGAGATGGTTAAAGGTGTTAAGAATTTTATGTAGAGGTCATGTCTGCATAAAGAAAAAGAAGTTAGTAGAAAGAATGAACAGAATATTGGTATTAAAAGCTGCTCTTATCTGAAAGAACAGATTGTGTGAATTAATAACATTTGAAATGTTAATTAGAATCAAGTTTGTAAGAGTTGATAAACTCTCCTTATTGGTATTGCCAATTGCTCTTTATGAGGATGAATGAAGAGCGAGAACATCTGAGGGAAAGAAAACCTCCAGGGAGGGCCATCAGATGTTCTCTGACAGCAGCCAATCTCTTACAAAGAGAGTTATAAAGTTGTACCATGCATAGCAACCAACTCTGCTTCTGCAGAAGGAACCAGGGACTGCTAATACTGTTGGTTTTGAATGAGATGATGCTTCTCTCCAGTCACTTGTGTCCTATATTATCACAGATAAAAAGCCAATATTGAAACTGTAATGCCAAGTCCTCTGTTGTCATATTCTGGTTTATACCACTGATAATCTTACAATTTTTTTTAGTGTCTGACTTTACTTTGCTACCAGGAGTAAAGCAAGACTTTGTGCCACGATACTGAAGATCTGCTTAACAGCTCTAAAGTCTAGAAAATTCTTTCAGAGATAATTTTACCAGAAATCATTGATTTCTAAATTAGAAGCAACTCGTTCAGCAAGTTAAAAAAAAAAAAAATCTGATCCTCATCAGTTTTATAATTTCTTTATTCAGAATGTGTTTTGTTTCTGATGACCAGCTTTTTTCTCTGTCCGGTGCATGTACTCACACCAGATGCTAGCTGTAGCCCACCCTTTGCCATTGCTGCTCTGCACTGATTTGGTGTTTAGCTTTTGTGGTTTTGGGCACTGTTCCTCCCCACTTGTTATGTTTACTCTGGAACTTTTCCCATTGTAGATTATATGTATACACAATCCGCTTAAGTGTATTGAAATATGATTTTTGTTTTGTGTAACTGATCATATGAACTCTTCTAGGTATCTCTTGATCTCCATTGTAAGCTGACCCTTCACTATATTTTAGCACAAAAAATTTTCTTCCAAATTATTTTCAGTGTTTTCTATGTTTGAAAGAAAATATGGAACAAAATCTAACCATGCTTAACTTTCTTGTAATTGAGTACACCACAAAAGTTTGTGCAGCATTTTGATCACCTGGACCCATTCTCTGAAGGAGAAACTTTGCATGAGGTATCAGAGGAGTCAGTCGTTTACCACGAAAACTTGAAGTGGTTTATGCTTTTGATATGTCTCAATTACAGCACCACAGGAAGTAGAAAAATGTGTCCGCTCCAACAAATCTGGAGGCAGTAGTTACTATGTTAACAAATATCAAAGTAAACCAAGTATGTTTTTACCTTAGTATTTTGTCTGCACAGTTCCATGGTACTGATCTCCTTTCCCTGCCTCCTTTTTGAAGTTGTAAGAGTCTTAGTTTGGCAGAAGGAACTGAGTAGTAATAAAGACTGTGGAGCTTCAGAACAAATGGGGAATGTAAGCACAGTGTCAAAACCTGTTTCAGTTTTCAAAGAGACTGGTCTGACTTCTGTCAGTGTATTGTTATTGGACTTAAAGAAACAATATTAACAACTAAATGCATCATAATAGCTGAAAGCATTGTATGATAAGCTCCCATCATCTTTTTTTTTCCCCTAATGATACCTGTTTATACCATATGGCTTTGTTAAACCCTTAATATGAAAATAAATGAAAATCATCTTTGATAGAAATAAGACATAATACTTTGGAGAATGCAAATTTAGGGATAATTGTTTAGACATTCATTTAATGATCTGCTTTAAATTAGGAAAATATCTTTCTAGGAAACTTCTCTTTTAAAAGCTACAGGTAAAGAGGAAAATCTGAGGGTATTTTAACTTACATTGTAACACTAGTTCCTGAGAAACATCTTTCAGTTGACATTTTAATTTGATGTTTGTTTCTATCCTTTTAATTATTCTAATTCAGGGAACTAATAGAAGAATTACATCCTATAATTAAGGAAGCACTTGAAAGAAGGCCAGAGGTAATTAAATAATTTCCATTATACTGAGTACAGTTTTAACTGTCTTTTCACAAAGAGGAAGTGTTAGTTATGTTCTTTAATTTCTGCATGTAAAAACAGTCAGTATAACAGATAAAAAGGTGAAATGTTGCATTTTTAAATGATTGTGAGATTTTTACATTAGAAGAGCTTCATGTTTGAGCTCTCTGTTATTCCTGTATCAGAGATTTTGTTTTGAATGATGAAAAAAATACTGTAACCTTTTCCACATTCTTTTAATTTATTTAACCTAATCATAGTTTTATACAGTTCGTGCTTTGTTATATCATCAGTGACATTCCCACGATTAGTGGTACCTATGACATAGAATTGAATTTTACTGTCCACCAACTTCATTGGGGTTTGTTGTTTTTGTTTTTTAATGAAAAAGGTTGTAGACTCATCTGACTGCTCTAATGAAAAATTTTCCAGTGGAGAGCTTGTTTTACAGCAAAGTTTAGAACTCTCAGTAGGTATTCATAGAATAAAAAAACAAACCCAGAGATTATTACTCAGTATTTTTTGTGGTAACTGTAATATTCCTGTAAGTAATAAATTTGTAATTACAGATGATGGGAAGGAACAGCACTTCTGTTTCAAAGTGTTGCTGTAGTGTAGTGTGTTTTGTCAGGCTTGCATACGAATTGTAGAATATTTTGGGTTGTAAGGGACCTTTAAAGGTCATATAGTCCACCCACCCTGAAATGAGCAGGAACATCTTCAGCTACATCAGGTTTCTCAGAGCCCCATCAACCTGACCTTGAATGTTTCCACAGATGGGGCATCTCTCACCTTTCTGGGCAACCTGTTCTAGAGTTTCACCACCCTCTTCATAAAAAGTGTCTTTTTTGTATCTAGTCTAAATCTACCCACTTTTAGTTTAAAACCATTGCCACTTGTTGTATCACAACAGGCCCTGCTAAAAAGTTTGTCACCATCTTTCTTATAAGCCCTTTTTGAGCACTGAAAGGTTACAGTGAGGTCTCCCTGGACCCTTCTCTCCAGGCTGAACAGCCCTAGCTCTCACAGCTTCTCTTCACAAGAGAAGTGCTCCAGCCCTCTGATCATTTTTGCAGCCCTCCTCTGGACCCACTCCAATATGCCCATGTCCTTCCTGTGCTTTTGGACCCCAGAAGTCAGTACTCCAGGTGGGGTATCACAAGAGTGGAGCAGAGGGACAGAATCACCTCCCTCAAAATATGTAGGAAGACTGCCTTTTGTACTTCGTTGTTTTACATGCTGCACTTAGTGACAGGAGACTGACAAAAACCATTATCTGGATAATACATGTAATACCAAACCTGGTGTATCTCCGAGTTGCAACAGGGAAAACGTTTGTTCATTGTCTGGTTTATTAAAATTGTTAGCAATTTTGGTAACTTATCTTAAAAGGCTGGCACCTCTGATAACTGATGCCACTTGTATTACAGATATAATAATGCTTTTATATTCCACATTGGTTTTCTACTTAGTTTTTCCTCTGCTTCATTTAATTCTGTGTTTCATCTGATGAATAGAACATGAAACGACGCAGGCGTCGAGATATTTTACGAGTACAACTAGTACGAATATTTGAACTGTTGGCAGATGCTGGTGTCATTAGTCACAGGTAGGGGCAGCATGGATGAGAAGTTGTCGATGTTTGTGAGTTGTCACTGATATACTTACGACTCAATATAACAAGCTTGCAAAAATCATCAATGAGTTTTACTATACCACTAAACAAATAGACACGGTTTTATAAAACTCAGAATTTTGCTGGCTTTCTGATCCTTCTCCCGTTTTCTTTGTCACCGTGTTCTGTGTTTTATTTAAAATGCTGCTATTCCCAGGACATTACTTTGAACAGGCAGTATGTCACATTCTTTCTTGTTTGTGTGTGCTCAAACATTACACCAGTTGTGCAAACCATAACTATTCTGTGATAATTCAGGGACTTCTGCCTCACTTTGAGTGCTGGTGCTAGTCAGCACATCCTGTGCAGAAAAGGCTACTACTCATTAATGTTGGACTTTTGAAGGATGCAGAATGTTAACTTGGTTATTGAGGTTCTTTCCTCAGTTTACCCTTCTTGTGTAGGGACGCTTTGAAAGAGGAAGTTTTGGCCTATGTTTTACAAGTCCCTTGGAAATTTTTTCCTATGCATGTGGAATTGTGTAAGAGCAAGTAGGCTAGGAGATGGTTAGCCCTCTCCTCCCACTCCATTTGTCATGTATTTGTCAACCGTAACGATATAATCCGTGAAATTCTCGATCTTTAAGCAAGCTGCTACAGTATATTTCACAATGTTGCCTCAGAAGCATTGCTGAAATGTCTTTCAGCATGCTGATATTGTAGAGTGCAACTATTAAAATCATACTTTGCCTTATCTTTTAAGGTTCTCACTAGGGGAGGGGGAAGGGGCTTTGTGTTTGGGGATTTTAATTATGATTTTTAACACTTGTTCACAGTATAAGAACTAGTTCTTATACTTGTGGAAAGACAAGCGACTTCAGATAATTATGTTTGATTATTGGTTTGCCTTCACTGGAGTTTTTTATTTTAATGCTGAAGTAGAAGCTGGGTGAAGAAATTACTTTGAATTAAGTATTTGCAGTGATGAGGGTGTAGGGTTTTCTAAAGATAAAAAAAATAAGGATGATTTTCAAACGTATGTAATTATCATGATATTTGATTTTCTAAATTTATTTCATTTGTTCAGTGCAAGTGGTGGCCTTGATAATGAAACACATTCCCTCAACAACACTTTACTTGAGTATGTTGATCTAACAAGACAACTCCTAGAAGCAGAAAATGAAAAGGATTCTGATACATTGAAAGATATCCGATGCCATTTTAGTGCCTTAGTGGCAAATATCATACAAAATGTTCCAGGTATGTAAAAATGTAACTAACTTCTGATTACTGTATTAAATATGCAGTATATTAAAAAAAAACCAACAAAACCCACCAAACCGAAACTAAACAAAAAGACACTTTTTATCTGAACTTTCAGAATACTTTTGTTAAAATAATTTGTGCCATCAGTTTTGAGTGTAACTTTAGCAGCATGAGTTTTAAGAGAGATTTTTTGTTCTGTTTGGCAAAGTCTTGTTAGTTGTCTATGTATTTGAATTCTGTGGACTAATAAATAGCTTATTCTTGTACACTACTGGCATTAAACAGGACAATGGTACACCTACATCCAGGTATTATGGTGTTAAAATAGTGGGTCTTTACATGGGTTTTTCCTTCTGTATTTGTAGTTTGGATCTGTTTGGGTTACATACTTTAAAATAATGAATTACAAGAGGAGTGTGTGTAACTGTGGGCTTTTCTTGCAGTACACCAGAGAAGAAGTGTCTTTCCCCAGCAGAGTCTACGCCACAGTCTATTTATGCTGTTCAGTCATTGGGCGGGTCCTTTCAGTATCATGTTTACTCCCCTGGACAGATACAGTGATAGAAACATGCGAATAAACAGACACCAATACTGTGCATTAAAGGTATTTTAACACTTTCAAATTTTGGAAATAAATAGTTTTGTTGACATGATGCAGATTTGACATTTGGGCTTTTTAGATGTGGTTTTCAAGTCCATGTTGCCATTCATGACTTAGCGCCTTTTTTTTCTTCTGCTTTATTACTTGCTATAGAAATTTCTTACAGTTACTACTGAATGTTCACTTCCTGTGACTTTAGTTCTCATTTGCTTAAGTTAAAGGCTTTAATCTGAATGTACATTAACAATGAAACTGGTGTATTAGCTCTTCAATATGTCGGCATTTTAGTATTGACCCTTCCTTGTATTTGAAAGTTGAGAAAAATATGAATGAATAATTTCTTGAGTAAAATGTTAAACATTTTTTTTATTATTTGGTCTTCTTCGCTTAATGGGTTAGAATCAGTTATCTGATATTTTAATGGACTTGGTAAGGGCACGGCCTGTATCTGAGTTATTAAAATGTGTTTTTAAATTGCTTTCCAAAGGCTATGTCTGCTGTACTGTGTTGTGGCCCTGTTGCAGACAATGTCGGGCTTTCATCTGATGGCTATTTATACAAATGGCTGGATAATATTTTGGATTCACAAGATAAAAAGGTAATACAGCCAATGTCAACATCGCTTTGCAGCTGTCAGTGCCTTCGAACATATGTTTTAATGAGTTTGCAGTCAGATTTGCCTAAATGGTCTAGAGTGACTTAAGCTCAAAGCTGTTTTAGTAGCGCAGGGTTTTGCACTGTCCTTCATGTGTATTCACCCTGTTGAGGAAGGTGGTCCCTAATTACAGTCTAAGAATAGACAAACAGAATGGAAGAGGAAAAGACAAGGGGTGAAGCACTGTATATTGTTCATAAACTGATCAACTATGTTAAGTTGTAGTAATAAGCAGGTGTTCCACAAATTTAAAGGAGATGAGATTTTGAATATGAACTCTTGTGTGACTGTAGAGTTCCTTGGGGTCCTTTGAGTTAGGAAGACCAAGCTTTTCATCTAAACAGTAAGGCAAGCTTAAAAGGTAGGGCTCTATTATAGGGCTCTGTTGCCCTGTAATGCTAGGACTACTTAAAAATACAGCTCCTGTGGGCTACTTTGATTCCAGGGAAGGTGCAAGTCTCCATGCAGATCTATCCCTTATATCCCACTGGAATTCCTGCATGTGTTTAAATGCTTCTCTGTATCTAGTGCTTTCAGGGCAGTGTTCAGTGCAAGACATAAAAATAGTAAATAGCTCAAACCAACCTTGGAACTGAAGGGAAAAAAGTGTCAGTAGAGCTCTCTATAGTTATTTGTGTCAATAATTTGTGACTGTGTGCAAGTTGAACATTAAACAGTGATAGAATTATTGCTGTTACTTTAAGCTGTTGTGTCATTGGTTTTGGATGGAACAGATTTTATGTTCCCAAAGGTTTCAGGTTTCTTAAATAGTTACTTTCCTATTTTATGCCATTTTGTAAGTTGGTCTTTTTTCTACATTTTTATATATGTATTTATTCTTCCCTAGGTTCACCAGCTAGGATGCGAGGCAGTCATGCTGCTCTTGGAACTCAATCCTGACCAGAGTAACCTCATGTACTGGGCTGTTGACCGGTGTTACACAGGTTCCAAGCGGGTAGCAGCTGGCTGCTTTAAAGCCATAGCCAGCGTGTTCCACAACAGGTACTACAGCATTTTTCAAAACCTTAAAACTTCCATTTTCAGAGTGTGTTTTCATGTAGAACTGTGGGGTTTGCTGCCATAGAGAGAAAAGATCACTGCTGTTTGTGTGCATGTATTACTAGAGAAACTTCTCAAAATGTTATGCTATCCCCTATCATATCCCTTGTAAATTAAACTTCAATAAATTAAAATCTTAGAAAACCAAATGCAATTTTACTTTTTTCATACTTGCATTTTTTTCCTAGGGATTACCAGTGTGATACAGTGACCCTCCTGAATCTGATACTATTTAAAGCAGCTGATTCTACTAGGGCTATCTATGAAGTTGCTATGCAACTATTGCAGGTTTGCAAGCTAATTTTGATTATTATTTTTTCCTTTTAAAGTAAGAATTGTCCTAGATATTAAAAAAAAAAAAATCTGTTATTGTTTGGTTGTCTTCAGTAATGAAACACAATGTATTTTTTTTTCTTCTCTTTGTCAGTGCATAGTTAAACCAGATCCTTACCTGTCACAAAGAGGCTTCCCTGAAAGTGTGTCTATTTCCATGCACTCAAGACTTGTATTTTCATAATACCTGTTTAAATCAGGATTCTCTTGATTTGGCCCTGAAACGGAGTGATATATAGCTCCATTTGTCCAGAATCACCTCAGAGAAGAACAAATTGCTTCCCAGGCCTTCACTGTCTGCTAGGGTAGCAGTCAGTTCTCTGATTTTTGCACTATTACCAAACATTTTTTCATCTGTCCGTGTGGAGCGATGACAGTGAAAATCTTGTTACCCGTTTAATTTACTTTTGTGTATTCCTTTCTGAGGTCGTTTAGGGGTAAGCTTAATCTTACAGGCAGCATTAGTGTTTAAAAATAAATAAATCTGTGCTGACTGTGGCTCAGACCTTAAGTCTTGGAGTTTTTTTCAAAGGTTTTTGTTGTCAGCTAAATTCAACAGTGAAGTCCCCACTGAAGTCACACCCCTATTGATACATCATCCCTATCTTTCTTCTCAAGTGGACGCTACTGCTTAAGATCAGCCCAAACTGATTTTTAAAGTATCAGACTGCTTTGGCCTCCTGCTGCATCTCTGCCACATCAAAGATTATGTTGTTCCTATCCATGTCTCATAGATGAGCAAAAACTAGTATTGTTTGGAAATGCGAATGTTAAGTAGTATTTTGTATTTCATTATAGATAAATTTGTATTTAAGATGGTATTTTGTGAAAACAGATTTTGGAACTTTATTGCTGGAAACTCATCAAGTGAAATGTATCTTAGCTAGTCTTCTATTTAATTACCACAGTGCTAGGAAATGCTGTAGGTGTGTGGAAATCTGCATAGGTAAGAAACATTAAATGAGAGTAGATACATGAACTTAAGAAGTGATTTTTATATGAAAATTCCTACGGTAGCTCTGTAGTTAACATCAAATTCTGAACATTACTGTTGTAGATCTTGGAACCAAAGATGTTCCGTTACGCTCACAAACTGGAAGTTCAGCGGATGGATGGGGTTTTGGGACAGCCTTCTCCTTTACCACATTTGTATTCTATGTCATATTATCAACTGTCAGAAGAATTAGCAAGGACTTACCCTGAACTGACACTGGCTATCTTCTCAGGTATGATTTTAAAACAAAACAAAAAACTTCATCAAGTCAAAAGCATTGTACAAAATATATAATTCTTATTTTTCAATAACTGATTTATATGTAATTCACTAAAATCAGCACAACAACATCATCATACCAAATGGAGACAAAAAGCCTACTGAGTGACAGTTTTTGTTCACTTCTGTTTGAAATATATTCAAGGTGAAAGAACATGAATCTAAAATATTTTTACTGACTTTCTAATAACCATGAAAAATCACATTAGAGAAATAATTTGCAATTGTTTTTTAAAATCATTCTTTCATTGTTCTCTCTGGTGTGTTCTAATTTACTGTAGATTGCTTAAACACATTTTTCTGTAGCGTTTTTAAACAATTACAGAATAATTACCTTACATCAATTTAAAAAAACCCCAACTTACTAGGACTAATCTAGGAAGAAAAAATTTTAAGTGTTTTTCTGCCAAACTTGGTACGTTTTTTTATGCTGTAGGTTTTCAGTTCCCTCCTTGAATTAGAGGGATATGTATATACACATACACACTCACACATTCACACACATATAATGTGATTTCTTCAACATACTGTTTGTCAGCAGTGTCTTCAGTTATCTCTGCTGAAGACCATGGACTTTATGAAATGGCACTAGTCAGCTAAACAAGAAAAATGGCGTCTGTATCAGTGTTACATTATATCAGTATGGTGTGCTGGGCTCATGGTTGTTGTTATCACCAAACCAGTTCTCGTTATTGATTTGGAACTCATGTATGTATTTAATTTTTGAATGGCAGAAGTAAGTCAGAGAATCCAAACAGCTCACCCAGCTGGGAGACAGGTAATGCTGCATTATCTGCTGCCATGGATGAACAATATTGAGTTGGTAGACTTGAAACCTTTGCCAACCATTCGTCGGCAAGATGAGGATGAAGAAGATTCTTTGAAAGACAGAGAAATGATGGTGAATAGTAGACGATGGCTACGAGGAGAGGGCTGGGGATCACCACAGGCTACAGCTATGGTTCTGAACAATCTGATGTACATGACTGCAAAGGTAAAATTATTTTATGTGCTTGTCTTGTTTCAGTGGATTGTTCTGTTTAGGATGCAAGAAAATACTGTTCAGAGAGATTATGTCACCAAGCTTCTAAGAGTTGATGTTCATATTTGTGGAGGTGCTTTGTATACCCAGACTATATCCTATAGTTTTGAGGTGTTCCAAGAAATATGTAATATAAATGTTATAGTAATTGTTATCTATAGTAACCGTAAATAACTGATGTTTTGCAATACAGATGTCTAGCTGGATAGAGAATACCAAGCTGCCTGTATACCTATGATCTCAAAGTGGAGTTTTGGAACCTGTCTTGCTCCCAGAGGCTGATTGACTCTGTTTCTTCCTGTCATAGCTACTTCCAACAGAGACAAAATATTGCTCACATGCAATGCTCCTGCCAGTTCTTGTTAAATGAGAATCCTACTGATGAGAGGTGTTTTGATGTTTTGAACGATAAACTAAAAACTCTTGTCAGTGTGTGGTCCGTAGAGTTTTATTCAGGATTGTCAGCACCTGGGAGACTGGGTCTCTGCTAATTTTCATAGAATTTTTAGGGTTGGAAGGGAGCTCTGGAGATCATCAGGACCAACCTCCTGCCAACGCAGGGTCACCTAGAGCATGTTACACAGGAACTTGTTTGGGTGGGTTTTTGGTCTCCAGAGAAGGAGGCTTCACAACCTCTCTGGGTGGCCTTTTCCAGTGCTCTGCCACCCTCAATCGAAAGAAATTCTTCTTCATGTTGAGGGGGAACTTCTTGTGTTTAAGTGTATGCCCATTGCTCCTCGTCTTGTCACTGGGCACCACCAAAAAGAGTCTGGCACCATCCTCTTGACCTTTGAGATATTCATATGTATTAATGAGACCCCCCCCCCCTCAGTCTTCTCTAGACTAAAAAGGCCCAGCTTCCTCTGTCTAATGTATTATATATCAATAAAATATATAGTATGTACACATATCTTTAGATATATTTTTATACATTTATAGCTATGAAAGAAAATAGTTATTTCCAGAATATGTTTTTAAAAATTTATGTATGTGAAAGCATCATTCCAGAACATTAAAAAGGCAACAGTTTCCTACAAGATTTTTGTCTCCTTTTTCTAGAGCCTGTTCCACTTGATCAGTACAGATCACTTCTGAGTACAATGTTTTCTGATGGAGTTTTCAGGACATACATTTATTTTGTTTTCTAGTATGGTGATGAAGTGGCTTGGTCAGAGATAGAAAATGTCTGGACTACTTTGGCAGACAGCTGGCCAAAGAATTTGAAAATAATTTTGCACTTCTTGATCAGTATTTGTGGAGTGAACAGTGAACCCAGCCTTTTGCCTTATGTGAGTATGTGACAGATCTCTCATTGGTGCTTATTGATATTTTAAAAATTCGTAGTATGTCTAGCAGCAAAGATCACAAAAAAAAAAAAGTTCGGTAAGATTTATAGTATCAAAATCTCCACCCTGTGTTTCATGACCACTAAATGCTATGAACAAATCAAATTCAGTTCTTTGTTTGCATTACTTTGGACATCTGTGTCAAAATTACAGAATCAATTTTTCAATCAATTAAATCAATTAATTTGTCATTCATGGAATGGACTTGAGAAGGGAAGTCAATGAGAAAGGATATCTCACCTTAAAGACTGCTGAGGCTTCCTTAGGACAACTTACTGACTACTGCAATTTGCTGAGGGCAATAAGTCTGAAACAGTCCACCAGCTGTCTTAACAGTTATTCAGGACTACACGAGGACCACAGACCTTATTTAGTGATTAAGTAATAAAAAATGCGAGTTACTAAAATGGTACGTATGTCTTAGCATTTTATTTTCATTTGTCATAAAAAGAAATCTTAAATGTTTGATAGCTAAATTTAGATTAATTTTATCAAGAGTATACACTGAACAATTTTTTTCCCCCCACTATAAGTTAGTCTATACCTAAAAAGCAGACAGATACTACAGGAAAACAAAGCACCTATTATACCGTAGGGCATCAATCTCTCATGACCAAGTATTATACCAAAGAAACCCCACCAACCATCCCAAGCACCCTCAAAACCAATTTTATTTTATGTCAAGATGTATGTGAGAGCACTGCAGGATAGCATGAAGAAAAATATGATAACTGCAGGAAAAGAAATAGTATAGAACGGAACTGTGAAGTAACAAAAAGAAATTATATCAGAATACATTCATTCCATTATTGATCTCAGATGCTGCTAAAACCTTTGTAAGAAAATCTTTTGCTTCTTAAATAATTTTCAGAAGGCATACTTTCAGACTTTATTGTCAGAAGATTGGAACTCAGAAGATTTACTTTCTTACTGTTGTGATATGTTCCCCATGCTTGCTGCTGTTGACAACTGGGAAAGCAATTTTGGTTGCTTTTAGAACTAGAGTAAGTTTCATATGTCCTCGCTTGCAGTGCAGGTAGATACTGATTCTAACAAGTTGTGGTGTTGAAATTTCTTCGTGTAAATATATATATATATGGGTTTTTTTATGGCAGGTAAAGAAGGTCATTGTTTATTTGGGTAGAGACAAAACAATGCAACTACTAGAAGAGCTGGTGAGTGAACTTCAGCTTACAGATCCTGTCAGTTCAGGAGTCACCCATATGGATAATCCACCATATTACCGCATTACATCCAGTTACAAAATCCCCTCTGTCACTTCAGGTAAGCATTTACTGACTTAACTAACTTAAACTGTTATTATTGTCAATTATAAACATGCTGCTATCAATCAGTTGTGCTACTGGAGTTAATTTGTAAATATTCAATAGGAGTGCAAAGTTCTGTTTCTGAAAGTACGGTTAAAAGTTTGTTTTACAACATCTGCAGTTTTTGGTGTACCCAGTGTTCTTAATGAAGAACATCTGATAGGTTCCCAAGGGACAGGTTTGTCTTAATATATGCATCAGACTTCGTCTATGTTCAGACCTTGCACTGTTTACCCTCACTATATGACTTTTATGTCTACTCAGTCAAACCACGGTGAAAATGTATATAATTTTAAATCCATCTAAGTTGTTACATTTTAAGTTCTGTTACAGACACAAGCTGCATCCATAGGAATTGTTTCAAGAGGACTTAAGTTCACTTACTTAGGAAAATTTATCTAGAAGTAATTAACAATAGATCAATTATCAAAAAACCCCAAACTGCTGAAAATACCAGAAGTGTCTCCCTCATGCTTCAATCCAAGAACATGCTGAGAAATGTGGGAAAAAGCTGTCTTGTTTTGGTGGAGTATCTGTCAAAGCGAGCTGCAAAAGACATGGATGTGGGGAGGGTATCTAAGCAAGGGCTTAACTTTTGTGCTGCATATTTGTCAGTATTATGAAGCAGCCTGGACCTATCACATGGGGTTATCTGGATCACAAGGTGAATGCATTGGCACTTGTTCTTTAAAGTGTTTAAAAAATATGAAAAAAATTTTGGGGCTCTTGCACTTAAAGTAGTTTAGAATAGCAAAGTCTGGAAGGGTGCAAAATTGCTTCCAATTTTGGCTGTCAGTTCAGCGTGATGCTTGCAAATTTCTCCTGAAAGAAAATTGTTAAAAGCCTCACTGCAGGCTATTAGGTTTTAATCCTTAATCTGTTTGTGGTTTGAATTAACTGGATAACCAAAGTCTACAGATTATTATGAGGTGTATAATGCAGGGAAAAAGGAAATAGGTCTCTAGATACTGCTTAAAAGCTTTTCTACTTAATTTACATTGAAGAGTCAGAGATTCATGGAATAGATTATTTTTATTTTTTCTGGTTAGTGAAATTATGGTAGCAGCTCAACAGTCCTTTTTTGCACGTGAAAGTAGTTTGTATGGCTCAGTTTGTGTTTGTGCCAGTTGCTGTAGAGTAAACCTGATTAGGGCTCTCAGCAAGGGCAAGTAAATAAGGGTGATCATGTAGTGCTTAAGACTACTTTTCCTTTTTACTGACCAACCTTTTTCCACGTCCGTAATTCACAGGTACCACTTCTAGTAGCAATACCATGGTGGCTCCTACAGATGGCAACCCTGACAGTAAACACATGAAAGACAGTATCGAAGAGAAGTAAGTATCTCCTCAAAGAGCAGTTATTAGTTGAATTACAGGAATTCCTGGTAGGTCCTATAAATACTCACATCTCAGCAGCTCCACGTATGTCTACGTGTCAAGGATTACATGCCATGTAATGTCATGCATGTCAACAGGACTGGAATACTATTTGGGATTAACAATAGCAGCCTCAACTGTAGTTTGAACTCCAGTCCAGGTCAGGCATTGTGTTGCTACAGCTATACTGTTGTTGGTACCTAAATCAGCTGCTGTTACACTGGGCTGTGTGTGTTCACATAAGAGCAATTATACTGTAAGGTGAGGGTGGTGAGACACTGGAACACATTGCCCAAAAAAAGTGGATGCCCCATCTTTGGAAGTGTTCAAGGGAGGGCTGGATGGGGCTCTGAGCAGCCTGGTCTAGTGGAAGGTGTTCCTGCCTGTGGCAGGGGGTTGGAACGAGATGATCTTTAAGGTCCCTTTCAATCCAAGTAATTCTGTGATTTTATGATTCACAAATTGGTTTATTACCTCACTAGAAATGAACAGTGCCTATGTGTTGCAAGCTAGTTTATTTTCCCTAATTGGGGTATTTGGATGCCTGGTACCTGTGTCAAGATACCTTACAGCTAACTTTAAAACGGATTTCTCCCTCCCTAATTTTTGAGCTTGTCAAGGATAATCTTTTGGAGAAATTTGCCAGACACTGTTACTGAGGCTGGTGGAAAGCAAACAGCTGATACAGGCTTAGGCTGCGTACTTGCAGCTCAACACTGACTGACTGTGGGCATGCTGTCATTTTGTGTTAATATGGATAGCTAACCTTAAAGTGAAAAAGGAGTGGAGACTCTGTAATTAGCATGAGCAAAGGTGTGCATGTGCCATTACTGTAGAGTAGCAACTATGTAGTAAATTCGCAACGAGTTTCAGGCAACTTGAGAGCTTTAATAATTACAATTCTAATATAATTTCCAGTTGGACACTTTTTTCCTTCCCTAGGGTAATTATGTCAATATAATTAGAATAGTATATATATTGGCAGAGGCAACCCCAATACTTAAATTAAATTGGGGTGAGCTGTATGAAAGTAAATCGCAGAAACCTGGAATGTGAGGTGTCATTCAGAATTCAGCCTAGCAAGGCACAGGCAAGTACTTGGCTGCCATGTGGGCTGGAGCTGAAGAAACTGGTAAAGTAATGAAGGCAGTTTTGAAAGTCTCTGCGAGTTTGTGCATATTATCGTAGAGTTGACTGAAACCTCCCCACGTTATATGCTTCTTGGTAAGATCTGCCTTATACATCTTGGACTTGCCAGGAGAAGAGAATTTTAGAAACTTACATAGAAACAGCTTGGAAATGGTGCTTTTAGCACTCTCATTTCTCTGACTTCTTTATAGTTTATCAGATTAGTGAGGTAGGATCTTGGACACTGCATGTGTATACATGCATATGTCTCTGCCAGATCACACATGGATTTCCTTATTTTTCTAAAGAGTGAGAACAACTTATGTATAATAGTAACAAATATTTTGATGTACTTAAATGTTAGTGAAAGTGATCGAACAGAAATACAATCTATAGTGGATAATCTCTTTGAATCCCCTTATCTAGTGTTGTTAGAGAAGGTATGTCTTAATGGCTGAGATGCTTTGGCATCATGTTGATTGTCCTTGTAAGATGAATCGTTTTTTGCATAATAGTTTTGCTGAAATAGTTTTACTGGGAGACCCTGATTAGTATTTGCCACAGAATGTCAGTTACTAACTCTGCTTTATTTGCACCTACAGCTACGCACACCTAGACATTTACAGCGGGTTGAACAGCAATTTAAACCGCCAGCACCACAGACTGGAATCTCGCTACAGCAGCAGCTCTGGAGGATCATATGAAGAGGAAAAAAGTAATAGTCTTTATTTCAAAATATTTCTATGAATAGAAAACAAAATTTTCACAAGTTAATACTTCTACTGCAGGTTGTGGAACATAAAGAAATGGGCATTATCAGTGTTTTTTGCATAAACCTATTAAAAATCAGGGTTTTTTTAATCTTGTTCCATCTTATTACTACTATTGGAGTCTGTCATACATTTGACTGCAATGAAATGTATAAGGAAGATAATGCGCTTTGTTCCTTTCAGGCCAGCATTATCTGACACATAGAACTGGTGGGGTTTTGCTGTGAGACCTAAAGATGTGCTCTTGAGGGATATTTCCTTAGCCTATAATGAAATGCTCTTCAAGATGAGTTCAGTTAAATCTTAGGACCCAGCCTTAATTAACTCCCTATCTGATGCGAGGTTTGAAATTCAAGGGAATTACATCAGATCACTGTGCCTTTTATCGTAGTCTTTATGAACTTATTGAAAAACATCTTACTCTGGTATGTGTGTAACTTCTGCAGAATCATCCTTATACTAAAAAGAAATAACCACTTTTTTTCTTTTAAAAAACTGTGTCCAACTAGTACTGTTTACAGCTGGGTCCCCTTCTCCTCTCCCAGGTCTCAGCTTTTCAAGAATTTAAAAATATTTCTTCAGAAGATGGTAAGAAACAGAAATATCCATTAACTATATATTTCTGATTTAATTTTCTGTTGTGTTAGGTGATTCAATGCCTCTGTATTCAAACTGGCGGTTGAAGGTGATGGAGCATAACCAAGGAGAGCCTCTCCCTTTCCCACCTTCTGGAGGCTGCTGGTCACCACTGGTGGATTACTTGCCTGAAACTTCTCCTCCGGGCATGTCACTTCACAGGTAGCTGTTTTGGCAATGCCAATGGCAATTCATTATATTTTCATTTGTGTTTCACAAATATAGTAATTTGAAGATAGCAGATTAAAGTGCAGTTGATAATACATTTGTTTTCCATGGATTTACTCACAGGTCTAGCAATTTAAGATTACTCAGCCTTTTAATCTGGAGGATTAAAGTGTTTCTATTTTAATTATGGGCATTCGTCTTTTCCCTTATAACACAACTTTGTAAATGTTTATAGACTGAAGAATACAAGTTAGAAGCATACGGAGCTCTTTTGCAGCTCTTCATGAAGTTCATGTTGCATTCTTCTAACAATTTTTTTTTATTTTAGATGCAATATAGCAGTGATTCTTTTGACTGATTTGATAGTTGACCACAGCGTAAAGGTGGAATGGGGAGGATACTTGCATCTTTTGCTTCATGCAATTTTTATAGGTAACTAACTTCTTACAGAAATACTTACAGTAACCTGAGGAATTCTCAGCTGTTCTTTCTGATATTTAAAGTAATTTTTGCCATTGTATTGAAATCCCATTCATTTGATAATATTTACAGTATTTTTAAAAATTCAATTAAATGTCTTTCAGCTTGATTAGTATAATTAAGATTTTTTTTGAGTTGTTTTAAGGCACTTTTAGAGTCACTTTTACCGCGTGTAGAAGACACAGTAAAATTAAATTTTTTTCTTTCTATGTGTAGTAATTTTCATACAGAGGAAAGATTAGGTTCTTACTTAAAACTATTCTTACTTAAAATTGCTTTGTACTTTACCGCTGCATGGGATTATCAGATATATTTTAGTCTGATTAAAGTTTGTTAAACTGTTTGCTGTTGTTTCTATATTGAAGCACTGAAAAAGCATTGTTTAGTGAATTATATATCTGTTATTTGGTAAAGTATAACAGACCAATTTGACTACTGCTATTTTTTATATAATGTAATTCAGCATGCCGTTTGAATATCGTAAAGCCTTGCCATTTTCCTTTTGTGTTAGGTTTTGACCACTGTCACCCTGAAGTCTATGAGCATTGTAAACGACTACTTTTGCATCTACTGATAGTGATGGGCTCTGGCAGTAATGTCCAGTCTGTTGCTTCTGTCCTACTCAGAAACAGAGAGTTCAATGAGTCCAGGGTGCTTACTGTCAAGCAAACTACCCATTTAGATTACACTTTCACAGGTATGCTTTTGGTTTATTATGTGTTGCTGGTTAAAATGACAATGGGAAGTTATCTCTTCTTACAGGCATTATTAAAATTTCTGTTGTCTGTAATATTTTCCTGAGCCCTTGGCATTAAAATGTATTTCTTTGGATTTTAATGAAGTCAGAGTGAATAGAGTTCTCATTAGCATTTTGTGCTCAGTCATCAAAGGAGGGAGCACAGCTGAATGATGAATAGTAGTGGAAACCAAAGAGGGAGCCCTAGGTTTTGGAACTTTAATACAGCATTTTTTTGATGCCTTTGAAAATAAAAACCAAGAAAATACATCTCTTACTTGTTTATAGCAACATTAAATTTCCAGATTTTGTCAAATGTGATTACATTCTTTGTTGGCTGTCAGAATACTTTTTTGAGATCCTGCCTTTTAATATTCACCTTAACTTTACAATATTGTAATTATACTGTACATGTTATATTTCTGTGTATCTCTTTATGAAGGGAAGATTCTGATGGTGAGAATGTATTGTAGTTTCTTTGAAATAGTTCTTTTTTTAAAGAGTGTAGTATTTCATATTATTTCAATAGGTGGCAGCATATTGCCATACAATTGTTTGTTCTCTTTTGTTCACATCAGCATTGGTTTTATTACTTAGCAAAAGTAGTCATCTGATTTGTGAATTTGGTTTTTGTAGCAATGAGGAATTAAAAACTGTATAGTGGAAGAATTACTTTATATTAATCTGTTTGGCAGAACTTTAATGTTGCTTCTACACAGTGGCATATACAGACCATTCCCTTCCTAATCTTTAAGAGCTTCGATAAAACTGTCTAAACATGACACAATATTCTGCTATTATTAAAACAAAGATGTCTGATAGAAGCTAGAATAAGGTCAGCATCAAACATTTCCAGCTGGGGATTAGGATAAGGTATTTACAGGTATACATGCCTAGCACAAGGTTGGACAAGCTAATTTTAAATTTTATTCGAGCTGGCCAGTACCCCAGTCCAAACTCTGTGGTTCTGTAGAGTGAAAATTTGCAGTGGGTGTCAGTGAGTCTTAAGTTTAAATACAAGTGTTACAGTGAAAGGCCCTGCCAGTTTTCCTTGCTTGTTTACTTTCTCTTGGCCCTTCACAGATGGATAGAAGGGCAATGTGAGGAGTCACTGGAGTTGTATTTTTTTGCTACAAAAAAAAAATTACCTGCTCATTAGTAGGAAGTAGTCTGTATAATTTTTTAAATTAAATTGAGATGCCTCAGAAGCTGATGAGCTCTCATAGTACTAGTTCAAAATCAAGAATAATACAGGGGTTTCAAAAAGGGATCTAGCAGTTCCCAGTTAAAGATCGTATAAGTCATGTGATGAATTTGCATATATGAGACTTGTTGATTCCCTTGAAATTATTGCTTCTATTAATTTTTTTTCTTTTAAGTATTCTCATTACATTTACTAAGTTATTGATCTTTTTAGAGGGCTATTTTTTCTTTTTATATATTGAATATAATATTAACTTTCAACTTAAAAGCGCATAATCATCGTGTTTCAATTTCAGCAGGTGTTCCTGATTTTATACCTGATTACCAGCCCTCCCCAATGACAGACTCAGGGCTTAGTTCAAGTTCTACCTCTTCTAGCATCAGTTTAGGAAATACAAGTGCTGCCATTTCTCAACTGCACACCACAATCCTCAATGAGGTTGACATTTCAGTAGAGCAGGATGAAAAAGTGAAAACTCTTATAGAATTTATTACCTCAAGGTAAGATTTCAATTTTCATTTTTGTCAAGACATGTATTTTGTGGAAAAATGGCAAACCTCTTACTGTTTAGCATCATATTGTCTAATTCTGTCTCTGTTTTATCACCAGCAAGTGTTTTTATGTGATACACATATGAAAAGCTCTAACTTTCCAACACCTTCAGAGAATTTGACCACCCTCTCAAGTCCTGGGTGTTTAAAAGTATTTTGCCATGTTTTATTCTGAATTAGGGCAGGAATACATTGAGATGATTCAATGAGAGCTGCAAGATTTGAGTGCAGTTTAGGGATTACCTTGTAGTAGAGAGCTGACTGTTCAAAAATGAGGAATTTGTTGCGAAGAACATCTGTAAAATCATCAACATTTGTGCAGTTCATATGATAGTTTAGATAAAGCTTTCAAGATGGTGTAGATCTGAAATCCTACCTGTTTCTCCATGCTTTTGATACTTTTGCTTTGTCTCAGCCTAAATTTATAACAGTGTGGTGTATCGATGGAAAGAAAATGGGTAGAAAGGAAGTTAAGAAGTGCATAATGGTGGTAGTTGTTCTGGTTCTTTCTTAGAGAGCTAACTTTTATACTATAACTATACCAGAGAATATCTCTGCCTAAATTTACCCAGTTATTTCAGTTGGATCTGATACACTGTTTTTCACTTTGTCTTAACTTGTTGTATATTGTATAATATTAGTCAGTTGTCAAAATTCTTTCCGATTCGTGCCTGCACTTCTAGATGGTTTCTTCTATGTGATACATAGTAGATTCTTTTGCAACTAACCTTAAGGTTTGAATTTCATTTAAACGGTGTTAGGGACAAAGGCTATGTTTTATATTCTGTTTACTCTGTTTTTATATTTTTAGGAAAAGAGGCCCACTTTGGAATCATGAAGATGTTTCAGCAAAGAACCCTAATATAAAGAGTGCTGAACAGTTAACTGTGTTTTTAAAGCATGTGGTATCTATATTTAAACAGTCTAGCTCAGGTATGTTAGAAAACAGACAATGCATGATCGAATGTGCAAGTCTGCAAACTAAGTAAATATTTTTTAATGCATGTAAACACATAGGTTATCTATAAAATCACTCTAGGTAATTACTGCTTCTAAATAATAGAGTTTTCGTGTGTATTGCACACTTCAGTTCATGTTTCTATTATGACAGATTTAAATATAATCTTTTAGGAATGAGATAAAACATCTTATTAGTTTCTTGTGAACACTTAATATTCAAATCATAAATGTTTTATTGTCTGCAAATCTCTCTAGCATTAAGTATTTGGAATACTTAATGCATAAATACACCAGTATTTGGTGTTTATATTCCTGTAAAGATTTTTGAGACTAATACTTCTTGAGAGAAATGTAGAGTATGTGAGAATATTTTAAATTTAGGCATGACTTTGGCAATTTACTCTTCAGTAAATTCAAGTGGATTTGGTTTTTTATAAGGCAGTGTTGCTTGAGTATTTATTTGCCTTCATAGGAGGATATCAATTGGAACATCGTCTCAGTGAAGTCTCTTTGCAAACTGCGCTTTCGTGTTCCTCTCGACATTATGCTGGGAGGTCCTTTCAGATTTTCAGGGCTCTGAAGCAGCCTCTCACTCCATCTACACTTTCCGATGTTCTCTCCAGACTAGTAGAAACTGTTGGAGATGCAGGAGAAGAAGCTCAGGTATTTGAAATTTTGCTCCCCCTTTATTAGAAAGCTAAGTCTGCCTAAATTACATATGTGCATTATTAGTTCAATGACAGCAAAATTCAAAAGCATTGTTTCATTCAGTTGCTTTTTATTTTTAAGTATTTCAAATATCAAAACAGTTTTAATCGTGACACTTTCTGAATTTCACCCAGTTGAATGAGGAAAAGTTGTGCACATTCTCTTCTACAGCAATAGGATCTTTCAGAGAGTTTGAGAAGTCTGTTTCCTGTAGACACCTCCTCTTTCATTGCTAGAGAATACTGAGATCAGCCATATAAAAAATAATTTAGGTTTTCTTTTGTTAAGAATTTAACCTGATAAAATGTTAACAATCATTCACCTTAGAGTCATTGTACATCTTAAGAGCATCTCTAATCTTTTAATACTGCAAAATGAGTCTGAATGACTTCATCCTTCAATCCATCCTTAAAAATAATGCAAACCAGGATTAATTCAGTAAATACTTATAAATAAATTGAAGCTTTTCCTTGTCTTGAAGCTATACTGCTAACTTGAGCTTTCCCATCAGGATTGTATTCTAATTGAAGCATGAAATAATTTAGTTACTGATACTGATTTTATATTTTTATATTCCTACTCAGTAGATTTTCTGTGATCTCCTTGTGCATATTGCATAATTTATAATGGCCTGTGGCTTTCCCCAGGGTTTTGTCATAGAGCTGCTTTTGACTTTAGAATCTGCTATTGATACATTGGCTGAAACCATGAAGCATTATGATCTGCTTTCTGCCCTTTCTCAGTAAGTTCTTTTATTAGTCAAGCTACATTATTACGCGTTTTTATATGTTTCAGTTATTAAAAATCTGTATTATAATGTAGTCCAATAATTTCTTGTCATCTTTGCAGAATAATTGTATCCATATAGCAAAATTGCTTGCTCTGATATGTTTTTATCATTCTGCCTCAAGCAAAATTTGTTAATAATCTAGATTTCCTGAAAAAGATATCTTACTGCCTTTCTGATTTACCCTCTTGGGTCCAATTTAATTGTGTAAAAAAAGGTGTTCAAGGAGTTCCTTATGGCTCAGTTCTGGTATGTTGTCAGTTCTTCTTAAACTTCTCGAATTTAAAGGCTCTGCAGATGTTAGTCTGTCTTAGGCTCAGGTTTGTTCTCCATATACAGGAAGTGTAATTGAACAGTCTTGAGTCATTTTTGTGTCTCATTACAGTTTGAGTGGTTACCTTGATGACTTTTTATCAAACTGATAAAAAAATCCCTACGTGTACAGACATCTCTATTTGTTTGACTTCCTCGCAAAGTTTTTGAAAATGCTGAGATTTCTAGGACTATATTCAATTTCTCAGTATTAGAATAGGAAGGTGTTGGGTTTCCTTGGTCAGATACCTCAGACAAATACATGGTAATAATTGTATTAATTCATTCATTTCTCTACTTTTATCACATCTTTAGGTAAGTTGGGATGCTAGATCATCACTTACACATAGTCTTACGTACTATGGGCTAATTATTCTAATTTTGCTGTAAATTTTATGGTAATCTGGGATTATAACAAATACATTCGGTAGAAGAGATAACAGGATGCTGCAGTCTTGTCCTTATGCCATAAGGATATTGGATATTTTAATAGGAGATACAGAAATCCTGTATTTATATGTATTATAATAGGTGATCAACCAGAGCATTCACTGCATGTCTGTATGATTAGTGTAACATTTCTTTTCTTTCTTCTCTTTTTCTAAACTCTATGTTATTAAATTATTTTGCATATGACAATATGTAATATTGGGTTTTTTTTATTTTAGAACCTCATACCACGATTCTGTAATGGGAAACAAGTATGCAGCTAATCGGAAAAGCACTGGACAGATAAATCTAAGCACAAGTCCCATTAATAGTGGCAGTTGTTTGGGATACTACAGCAATACAAGGAGTAATTCCTTGAGACTGAATTTAATCAGTGAGCGGAGAGGCGACCGGCGACGGAGCAACACACTGGATATAATGGATGGAAGGATAAATCATGGTGGAAGTTTGGCCAGGACTAGAAGCCTTTCCTCCCTGAGAGAGGGAGGAATGTATGATGTGCAGCCCACTACTGACCCTGTCAACTTGATGGCCACCATATTTTGGATTGCAGCTTCGTTGCTGGAGTCAGATTATGAGTATGAATACCTTCTGGCTCTCAAGCTACTCAACAAGCTTCTTATTCACATGCCTCTGGATAAATCAGAGAGTCGGGAAAAGATAGAAAAGGTGCAGAATAAACTGAAATGGAATAACTTTCCAGGCCTTCAGCAGCTTTTCCTGAAAGGCTTTACTTCAGCCTCTACACAAGAAATGACAGTTCATCTCCTCAGTAAACTCATCACAATTTCCCGGCATGCTTTGGTGGATCCTTCTCAGTTAGCAGGTATCTTTAGTAACTATGTGATAAAAAATATATTCTTTCGTCAAATTCAGTGGAGTCAAAATGAGTAGTAATTATGCATTTGCCTTAAAGAAACACTTCAGTTAAATGCTTTCTGCAGTTGTCCATCTTGCACTGCTCCATAGTGGGAATACATTACAGACTATGATTATCTGACAAGCAAGATTGCATGTAAACTTTATGCATTGACTGTTGTTTGCAAGTGAGTTTGAACAGCTGTGTATTTTTTTTTCATTATCTTGTGCTAACTAGCTCAATTAGCACTATTTACACATTTTTAGAAACAATGTGACTATAGTGCCTAAAATTATCCAGTTTCATGGTAGTTTTGTTTAACTGGTCCAGTGACGATTTTATTTTCATCCTGCATTTTTATACCTAACACAGAACATTTATATACATTGTTCATACATACATACTTAGGTACATGTATGTTTATATATAATTTATATATGTGTGTGAATGTATGTGTCAGGCTGTAAGAGTTTTAAATACCGGATAGCTCCACTTTAAATTAAGTCATATTAAAAACCCTAAGGGCTCATATAACTCTGTTTATGTATGTGTTTAGGATTTCCCCTAAACATCTTGTGCCTACTTCCTCATCTGATACAACATTTTGATAACCCAACTCAGTTTTGTAAAGAAACAGCTGACAGGATAGCAAAGGTATGTAACATGATACTTGGAGAAGTATCCAGAGGGATATATGTTACCAGCATTATTTCTGTATCTTTTTGGGGTCCCTTATGTAATACTTCTATGTGATTCTAATAGTAATATACATGTAACTGTAAGAGGTCATATTCTGAAGATGTGATCCAGTCCTAATTTATATAGCTGGACCTCATATCAGCCCCTGAGTTTCTGTTTGTTAATGAAAAAGCACATTTAGCTTATTCTGTAAAATTTAGATTTCAGGAACAAATTTTCTTAATAATGATACCAATTACTTTTTCTTACTTGTCTGATTTTTCCATTTGTAATTTTGAATATAAACCTAATCACATTTTAAGCATGCTTCCTAATTTTCTTATGAGAAGGAAGTGATCCTTACCTTTCAGACTGGTAGACAGAGAAGAAAAGTTTGTGTGTTCTTTCTATTACTTGTACGCAGTGAAATACACCCTGAAATATTTCTGAGCTGTAGTGGCTGTTAAAGCCGTACATGGTGCACGCCAGCTGTTGTCAGCCAGGATGGTGTTGCACTGGCCTGACCGAATCTTTCTTTTGAGGAAGGATGTGGAAAGGGGCATAGGAAAGAGCTGTCTGGCACAGGAGATGCAGTCAGACACCTCTGGCTGCCCAGGCTGTGACATGTGAACCACTAAGCTGTGCCCAGGCCAACTCAAAGAGTAGGTACCTGATGCGAGTCCAGAAATTACTGCTGCCCTTCAATACTTGCATTATTAGAGCAAGGGACATTGGTTGATCATACCAAATGTGTGATAAGTAGATAAACTTGAAACATGAATGCCACAGTACCAAAATTCAACAGAAACTGTAGGTCGTACTTGTGTGATTGGTTTGATTTCAGTTATTAGAAAATAACTGAAGTAGAACCTTGGAAATGAAATCTTGGAGCGAAATCTGGGAGAAGTGCGTAATGACTTGTGAATACTTGGATTAAAAAAAAAAATCAATTCTACCATAATTAAATATGGTTTTGCTTTTCAGGTTTGTGCAGAGGAGAAGTCACCAACTCTTGCCAATCTGGCTCATATGATGAGTTTATACAGTACACACAGTTATTCCAGAGACTGTTCTAACTGGATTAATGTAGTGTGTAGATATTTGCATGACTCTTTCTCAGATGCCACATTTAACCTCATAACTTATCTTGCAGAGGTAAATTTTTACTGAAAGTATCTCATGTTGACAATTCATTGACAATTCCTAATTTCTCATGATTCTGGATATTGAGGGGAATAAAGCACATCTTCCGTAACAGGAAAATATTACTAAGATGTTCTAGGATGTAGAAAAGGGATGACTACTGCCATTTTGGAGTGCAGTAATTTATATATACCTTGAAACGATAATCCCTCTAATGACAGATCTCCTTTTGTGAGAGTAGTGTTTGGCAGTAGATGTTTATATTCTGTACTACATGAATACACACTGCCTTGGCTTTAGCAAAATATGCTTAATGCAAATTTTGAGAGACCTTTAGTCAGGTACATATGTCTTTATCACAGCTTTAAAAAGAATTGCAACGTTCAGTTGTAAGTAGTGCGTAATATATAAAAAGATAATTTAAATTACAGGAATCCATACATGATTGTGTCAGCCATTCATACAGGAAAGTTGTTACGTACCTTGTGTGAAAAGCTTGTAGAGCTTGTCCTTGAAGTGTATCACTTCAAACTGATTGAGATATTTTTAAAAATTTGTTCATTCTTACTAATAACTTTATGTGTACTTATTTTGTTGGTAAAACTGCATTTACCAACCTTGTTTAAGGTGTAGCTGTAATTGTTTTTCATACAGTTTTAAGATTTTGAATTAGTATGAACACTTCTATGTAATGAAAAGTGTTTTACTATTAGGTGCTTTAAATCTGTGCTAAAAATATGTCAAAATTCAGGGGAAAAATGAATTAGGACAAAAAACATTGTGCAGTTGCATTACTGGTTTTTTAGTGCTAAAACAAAAGTTTGAAAAACAGTAAGTGGTACATTTAAATTTCGTTAAGGGGACAATAAATGTGTGTGGAAGTTAGCTGTATTTTAATGTTTGCTTTCACTTTTTGCTACCATTTAAAGCCCTAATTAAATTTTCTATTTTAAAAACCTTTTTTTAGCTGTTAGAGAAAGGCTTATCCAGTATGCAGCAGTCCTTGCTGCAGATCATTTACAGCCTTCTGAGTCATATTGACCTATCCACAGCACCAGTGAAGCAGTTTAATTTGGAAATCATAAAAGTTATTGGTAAATATGTTCAGGTAGGTACTCCGAAGAACTGTAAAAGCCTGTCTGCTTATTATCAAAATGGTATCAAAATTGCCCTTGAATTTTGGGGGGAATTTATTTCAAATATGAAAATTGTTGTTTGGAGTCAGATTCCATAGGGTTTGGGTTTTTTCCTATGTACTTAATTCACTAGATGCTTGTGTATTTGTCCAGTGTGATTTGCGTCTGGTGGAACAAGTTATCTGGGTGAATGTGCCTCTATTTACAGATGTAGGCAAGTCATCATATGTAGTTAGAGAAGATGATCCTTCAACTATTAAAATGCCAGGAAATGTTTACTGCTAAGCTGCACAAAGGTTTTATTTATGTGTATATGTTTTAAAAAGAAAATTTTATGGTTAAACGCATATTTAAATCACTTTCAGTAATTTCAGTATCCATGAGGAATGTTAAGGTGCACCTTAACAAAATTGAGTACATTTTTTATTAAAGAAGGTCCCCAAAAGATGAACCACCGTGTTTTGCCCGAGGTGATTTAAGCCTTTGTACTCAAAACACAAATTTACTGAAAATCTGTTTCACAGAAGGTAGTCTAGCATCTTGCTGAAAGATTTTATGAAAATGCCTGGAGCATAAAACCGTTTCAGTGCACAACATTCTCTTCTTTTTTTTTCCTCTGAATTCCATTATTGCTGAATGTATTTCAGTCAAATGGTTTAATCATAATTAACCAGGAAAAGTCGTGTTCCCTGGCTGTTTTGTTATTGACGGGTATGTACTTTAGATATTGTGCTCCTGCCAGAGTGCATTAGGGAAAAATGGAATGATTAGCATTAGCTATAGTTTTTATGGCCTGGCGGCATCTTGCTTCACCTCTAACCTCTCTCTGAGCTTTCTATGCAAGCCCTTACTACCATGGAATGTAATCTTAGTTAGATGTAAGCTATCAAAAGATTGTACTAGTGAAAAAATATTCCAGAGAAGTCTTAACATATTTTTGATAAAATCAAATATGTTACTATAAATGACAAAAGAAAAGATCATAAATTATCTTGTTTAAATGTGCTTCTACTAAGCTTTGGGTTTTTTCAGTCCTCTGCAATCACAACAGCTATAAATAAATTTAAGTTGCTACAGGATAGCTCCAGTTTGAGATTCCTTGTTTATGATGCACAGAAATTCAGGAGATTATTGAAGATTCTCATTATTTACAAAGAAGCATAAAGCATATACTACTTAGAGCATTGAAAGGGGTGTTTATTTTTTTAATGCAATAAAAAAATATTTTGACAAATATGGCCTCTTAATTAAAAAAAAAAAAAGCAGACATCATGCTGATTTCAAAAATTGGAAGATTTAAATTTCAGGCATCAATCCTTGCATTTCCAGGAGTGTAAATCTTTGCACAAAGCTGCTTTTATTTTGTGTCTCTTCTTCTGATTCTCTCCACAGTGTATGTAATTGAAACCACTGAATTATTTACATTGCCTTAATTATCTTTTTCAGGAAAGTGCACTTAACTCAGGCTCTGCCTCTTATATTCTCACACTTTTTCTATAGCTTTTTTTAAGCACTCCCTTGGTTTGATACTTAAAACTTTGTAAATGTTTTCACTTCTTTGTTAAAATCTTTTGTATTTCCTCATGCATTTCAAGCACAGAATAGTTTTGCTTGTTTCAAATTCCATTTACTCTGCCCATAACTGTAAAATAATTAAAGATGCCAAGAGGTGGAATAGTTAGTTTGAATACTATCAGTTAGTGTAGTTAAGTGATGGTTAAATACTCTCAGTTTCAATCTCTTGGGTCATAAAGGGCAGATGCTTCAGACAACGGTAAAAAACTGTAACTATTGGGAAGGAGGGACGTGGACCAGAGTCTGGTGTGGCTGGCCCGGTGGCCTGGAGCCACTGAGCCTGCTTGGCTGGACCTGACCACCCACCATGGCATGGCCTGGTATCTTGCCACGGCTTTCCTGGCACTTCAAGGTCTGAAGCTTCCCACCTGTGCTAGCCCCTTCAGCCATGTGTAAAAGATCAGAGGTTTTGGTTTTGGGGATTCTTGCAAAATGCTACTGTACATAAAAAATGCTGTCTTGGTTGAAGGGATTGTTGTGTGATTTGTGTATGTTCTCTTTAGAGTCCATATTGGAAGGAAGCCCTTAATATTTTGAAACTGGTGGTGTCTCGGTCAGCAAGCCTTGTTGTGCCTAATGATATTCCAAAGTCTTATGGAGGTGACATAGGTTCTCCTGAAATCTCGTTCACGAAAATTTTTAATAATGTCTCCAAGGAGCTACCTGGGAAGACCTTAGATTTTCATTTTGATATATCAGAGGTAATTATTATATTTAAATGACAGTGCACTAATAACTTGCTGTTGCAAACTCAGGTGTTATTTTCTGTTAGTCTTCTACATTTATATGTTTTTAAATAAGTACCATTTTTGAGAATGGCAGAGACTGAAGTTTTGTAAATAAGAGTCATACTGGAAGATAAATTTTGAATTCTTTTATGTTGTGTGTTTGCCTTTTCCCCCTTTTGAATGTCTGGAGAGTAAATTACTAGAAGTCAGTACGATTATTCTCAAGGGTATCTCAGCTGTGTCAGAGAGCAGACAATGCAGCTGGCTGCTGCTTGCAGCTGAACATACCAGGCTTTCAACAAATGAAGGGTTGTGCATTCAAGGGCTGAGAGGATTAAAACCCTGTACTGCAGTTTTAGCGTGACTTTGGAAGGGGGAGGAAATTCAGAGGAGGGGATAGGATACAAAATACAGGAAATTCAAGGTAAGAGGGATACAATTGGAGAAAAACTTCCTGTAGTGAAAAATACCACCCCTACCACCAATGATACTCATTCTACGTCTGAAAAGGGGAGCATGGCCAAGTGACTGCTGTGTAATGTAGAGACATGAAAATTCTAGAAACTTTAGAAGTGATCAGAAGTAAGAGCTCCTGGTTGAAGCTAACCCTAGATGATGATTGGAGATATAGATGTCTTAGGAACATTACTTAAATTGGTAAGTACATTCACTACTGAAGTTTCAGGGCATGTGGATAATTGAGAGACAAGATGAATTCCCACGGAGTTCATTGGATTAGCATTTGCTGTCAAAAGGGTTGAATTTGATCATTGTTTTTTCAGAAGCATGTGTGTGTTTGTGAAGTGGCTGGTCTGTAAAAACAGTTTGTTCGTGTCAGGGAATGATTCTACAGAGAAGCGTTGCATCTTTTGAACTTAAAACACAGTTGGTTTTAAAGTGTGTTTAAAAATATAATTGGATTGTCAGCATAAAATGTGCATAATTCAAAACCACACAAGTGGGCAGAATGGCAGCTTGCTGCATAGGGTACAAGTACTCAGCTTTGTATTTCTCAGTGTACCAAGGCTCAGTGGATTAGACATGGGCTTTACAGAATGCTTACAGACAAACCCTCCTGCATTTCATATAATGCTGAATTCTGAAGTCAAATATGTAGTCTTTACTACTATAGATTTGAATTTTAGGAAAGCGTTTTTTGTCTTTGCTAGACACCAATTATTGGGAATAAGTATGGTGATCAACACAGCGCAGCTGGGAGAAATGGGAAGCCAAAAGTCATTGCTGTGACCCGGAGCACTTCTTCAACTTCATCAGGCTCCAATTCAAATGCACTGGTTCCTGTCAGCTGGAAGAGACCACAGCCATCTCAGGTACATTGTGCCTCAAACACTTTATACATATATTAGAGACAGTGTTTGTGAACGTATAAAAAAAAATTGATTGAACTGTTATTTGAGATCTGTATTATGTCTTAGCGAAACAGTAAATTAATACAGCATAAACTAAAAGCTGATACTGGTGAAAAGTAAAAAATTTTAAGATTCTTTTTAGAGAATGTCAGTATGCAATATGACTAGTTAAAAATGCAGATGTTTTCTATTTTAACCTGGACCTCCAGCAGCTGCCATGCTATGTGATTTTCTTTGGTATATTTTTCAGAGAAGGACTAGGGAGAAGTTAATGAATGTACTTTCTCTGTGTGGTCCAGATTCTGGTCTTCCCAAGAATCCTTCGGTAAGTGATAGTGTTTTGTTTTGGTTTTTGAACTCAACTAGCAGAATGCTATTGCATTTTTAGGTGTTGGTGAAGGTATGAACAGTGGCTTTGGACAAGCTAGTTTTGGTTCAGCAGTTCACAAATCCAGTCGACGGATTAAAAAGAAGAATCAGAAGTAATGGATTACAATTATTCCTCAAGGACTCCAGTGGGCATGGTTGGCTAGAAAAGAGAATTGAACTAGGACCCTTCTGTTCTGACTAAATCTCTATCTAGTCCATAATAGACGCTTTTGAGACAAGGGGTAGCAGTAGCTGAGGACTGCAAGGATGTTGATGCTGTATTGAAAATATCCTAGAATCCATTGAAAATAACCAGTGGATCATACACCTTGAAACTAACATGGTTATTTATAGGAACAATAGTCTTAACTGTTGAGTAAAAATAGGTTGATGGTTTTACTTCTGTGTAAAGAACCCCACTGGCATACTACACTAGATGGTGGTGATGACTTTGACAGCTTTTAAAATAAAGTGAGTAGCCTACCTTGGTTGTCATCTAGAACATATTTTTTTATTATTGCATAGAAGTTCTTACATGGGGAAAAATATTGGTGGGAGAAAGATCTTTAATCCAGTGGAGGAAGTTAAAATAAATAAAAATAGATGCTTGAAAGCTGAAACGGAAGAGATGTAAAAGCATTGCATGGAAATAAACAGAATATTATCATTTGTGAAGGTTATCATTGCAGTAGGCCAGCATTGGATCCCTTTTAAAGGTGTACAGTCCTTCCACAGAAATTGTAGGGGAAAACAATATGGTCTGTGTCATGTGAATAGTTATTATGATGGATTTTTTGATTCTCAAATTTGACTGTTATTATGAAAATGAAGTTAGGGTGATATATTTTTCTCTCCTTTGTAACTCTTAGTTACATTAAGGAGAGAATGATACCACTAATTTAAAGATGTAGTTTAAAATTCAACTAGTCTTGAAGCAAAGTATTATCAGTATAGGGGTATTCACACTGACTGCCACTAATTCCATTAAATGGCAGGAAGCAGGATAGCTGACTTTTGGAGTTACAGAAATCGGAAGTTTTCACTTCTATTTTTACCTATATCTGCAGGTTGTGTTTTCTTCTAATGAAGACTTGGAAGTTGGAGATCAACAAACTAGTCTAATTTCAGCAACAGAAGAAGTGATTCAAGAGGAGGAAGTGGCTGTAGAAGACAACACCAGTGAACAACAGTTTGGAGTTTTTAAAGACTTTGACTTTTTAGATGTTGAATTGGAAGATGCAGAGGTGAGACCTTGGGGTTTCTTCTGTGTATTTCCATTTGAGAACATTTTAAAAATAAGGTTGTGTTGGTGCAATTCTAAGGAATTGGCAGCTCTGCTAGCTAATCCAATTCAGAAGAATTTATGACATGATGGAGCTTAGATAAAGAAACTAGGGCCAAAAACTTTGCAGGGTTAAGTTGTTGCAAATTGTTGGCTGGTTTTGGAGGGAAGAGTTGAGATTTTTGGGGGGGGATTTAAGTGACTTTATCTGAAAGTGAAGTGATATGACAGTGTAAGCCAGTGTCAGCATGAACACCTGGGTACCATGCAGGAGAAAACTTAATTATGGAACAGTGTGTTAAGAAAATGACATAATCATTGTTTCTGATATATTTCTGGATTTTGAAAACTTGATGAAAGGCTTTCAAAGTAACAAACTGTATGATACACTATCTCATTATATACTTGCTCTCTATGATTGCTTGCATTGGCTTTTACATTATATCTGGTCTATTGCAGTTCTTATATTTCCTCCATTTCTCCTTCTGCCAAAAAGAGAGAGAGGAGGTAAAACAAAACTAAGTATTGAGAAATAGTAAAGATTCTGTTAACAATTGTTACTTGTTTCGGATAAATAAAAGGCTTCAGAATTTGCTGAAGCTTAAAGGTATCACTGTAAAAGGACTGGGGAGGAAAAAGTCAAATGTTTTGTAGTTTCTTGCAGTGGTTTTGTTACAGTCTATGCAATATATGGAATTGGCAATGGAGATCCTTGCTGGTCATGAGTCCACAAGCTGCTAAGAGTATCTGCCTATTTAAACAGAGATTGTTCTCCTCTTAAGTTATCTAGACCGTTTTATGGGGTTTCCCCCCTAATTCTTTAGTTTTATCACCCTTCCTCCTGCTTCCTGTGTGTATTGCTTCACTTCAGCCAGTATTTGCACCTTCTAGGAAACGTACAGGCTCATTATGGTCTATTGCATAGATGTAACCACACACTATAGAGACACCATTTTCTGTATTGTATACAAGTAATCAAACAGTTCAGAATTGAGGCTTAGTAGTATTAAAACATTAACACTAGACAGGACTTTGCAGATAGGATGGCAGAAGTTAAAAACTTTTTTTAAAGTTAACCTTTAACTTCATTTTCTGTGCTATTTTAATAGCAGATCATAATTAAGAAAATAGAGTTTCTTTTTTATTACTTGCCTGGATGCAACATGTAGTTCTGTACTAGAGAAAAAAATTAAGAGCACAGATAGTAAGAATTTAGGGTGTTACATATAAATCGTGTGCTTGGTATAAGAGCTCTGGCTTATTTTTTCACCAAAAATATAGAATGTTCTTTATTGCTAATAATTAAATGTCAACAGTATGAACTGGGGCTTTTACATTAAAATCTGAGTAATATTCAGATTAAACTCAAGTGCTTCAGCTCACACTAATAGTACTTGGTTGTACTTGAAATTCTTTTGCTTTGCCATAACTTTTCGTCTTCTTTTGAGCAAAAGAAATCACTAAGGGAGATTACAAAATGTTTAGTTTGTGTTGCATATTTAATGTGTCATGGTGATTTCTTAAGTCACAACAAGAGATACTCTGTTAAGGCAGTTTTGGAGCCACGTTTGGGGCTAGATGTGGTGTTTTAGTAACTGTAGGCCTAGTGAAGTGAACTTCACCAGGTTTTCCGTATTACTTAGCTGAATTGTTGAAGGTTGATGAAATGCTTGAGAAAATCAAAGATTATTGTACTTGTGAATTAAAATAACAGTGTTTCTAAGATATGGATGTCACTTAGTATGATGGATATTTGAAATATCTCAGCTTGAAAATGCACAAAGAGAATGGATCCCGCTATTGGTATTCAGGGTGCACTTCATAAAACTGACACAAAGTAGCTGGTAAAACAGTTAGTGACAACATCATCTTTTCTACACCCTGTATATAATTATTGTTGATAGTGTTTTGTCAGTTGGATGTGGTCAGTATAGACTCATGTGTGTTAATTAAAGAATTTCATCAATGTTTGTTGAAACAGTTGCTTTACATGTTACGCTAGAGAAAATGTATCATGAGCATGCTGATTTTAGTGTTTTGTCGTCAGTTTGGTTTTTTTTTTACCTCATTAGAAAGAGACATTCTTTTAAATATTAGCTTTTTGACCAAAGCTTTTTTTCAGAGCTTGAATCAGTCTTTTACTGTTGGCAAATCCTATGTAATAAAACATTTTTCCCTGGTTCTAGAGTATCTTTAAGTGTTTGTCCTCGTTCTTTCTAATTATATGTGTTTTCCTTTTTGCTAACCAGGAGCTGCAGGTAAGTTGCAGCCTGGTGCCCTGGCTTGTTCATGTGTTGTTGTCTGTGATGTGTTTGTACTTTCTAGTCAGATTATAAAATCGATACTGATATAGTTCTAGATTACATATTGAGTTACTTTCCAAGAAGATATTCAAAAGATTCCTACTTCATTTGCCATATATTTTATTTACAAGCATTTAACAAGGTACTTAAAATTTTAATAAAACTAAAGGGCTGATTGAAACTCTGTTCATGACGCATCCAGTACTTGTGTTTTCTCTGTCGCATTTGTGTATTAATTTAATTATGTTGAAATTCATACATACCATGTGTGTGCAAATTTTTTTATTACAGGGTGAAAGCATGGACAACTTCAACTGGGGCGTTCGCAGGCGCTCTCTTGACAGCATTGACAAAGGAGACACACCGTCCCTTCAGGAGTGTCAGTACTCTGGTAGCACACCCAGCTTGAACTTGACCAACCAGGAGGATACTGATGAGTCTTCAGAAGAAGAAGCAGCACTGACTGCAAGTCAGATACTGTCTCGTTCACAGATGGTAAGTTACTTTTCTGTGAAAGAAACCTGAGAACTTAAGCTTTCCCTAGCACATTTAATGGGTAAGCGTGGCTCACACTTTCAGCCTAAGTGACACAGTAAAGAACTAAATTAATGTGGCTAAGCTTCTTTTTCATAACAGCATCAATGAAGGAAAAAAGTTACTCTACCACATTGGTGGTACATAACAGATCTATAATTTTAGTACAATATTAATTTTTTAGTGTCTTTATACTTACTATATTTGTTTAAATATAAGCACAAAATTGCATGTGTTTTATATACAGTGTGTGTCTTTGTGGATTTCTAGATCAAAAACACCCCCCAAATGCTAAATAAGATCAAGAGTATTAAGTGGTCACATGGGGATCTAAGTTGTGTTTAAGCACAGAAATTGCTAATTTAATTACGGATTTTGAAGCCTGTGTACATATAACTTAGGAAAATCAAGAATGCTGGCCACTCAGAAGTCTCTCTGCATTACATAAATGAAATTAAGAAAAAGTTGACTTGATGGGGAGCAGCTTGATGAGTATGTTGCTTTTCAGACTTTATGCAAAGCTTGTATTAATGTTGCTCCCAACAAAGAGCTCTGCTTTTCAATGGTTTCAGTCTAGCAAAAAAAATTCTAAAACAAGAAAGGAAAATAATTTTCCTTAAAGGAAAATCTTCTTTTCAAAGTGAAATGTTTCAGAAATGCATGTGATGCTTGTAATAGTTCTAGTGTAAAGCTGTGAAATTCATAATATGTAAATAAATTCAAATAGCTAACAACACTGAAACAACCTGTTTCAAAACTAATGTATTTTTTACCTGCAGTTTGTGTTTCCTGTGAAGAATTTTGTTTCTTTCTTTTCTGTCTTAGTTGATCAGTGATTCTGCCATAGATGAAACAGTGTCAGATCATGCTGGTTTATCACTTCAGTCTCAAGATTCCACTAGCAGTGTGGGAACAGAAGAGGTGCTTCAAATCAGAACTGAGACCCCAAGTTTGGAGGCTTCTTCTCTAGATAACTCTAGCAACCAGCTGCCTGAGGTGGGGAGAAATGTGGGCTGGTGCATGGCTGATTTGGGCTCCTTCTAGTTTTAGTAGCAACTTTGGCTTTCTTTTCAACTGAATTTTCATCTGTTACACTGATTAGTTGATTTGCTTTTAATATTTCTAACCTGTTGGCATGTTCTTACAAAATGCTCCCTCAGCGTGGAGGCTACTTGGATGGACTGAGGGAACTTACCACAGGTTAAAAATATTCTTGAAGGGCTGATTGTGATAATCTCATGGTGCAGAATGAAACAGGCTAATTCAAAATGCTTTTACTTGATATGGTTGAAATCCTTCTTGAGCAACATTTTCTTTCAAATACTTTTTTATTTCACTCCCCCTGCCCTCCCCCTTTTTGTTTTTTGCTTTCTTTGGGTTGTGATTGGTGCTATATGGGAATAAAACCTCAGGCCAGCTGTGTTGGCAGTTGGTCCCATTAAATAATCCTTTAGAAAGGACCACAGATGCTAGTGGTATACTTTTTTGGAAAGGCCCATGTGGACTGAGACAGATTTCAAGCTAATGGCCGCCTGCAAATCTGTGAGTACTTCAGTTTATTGTGTTTTAAAACTTTTGAATAATTTAAAATTTAAAAAGACACCCCTAATTTAAAACAAACTCATCTGCTACAATTTTTCTTGAAGTAGCTTGGTTTAGGTGGACTTTTTATCTCTTCAGTTAAAATTATTTATGCTACTGGCAATCTTTTTTTTTTTTTGGATAATGTTAGCTAATCCCATCTTTAACTATACATGCAGTTTTATTGAGTATTCCAGAAAATTAAGCCATTCCTGTGTGTATTTGACTAACCAGTGAGTGCACTGTTTACACTTAAGAATGAGTCTTCACCCAGCCTGGTTTAAACAGTCTGCTGAATAGTTCAAGTGACTGGGCCAGTTTGAGTTTCTGAAGGCTCTGGTTTACCTGTTTGCTGCTAGAAAAATCGCACGACTAACAGGCAGACCACAGATGTAGCTAATATTTAATGAAGAAAACTGTAAGAACAAAAGAGTACAATAAAGGGAGAGTGGCTGATTTCCTGTGATAAAATCCTCACCTTTTAAAGGTGTAATATTGTGACGTTCATGAAGTGCTTTTCCCCACATTTTTTCATATTTTACCGTTATGGTTATCTATGTGCTTTTTTAAAGAAGTGTTTTATTACACTGCTGTTGATAAATTGTCTCAGCTGTTGCAGAATACCTGTGCTTAGATTGTCAAACAAATTGTTGTCACTTCATATGCTCATCTACAACATGCATTTTTGATCCAATAGAATTTTGAGGAAGAACACTTAATCTGGATAAACTTTTTCCACACAAGATAGATGTTTTATGTTAAGATTTCAGAAGCAAGAAGCAATATATAAGCTGGAATTTTACAGAATGAAATTCACCACAGTAAAACTTCTGTCTTCTCCATTGTTGGCTTGTGGTACATCCTTAGCTGTAACTAATTTTTACATTTTCATAGTTCTTTCTGAGACTGCCCTTAGAATTCATTGTTATTCTGCAGCTCCCTTTATAAAATCACTATACTGCTATAATCCAGGTGAAAATATTCACACAAAAAAGCACCATTGTCATTAAAAAATATTGAAAACATTTTAACTGGGCTGTAAAATAATTCCATGACTAGGCAGCATTCAAAACAAATTTCTGTATATTAAAAAAAATACTACAGGTGCATACAAATACATTCACTAGATGTGATGTGTTCCAGGCTTATTTTGTGCTTGTTAGAATATGGGATTTGAACAAATACACAGGTTTCTTCAAGTACAATTCAAATACTCAAAGTTATTACAATACAAGACTTAGCTATCTGGTTGGATTTTGTTGCTAAAAAAGTGAGCTGGCTTTATGCCTCTTACCAGAATGAGCTTGAAAGTGTGCACACTATTGACTCATTTTGAAATACTTGGGAAGCCAATAGAACTGATTTTTTTCTGAATACTTATACTGTACAACTCGTAGCATAGGGCAGTTGTTTTTTCCTGTGCTCCTGTACTTTGTATATAAAACTCTTTCAGCACAAGCATATCATTGTATGCCAACTTTCAGTTATCAAAATGTTTCTAATATAAATAAGTATATATCAAAATTTATCTAAGACAATACGGGAAAAGTTGAAGCCATTATTCATAAGCAAGAGCGTGGTGGTTAGATGAGTAGTCGAGTTCCTTGTTTGTCTCATAGGATGCTATATTTAAATTAATAGTTTACTTAAATGTATTTGGCTGATTCCCAGAAAATGCAAAAAGACATTTCACATTCCAGTTAAGAATTTACAGTCTACCTGAGAGGAATAATTTTGTTCAATAAATTTTAAAAGCTTATGTATATGAAAGTTTCTGACTAAAATGATTGTCTATTTTACTCACTTGCTCTGTAGATTTTTGAGGGAGTGGTTTACTAGATGTAATTTTCCTAAGGTTCTGTGGCATTGGTAACTATGTAACTATATAAGTCACCTTTTTAAGATACTTAAGGAATATTTGTACTGGTAGTCATGTCCAATGATACACAGAAAACAAAATCAGGAGTCATGGCACTATGAAGACTTAAACTTGGCAGTAAATTTATTAAGTAATAATAAGCATATTTTCAAAAAGCATGTCTCTCCTATGTACATTTACCAGTCATGATCAGTGCCACTCTGTATCCTATGTTAATATCTATAACAGAAATGGACCATTGGTTCAATCCGAATTATTTTGTTGAGGTGAAAATGTCCTGCATTCCCATGTGCCTCAGCTGCTTGGTAGGACAAAATGACTTTTTTATGAAAAAAAAATTCCAGATTTTACTTTAACAAAAGAGGCATTAGAAGTGAAGTCACTAGCTGTGTCAAACAGCAGCAGTGTCACATTGAGGAGTACCATGGTCAAAGTGAGATTTGGTAAGGATCACTGTGAAAGAAAATTACGTGGTTCTGTTTAAAGCTGAATTGTCTTTTCTAATATGTGTACAGTTATTTAATCTATCAGAGGATCTGTCTCGACTGTTGAAAGCCATGAAGTGATGTATATGCTTAGAGGCTGTCCAAAGGTTCCTTGATCAGTTTTGGATATGCCAGTAGAGGAAGACCAGGATACTAAGAATGAAAATAGGTGATAATTTGTGCCTTTAGGAAATAGCAAGTGTTATTTTTATTCCACAGAGAAATCCAACAAAAAGGTTTCAAATGAATTCATCATAAATTAACTGAATCTTAATTTGTCTGTTCAATATAGTGATGTTAATGAATATAATAATGCTAATGGAGGAAGGGAGAAAGGGTCATTCTGATATTACCTACCTGAGTTTAATTATCCTCTCTTTGTAATTGCCAGTTAATGAAAGCCTACATTTAGAGATTCAAGATAAAACCCTTAAAGATGCCTGTATTAGCAGTAAGGGCAAAATAATAAAAATAGTGGAATATCCTTTTTCCACTGTTTATCTATTACACTGTTGGTAAGTAGTTATGCTGTAGAAACTTGTTCAAATAGAGAGTGGAAAGGACAAGAAATGTTCTGGTACTCGCTGTAGACCCCAAAGGCAAGCATGAGGCAGTCATTTTGATCCTTACCTAGAAAAGTAAAATATGAAAGTCTTGGGTTTGCTTGATCTCACTAAGTTTGAGGCTGTTTGCATATTTTTCTGTCAGTTTTCTCTAATAGATTTAATTAAATGCATTTGAGAAGTTGTATTTGCTCTAAATAAGTCACATTCTAGGATATTAATGTTTACCAGAAGTTATAAACATTACAAATAGGCTGTCTTTGCCCAAGTAAAACTGTGTGAACGAGACAAAGAGCTGAATAGTTAAAGTAAATATTTGTAAATAATCTTTTATAACTGTTATTTTACCATTACAAAAACTGATAAGAATACATAGGTCCTGACAGTAATACTAATAAAAGGATGTGTGATCCACAGGAAGGCAGTTCAGCAGTAAGGGATGAACAGGTTAGCACTGCTAGTGAAGACACTGGGTCGTACCTACTGCACGAGCAGCAAGACTGTCTGGTCTGTCACGAATCTCTGGAGTTGGAAGAGACCCCAGAACTGGCAGAGGCAGCAGCTCCTGGAAGCTATTCTGAATCTGTCTGTGAAGAGGATGTCACTCTTGCTTTGAAAGAGCTAGATGAGAGATGTGAAGAAGAAGAAGCTGACTTGTCTGGTTTGTCTAGGTAAGATTAATACTGGTTATAAGTAACAGAAATTACATGTTATCAGTGCATTAATCACACAGGCTTTCCTATGGTGTGGAGATTTCCATTAATCACATAATAGAAGAATATAAAATAATGGTTTGCATATAATGGCTGACATGGGTTTTAATTTCGAAACTGGGCAGAAACACTGATTAACTGTTGTAGCAGTTTCGTTCGCTGACTTTACTGTGAGGTAAGAGGTTAGGAGTGGGCAAAAAAGCAGGCTCAACACTTTAAAGAATATAAACAGGTTTATTACTAACAGAATTAAAGGTAAAAGAAAATAATATGAACTTAAAACAAACCCCCCCTTTCTCTTCCAAACACTCCCCTCTTCTTCCAACCCGCACAAAAAGATAACAAACATGTGATTTCAGGTCAGTATTACAGTCTTTAAAAGTCTCTTCCATATTTGAGAGGATAAGAGGTGCCTTTTGCTTAGCGTGGTTTCCAAACTGTTAGAAAGCAAAAACAGATTCCGCCCGGAGGAAAAAAAAAATCTGCTGCCGTGAAAAAACATCTTTCTCATGAATTTTGCAGTCTTTTTACACTACTACCATGGGTATCTCTTTTAAGGATAAGCGAATTCCAGCCTGAAAGCAACAACTCTTTCTCCTTTAACAAAGTCTCTAAAAACTTCTGGCAGGACTACTT
>VWZW01001322.1:1895144-1919051 GCA_013397115.1 Edolisoma coerulescens
GCGCTGGAGAGAGGGAGTGGAGTGCGCAGGGAGCCCCGGCCCGGCCCGGCGGGGCACGGCCGGGCCCGGCCTCGGCCACCCCTCCGGGCCAGACCAGAAACCAAAAGCTCCCCTTCCCGCGGCTGTGCTGACTTTGATATAGAAATCACGAGAAGCGATTGGCTTACAAGTCTGTCTATCAACTCAGGTTTTTTCAACCCACTACAATGGCTGATCATTTTTGCCTGTTAGAGCAACTAAACTCAGTACTTCTTTCAGCAATTGTTTCTGGTAAAAGGAAAACAGTTGTGCAGGAAAATATGAGAATTCTTGAATAAAAGAAATCTAGCACTTTCCTTTACCATCAGTAGGACAGAAATGTGAAAAACCAGCTGCAAACAGAGAAGAGCTCTTGAACTGCTCTGAATTATAGCAGCACCCAAAGACATGAAAAAAAAGCAGGGAAAAAAAGTTAATATTTTTTTTTTAATTTAAAGCTCCTATAGAAGTCAGGCCAGTTTGTCTTTGAATTTGCCCAAGGTTTATTTTCATTATTAAGGTTAATAAGTCTCTTCTATATTTTTAAAGTAAAATAACTTTTTTTTTCATTTTAATATGGAGAGCAAAAATAACTGTTGAGAGGAAAAGTTAAAGTTAGTCCTAGCTGGTTGAGTCATATTTAAAGTGCAACTCTTAAGTCCCCTGGAGGTAGCAGTCTAAGAAGGAAGGAAAAGGAACAAGAAACCCCAAACAAACAAATAAAACAAACCAAAACAAACGAAAAATCCAAATTGTTCATAGGCTTGTTCATATTTAAAATTTGTTCAGAGGTTTCAATTGAGTAATACAGAGACTTGTTGTATATAGGAACATAGACTTGACATCTGTTCTTTCAGAGAGATCTCCTAAGGAGGCTTTTTCAGAAAAGAACACAACAGGAGATATAAAAGAAGTCATTTGAGAAGGTTTTACTGGGAGGGACAGAGAAGCTGACTCTTGTGATCCCATACGTGACCTACTGCACTATGCCTTGTGAGAATTCAAGGCTGGTACCAGCTAAGAGCAGTTTATTTCCTCATTTGCAACTGAACAATCTCTCAGGGTTTTATTTTATTTACACTAAGCAAGCAAATGAAAAACCCCATAGCTCTAGTCTAAAGAGTGACAGGGGTGATTGATTGTGGGGTTGGTACACTAGTTAGAAAATATCTGAAAATCTTTTTTGAAGCTTTGCTTACAGATGATAATCAAAAGAGTTTTGTCTTAGCTTTTGAGATTTGTGCTACTAAAACAAATGTATCTAAAACCAGCACCCACACTTCTTGTTTAAGACATGTTTATTCTTGTTTAAGATGTACTTAGTCCTGCTGTGGATGAGGCAGTTGTCATAGAGAAAAAATATTATTCTAATAAACTATCTGTATACTTGGAATCCTCCTACACATATTTGTGCTCTCTACATACAGGTATACAAGAAGTGTCAAAATGTATCATCCTTTGTAATACAGAAAATTTTAAGTTAATCATTATGTTAATGATAGGAAGTAGTAGCATTGACAAATTTATAGTTTGATATTTTTATTGGATGTGTGGTGCCTAATGGAAAGTATGACAGCAGAATGCTCTGTGAACAAAGGCCTGTTAAACTGATTGCCCATAAAAATGAAACTGTTTCAATCTATATCCATTTGCTCATGTTATTTAAGACAGTTATAAAGCAGTATTACACTGCTAAATGAGCTCTTGTGCTTCCCTTAAAGAACGCTAAAACTTGTTGCAGATATTGGTGGACCATCTGTTCAGATCAATAAAAATTTAAAGAACTGGATGTTAATTCAGTTATTGGGGACAAGAAAATATGCCTGTTTCTTAGTGGTGTACATATATATAGTGCTGTATATACCTATATATAACCTCCAGATAGCTCTTTTTCTGTAGTTATGTGTAGAACTGACATGTGTTAGTAAATTCTGGAGAGTATAAGCAATTTTTAATATATTGCAGTGGCAGAAGTTTTTGATTGTTTACTCTTTTCTTGGCTCATAGTTACCTTAGTTGATCCGTTATTTATTTTACAAAATGCTATTCTGAATCCAAAATTCTTATTTTTTCCTTCTTACGAAAATGAAGATGTTTTTTTCCCAGAAAGTTTGCTGAGGAGGTAATTTCTGTTATTTATTATTTGTAGCCAAGATGAAGAAGAACAGGATGGTTTCCCAGAAGTGCAGACTTCCCCTCCTCCTTCACCATTTCTTTCTGCCATATTGGCAGCTTTCCAGCCAGTGGCGTACGATGATGAAGAGCAAGCCTGGCGCTGCCACGTCAATCAAATGCTGTCAGATACAGATGGATCCTGTGCTGTCTATACATTTCATGTATTCTCAAGATTGTTTCAGGTCAGTGAATTCTCAATGTATGGTTGCTCATCTGAAATCCTTTTCTCCTACTTTTAAAGCTATTCTTCCCCTTGAAACTGCAAAAGCCACAAGATTATGGTAGCAAGCAGCTTTAGAAAGCAAATCAAAAGCAGACCAGAAAAACACATTGCTAAAGGAATGTTACACTGTTATACACTGTTTTTCCATAGGATATCTGCTGTATTCATTGCCTAGGAGTGAACCTGCTTAGAAAATAAACAAAAACTGAGAAAAGCTCAAAAAAACCAGTTCAGTGTTTCTTGCAAGCTCCTCATTCAGGTTCTTTTATTTTCTGAACATCACCCAGGTTCTGTGATGATTACAGAATTAATTCTTTCTCCTGGTTTTTTTGTGGGAGTTATTATTATGGGATCGCAGCATGACAAACACTAATGAATTTATCTTGCATCTGTCTTGTGAGAAAAGGGTTTCTTTCTGCAGAGAAGTAATTGAAACACCAGGAGATCCACTGGAGGTGGATGTTTCAAATGCCTCTCTTTAACTATATTTACCTCATAGATCTGATATCCAACACAAAATGCCTATGGCTTAATTTTTCTGGCTCCCTGCTCCCTATATGTAGGGGATGAGTATTTTACATTTTCAAAGTAATGCTTCTTTGCAAATTCTTATGGGATAGAAGTATAATTAATCCATTTTATGTACAGGCAATGTGCCAAATGAGCTAAGAGAATATTCAGGACAAGACCTTTTGACTCCAGCCCTTTATTCTATCTCTAATATTAATTTTTCCTGCTGTTTGGCATATCATAATAAATTTCTTAGTGAAAGACCCACACTAGCTCATATTTTGTCCCATGTGTATGGGCAGTAACTTGGATGTCAAGAATTCATACTCTACCTTTCCTATGGAATAACTTGTTTGCACATCTATACCCAGTTTCCATTTTATGTTGAGCTAAGTATTTTGTCACAGTGCCATGAAATTCCTGTTGCAGATTGTAGATTTTTGTCTTTTTGCTTCATCTAGACATCAGGGATTTGGTTTCTCTGTATTATACTGAAGCTTAGCTGCAGTTGGTTTTCACACATTCATTCATTTCCTGCAAGTGGTAAAACAAGAGCTCATATTCTCTTGTGTTCATTAAAGAGGGAGCTAGGAAGAAACATGAAACTTGGCTTAACAGCTGGAAAGTTGGATACTCTGCACAATAGCAATCCAGTGTTCAAGCACGGGGAAAAAATGCTCCTGAGGAGTTGTTACTGGGTACAGAAGAGGGTTAAAATGATCAAATGATACTCGGGAGGCCTTGTTTGACTGGACCTTTCTATTTTGCCTTCTGGCTCCTTCTTCCTGTGTTTAATTTTGCAGCTGTCTATATAATCTTTGTATAGTTTTATTCTACATGTAACTTCCAGGATTAATGAAATAGTCCACAGCAGAGTGCAGTGTTACATGCGGCTAAGCTGACAGTCTGCATAATCAAACATGATAAACTCAGGACTGATTTTTGAAGAAGGTAGAAACCTTGCAGGTGGCAGTTTTGGACACAGATTGTGCTATGCAGGTCACATACTGACTCATAAAACTCCATCATTTTCTGCAACACAAACACTCGAAAATAAATTGAACTATCTGTACTGCATAAAGGCAAATAGTCATCCACCTATACTGAGGCTAGAGGCCTAGATGTGAAAGGAGTAGTTGTCTTTATAGATATTGACTGGTTTTATTGATATATTGCATTTTCCAGAGCTAATTTTATATAAATATTCAGAGAAAATTACATATTAGTTTTTCATTTAATGAAAGAATATAATGTGATGGAAATTTGTCGTAATGGAAATTTGCTCTGAAATTCTTACCTAAAAAGCCAAAAGAGTAGTAAAAGACAATGTAAGATAAATGTTTTTCTGATTTGACTTCTAGACCATTCAAAGAAAGTTTGTATCTATAACAAATGATTCAGTCAGCTTTCTTGGTGAAAGTCTACAGCGCATTGGAACAAAATTTAAGAGTTCTCTGGAAGTGATGATGTTATGTTCAGAATGTCCGACGGTCTTTGTGGATGCGGAAACGGTAAGGATCTCAAACTTGCATGTTGGAATCTCTCTGCTTAAACATTTCATGTAACATACCAAATGATGTTTTAATATGTGGAAAAAAAGAAACTCTTTGAAATCAGGAGGGAATTAAAATCTTAAGTGGCTACTCTGTATCATAAACACTGGAAACCACAAGTGAGAAATGCATTTTCTCAAAAAACAGGCTCCAGCTCTAACAGTGAACAGTAAGGAAACTCACTGATAGTAGATATCACTTTAATTCCCTTACTACTCTTCACCTTCCCTGCTTCTTCATGTTTATTCTATGTTCTCTGCACAGGTAAGAAAACTGGAGACTACTTATCAAGCAGCAACTTTGCCTTTTTATATTATATTGTTTTATGTATATATTCAGTGATGCATGAGAAGAACATTCTTGCTACAAATATATAACAAGAAGACTTTGAATTGTTTGTTGTCATGCAAGTTGAAATCCTGGTTATAATAAATATTAATGCAAGAAGTCAGCTCAATGTTCAGCAGCAGTCAAAAAAACCCCTGTGCTAGAATTATTAAGAAAGGAGACAGCAAAACAGGAAACATCCCTGAGTTCATGTACATATTCCCAGTATACCTACATCCTGAATTTTGGGGGCAGTTTTGGTCCCCTGCTCTCAGGGGGACCAAATGTAGTAGCACTGGAAAAGATTAAAGAACGATCACAAGGATAATGAAATATGTACCGTGGCTTCCATGTAAGATACGAGTACATAGGCTAGGATTTTTAGCCCTTTAGAAGATAAGTCTGTCCGTAGATGTCTTATCATGGATAAGTGATGGAAATTATTTTATTTTTGTCTTAATTGATGTTGAGGGTGATCAAATAAGGCTAGCAGTGACTTACAAAACATACAGAACCAAGGTCCTTTGTGTGATACATAATCAAACTCTGAAATGTTGTCACTTTTTATGGTGTCTGTTCATGTTTTCAAAAAGCCACTAAAGAAATCTGTGGAAGAAATAGCCCTGGACAGATTCTTTGAATATGCAGAACAACATGTTGACAGAGGGGAAGAAAGCTCTCTGGGGCAGGTGGATCACCACGTGTTTGCCCTTCTTTAAACAACTGCCATTAGACATTGTCAGCGGCAGGGGTGAGGTAGTTGGATCTTTGGCCTTGACACCCAGTGTGAGACACTTCTCCTGACCTGCTTTTTTTCCCTTGGTACTAAGGAGCAACTCTTTCTTAAGCTCTCACTTAAGAATATGAGGACTGAAAAAGCATGATACAGATAGTGCATTTCAAGGGAATCACCTGTAATGTTTTTGGTTTTACTTATGCCACTTTAAAAGCAGTAGAAATTTACCGAAGAAATAAATTTCTTTGAGATAAGAAGCCACAAGAAGAGTTAAACTAGTACCTAACTAGAACAGCATGTGTATTTTAAAATAAGAAACCAAATATATATAAACACAAGTATAAAAAGGAATAATAAATATAGCACACAAATACTTGTGTGTCTATGTGTACATACACACATTAGTGTTGTTACATTGACAAATACTATATAAATAAATCTTTCCAAATAAGTTAGGTGAAAGGAACCTGCTTGTTAGATTAATTCTCACTGATAAAGTACAGAGCTCTTAATGTGTGCAAGGACTGACCAGTGTGAGGGAGGAAACATCATGTTAGAGATTTTTATTACAGGAAGTGTCATGAGAAGGACTAATAAAGAAACCTAAGTGATAATAAAACTACAGGGAGAAATGGTGTAGAAGAAAGCTGAGGTAGCAGTCCCTGAGGGAAAAAGAGATTCCAAAACCGTGTTAAAAGAGGCAGTCATTAATAGTAGTAAATTCTTCAAATATCCAATGGTTCCTGCTTTGACAAAGTCCTGTTTCTTACAGACTGCAGAAGCCTTTGCTGGTGGTATAGTTTGTATATTGAGAAAGGCAAGTAACCCTCAGTGCATACTCATTACGTTGCTACAGGGGCAATCCAGCAGCAGGACCTTTCCTTCCTTCTACAGGCTGTTCTGTTTACACTAGTAGTGTGTGTATCGAATATTATTCTTTATTATGAAAGATCTAAAAATTGCTTTGAAATCTCTCTTTCACATGTTAACTAGGCACTACTCTTCTTATTTTGGAATCAAAACTGTTGTTCACTGATTTAAATGGTACAGTTACATGTGTTAGTTCACTTACTCAAAGGTGTCACAAATGACATGTGCCCAGCTAATTCTAATTTGTTTGTTTTTCCAAATGTGAATGTGGGATTCTGTATTATATAATTTAGATATTAGACTGTATGGATTATAGTCAGATGTTACATGACTACAGAGTTGATTGCTTTTATCTTCCAGCTGCTGTCTTGTGGCCTGCTAGAAACATTGAAGTTCAGTGTTCTAGAGCTCCAAGAACACTTGGATACCTATAATGTCAAAAGAGAGGCAGCAGAACAGGTGAGTCTCTTATATTTCAGAACAAAAATATTAGAACCTACTCATCAAGAAAATGTTGCAGGTCCTTATCTCTCATCACAGGTATCTAAAGGTAAACTACAGGAAAACACTTCTGATATAAAATCCTGTTTCCTTTTCTTACTACTATTCTATGTGTATAATCTGAACCTGAGGGGGTTTTTCTTATGTGTAATTCATTTTTGTTGCACATATTTCTGAAATTGATTCTTAATATATAACATTGCACAAATCCACTGACAGTGGGAAAAGCACATTCCTAATTTAAAAGTCCTCTTTTAAAAATATTCAAATATTTCTAACATTAATATAAATAAATAATGGATTTTTTAAATTTATGTTTTGCTTATTTTGTTACACTAGGGATTCACCTCCAGATGAAGACATTCACAGATAACTATCTATATGGGAATTAAATGCATTAACACCCTTATTCAAGGATCAGGTCAATACAATAAAAGGAATCAAGAAAGCAATGCATTTATCCTAATACAGATACTGACTTGTTTAGCTGAATAATTCTTTAGACTTCTTTCTGGTGACTGAATCTCCACCAACAGTAATGGGGGTTATACAGCTGTGTCACACATAGACATGTAAATTTAGGGCCCATCTTACAGCTGAATCTCATTGAGGCTGATGTTTATGTGTTGTTTAGAATAATACAGTTTCGTTTTCAAGGTATATGTTAGTGGTTATATCCTTTTTCCAAAGAAATGCAGTTTAGAAGTTGAAAATTTCTGTAGCAAGGGTCCGTATATTTGGTTTTGTGAACCTCTGTGTGAAGTTCAGAAAGGAAGATACTAACTTCAGAAAACTGAAACAGGTAAGATTTGTATTTCAAGAGCCAAAAGAAAATGTGGATCTACAATCAGTTTTGCAAAGAGAGGGAGAGAGAGAATATATGGAGTTTTTATTGTGCAGAGATGATGATTTCTAGGAAAATTGAACATGCTAAATTTTACTGATCTCAGCAGCCTGTGAGGCCGTGACAATGGCAGTATAGGCAAGTTTGAGTGATGCAAAAGAGAACCAGAATTCAGGCCATGATGCCTTGTTGGAGCTATATTTTGCAGCACAAGTGGCTCCATGTTTCTTGATCATGCTGAGTTTATTAGGAAATTATGGCCTTTGCCTTGGAAAGATTGCTGACGGCTCATCTGTTGAATAGACTAGACATGCACTTTTTTGTGGAAAGGATCTCAAAAGAAATGTGGTTTCCTTGAAACCAGTGCTGAAGTATGCCACACAGCACTGTTAATATAGATAAACTCTTGGCAGGATCCAGGCCAGCATTTCTGCTAAAGAGTTGCTGCACTTGTTTGCCCTGCTCTGTGGTAATAACAATTTATTTGATCTAATATAATGAGCTGCATTTTGCCATGTAGGCTTAATCAGAAACGAAGTGCTCATCTAATGACTAAGATTATTTTACTCGATGTAATATTTAATGTCTGGCAATCTCCAATGCATAATGCTATCAGCACTCCTATGAGAGCATAATGTATTTCATTCCTCCTTTTAGAGAGCAGCACTAAGGCACAGAGGGTGATTTGCCCCCTGGTCATACAGGAAGATTTATGACAGGGTAAAAAGGGACTTGTGTGTGTGTGTGTGTAATTAGAATGATGACTATCTTAACATGGAGGAATTTTACATCAACTCCCCATTTAGCCTAGTCTATCACAGCAATAACCAGTGGTATTGTTTTGTTGATTTGTCAAAATGTAACAAGCTAAAATTCCTTTCAGATTGCCACAAGTTCACTAAATGTATTTTTAGCTAATTTTGCACTGCATATTGATATAAATCCATGCTGGATATTAAGAACTTCTTTGTATTTTATTTTACTAGGTAAGCAAATACAAATATCACTTTGATGGCCTCTGTCATTATATCATAGTGAAGGAGTTGTTTTTTCTGTCATAAGGGAGTCCAGTGACATGTTTCTGTGGTCAGCCTGTCTTCTGCCACAGATCTGTGAGTGACTGGAGCAGGAAGAAGGTTCACAGGGTTAAAGGATTGTTCTGAAACAACTGAGAGCATTTTGTCAGGGGTTTATTTTTATTTAATTATTTATAAATAAAAAGAAGCAGTACTGATAAGCAAGAAATGTTTAGCTTTGATCAATCATCTCTGACTCGATAGCACGTCATTTAGACAGTTTAGTGCATTACGTGGTTATTGAGCATGTTAATTTAGAAGTAGTGACTATCTCAGATAATTTACTTTCCTAAAACTTTTTTAGAAGTATTTCTTCAGCTGTTCACCCTCTTTTTCTGTGGTGTATTATATATTAAATGTAAAGTAAGAATCTTCTAAGCTACATCTTAGATATGTTTTATTGTTTTCATACTCTGTCCTCTTAAACGGAGTATAGGGAATGATTGAACAAGACTTCCTCAAGTAAAATCTGAACTGTTGTTGCATACAGTTGTGCTATGTATCCTGTTAAATCTGAAAGTATTAAGGCAAAATGCTTAATCAACTTAATGCAGACCCTTGCTTTTTTAATAAAAACACACAGAAAAATGATCAAATTAAGTGGTTGGGCTGTTGTATAATAAAGTAAATAAAAATTAACAGATATTTAAATAAATGTAAATTGCATGTTAATGTGGTGTCCTCTGGAATCAATCACTGGAAAAATCTATATGTTAATTTCTTTAATGAATAATGGTTGTTTAAACTTTATCCTAATAGATGATGTTTGTCACTCTCAGTGCTGCATGGTGCACAGGCATTTACATGAATCAGATTGAAAAAGTAAAAGGCTTGGGCTGCAGTTGCTTGAAACTCTTGCCTATGCACCAAGATAAGACAGAAAGGTACCTATAGTATAGGGCGTTTAGCATGTCTGTTAAGGGTTTAATCTGGCAAACCAAACCTGTGCTATGACCAAGACTATCCCCACATTTCCCTGTGTTATGCTTTCATCAGTATTTTGTAGGAGATACATGGAGAAAACAGGAATTGATACAAAGCAAACACATAAAGAAGGTTATTCTGTCACACTATTCCCAAAGAAAAAAATTAGATCTTTCTACCATGCTGAACATATATTCCGTAAAAATTCTTAGCAAATTAATTTTGTCACCTTTTTGGAGCTATTGTTCTATTTTCTTGCAAGGGGACTGCTTGGACTTCATGTGTTTATTAGGGACAAAGATACTGGATCAGATAAATGTATTAGAAAATACAAGCTTATACACACAGCATTCTAGGCACACCCTTTATTCAGACTGGTTCTAAGATTTTAAAAAAGATCTTTGAAAGGGCAGTGTGTGAAAATAAATACTAGCTTCTCAGTTGCTGATCTGTTTGTTCCAGTGCAAACCTATTCCATCATTCACAATGGATGCTGTCTGATGAAAAATGAGATTTGCTGTGGATGTTGGTATCCATGTCACTAATTGAAACTGACACTGCGATGTTCAGAGAATTCCATTTCTCCTCTTGATGAGTACACAGGCCTAGTTAATTCACTAAGTAACCTTTATTAAATTGAGCAGATGGGAAATCGCATTTTTCTTTTTCTTGCATCAGACAAAGGTTAGAAAAAGGTCACCAAGATTCCCTCTGAGATTCAAAATACCAAACACATGCAGTATGCTGAATTATTGTTCCTTGGATGTATAGAGCCTATTCTTCATTTCAGAAGATGTTATGCACTTTATCTCAATGTGATTCATTCCCATTTCAGTAATACCCATGCTTGCAGTTGTTCGCACTGTACAGAAAAATATGCTGGGCCCTGTGTCAATGGGTAGATCAGGTTGTATTGTCCAAAAAGAACATATTTGATTCTGTAAATGCTTTATAGTAGCAGAGTAATGTGAATACCAGTACACATGGAATTTTATTTTTTGAGAAATTTGCATGGTTGGTTTAAGGTAGAAAAAGAGACTGCCCACTGAAATTAATAAACTTGTTGTCTGCTACAGGAACTGAAGTTAAGTACAGCCCTTAGTGGGACCTGCAGGTTTGCATTGTGTAATGCGAGAACATTTCATCTCCTTGGCTTGTATGAACGGGAGGTGATGCTAAACTCCCACTGGAGAATTTGGGTTTTTTCGTTCCATCCTGTAACCCTGCACTTATGTCTACTTACACAGCAAAGCTCTATTTCCTTCTATTTCTAAAGCAGTCCCAAGAAATGTAGCGGGCTTATTCTCTAATGTGAATTAGTGCTATGTTTTGAAGGCTGATAAATCATGTTGGTGTAAATCTTGTGCTGTAAGTAAAGAGAGGGATGTTTCTGCTTCCATCCTCTCACACAGCTTCCTGTAACTGTATCAATTCAATCATGGGTTAGTATTTATGCTGAAGTGTACTATCTCCATCTTCGATAATAAAGGCTACAGGAAAATTACAACACAAGGGACACAATAAAAGCTACAAAGTGATATATCAGAGTGGATATCTCACTGCAAACAACATTGGTAAACAACTGATTTCGTATCACAATTTCTTACGTTACCCGAGATTGTACAAGACAAAGTGTTTTAAGCAGTTTTAGCACAGTCTTCAGTTTGCTGTGTTTCAGAAGATGTTTAATCTTGTTTATATTTATTTTGCAGTGGCTAGAAGACTGCAAAAGGACATTTGGTACTGATGATGGTATTCATGGGACTAACACAGACGCCCAGGTAGGTGTATGTTATTTGTGAGTCTCAGGATATGAGATTAAAAATCATCTTTATGGCACAAAAATTCTAATATTTGTAGAGAGATTAAAAATGTATGAAAAGCTTTTCAGTTATCATCCTATCTTTTGGAAACTCAGAGTCTCATGAAGTGGTAATAAGAATGGGTCTTCTTAATAAAAGCTGGCAATCTGTCTCGGGTTCTAGACTTAATAACACTGAGTAGATAAGCAGACTAGATACCATCTGTGTACCAGCAAGTCTGCTTTTCTGCTGCTGTTTCTAGAAGGAAAAAAGATTAATATTCTGGTTGTATGTTCAGATATATTGTCTACTCAAAAACTTCTATTGAATTTAATATAGTTAGTTCTATAGAACTACAAAGGCCTTTCTGGAGCCAATATTTGTGTGAGAAGGAACAGGGAGTAAAGTAGCAGTATAGCAAAAAGCTCATGAAACACTTCTGTCAAAATATCATCTAACAATAGGTTAAGTAACCATTAATATTAGTTGAATTTTTTGTATGTATTTGCATGGCAGTCATCCATGTTTAATATTACTAATTGCTATAATAAGTGATAGCATTTCCCCAAATGGACTAGGACTGGGGTTTTTTTAAAATAGAATAGCTGCTTAATATTGACACAGTAAAAAAAGCAAATCCAAAACCCAACATTAGCAGGTACCAGGAATCTGCCATCTGAAGTACTGTGGTAAGGACAGTGAAAGATGTAAGAAAGTACTGCAGGTGGCAGATGAACTTACCTTTTCACAATGACAGTTTGACAAAAATCCCAAATCCAAGCTGAGAAAGGAGGAATTTCATGTCTTTTGTTCAATTGAACTATTCATTGATGCACTTGGTCATGTTTCTGCTGCTGAAGATGTAGTCTTCAGGAACAGAAATGTTTGCTGTATCTTTGGGCTATTTCTTCTTTTATACAGTTTTCTTTTGCTGTTCTTCATATATATATATACATATATGCTTGGGGGTTTTTAATTCAGTCACAAAATGTAGCTCAATTTTTAGAGTAGTGAAACGTGTGATAATATACTGTTAATTTTTATAATGCACTGAAGTTGCACATTTTAAAAAAACATCATGTGGATAAACTTAGGTAGTACAAAACCAGCAAAATAATTTGCTATTTGCAAGGACTTCTGTCTTGCCTATGAACACATACTTTAGTGTATTTTACACTAAGTACACATGTTTGTATACTGACTGGTATATCTTCAGAAACAGACATTTACTATTACAGTGCAGTAAATGATGTATATATTAATAAAAAAGCAGCATTTATGTATTTCAGTTCATACTTATAATTTTGTTTACATACACCAAGAAACTGTTCTAACATTTAGTTGTTGGAACAGAACCATTCTTACCATGAATGTAAATGTTACTGTTCCTACTGTATAGCTGGGGAAACTAAGAAATGGAAGACAAGCGACATGCAGGCTTTCAAATAGCTTTTACAGAGAGAATCCATGATTCCCCGGCAAGGCAGTCTGGCCTGTTCTTCCCTGTTTCTGCAGGGTTTGAAGATACCCTCTGAAAAGGAGTTTGTGACCAATCACACTGATTATTATTTGTGGGGACCTGTTTTGATTTTGGTTTTTAATTCTAGCCTGCGAGGGAGGCGTGCTGTTAATTCTTCAAAAGTCCTTGTAAATGGAGTGTGGGGCTGCTAAGTCTAAGCAGTCAACCAGTTAATGCTAAAAATGTGTAAGTGTTGTCTCGCTCAGGAAAACAGATATTTTTCATTCACTAACACAAATAAGATTTTCTTACTAATTTTTAGCACTGTGGTCCATACAGCTAAGGAAGAGCGAGATTAATTCTGTTCTGGCTTGTGCATTGCCAGCAGACTTGCAAGTAAATCTAATTATTCAGTTCTGGCTATTAGCACACGCAAGCCTGAAAGAATGCAGCTGGACTCTGGCTAGACTGTTTCTACAAGACAGGCAGGTAGAAAAGTCAGATTATTTCTCAAGTAAGCACATATGTGAAAGACACTGAAGCAGTACAAAGCCATTTTTAAAGGAAAACCTCTCTTGAATTTTTAAAAGGTAGCTATCAAGGTGTGATTTGGGGGAAAGGGATTCATTATGGCTTACAGTAATAACGAGACTTGGCTTTAAGAACACAGGGACTTAATGACTAAAATTATTAAATAGTCGACCCTGCCATTTCTCAAAATCTGATTCTCTGTGCTTCATTAAAGTGAGTCATTGAATGCATGTTAACTTCTGCAGTTCAAGATCTTATGTCTTCAGTGTTCTGTGTATCAGAAGTTTTCACTTATATAATAATTGTGCTGTGTATATAATAGCACGGAGTAAAGAACGAAAACATGCAGTGTAACAAAAACATGCAATGTTTATAACCTGTCAGGCACACAGTATGTAACTTACCATAACATCGTGTACAGCTGTGTGCTTAGTAAAGCTCAGCTGCTTCTGTCTGTTGGGCGTCAAACATCTTCATATGTTTTGCTCTCAGACACATGGTGTGATTCCAATGGGGTTGTTCTGTGCAGGGCCAGGAGTTGGACTTCAGTGATCCTTGTGGATCCCTTCCAACTCAGGATATTCTATTATTCTGTGATCTGGTTTGCTATGACCACTGTACAGGCCTAAGTGCCATCAATACACTTAGTGCTGTACAAAGCACGGGAGTGGTGAAGTTCACGTCCCTAGTCTGACAAATGTATTTTCCGACTATTTCTCTCCCTATCCCTCTTTCCCAAACATTTTTTTTGAAACGGCTTGTAAAAACCAAGTGCAATTACATTACAGAAATCTCTCAGAGATGTTGAGAATTGAGTTTAGCAAACCCAAGAATTTCTAAACTGATTCAGAATCCAAATTAACCTTGCATCTCCAATTTTAAAATGCAGTATTTTTGCTTAAACTACTGTGATACAGAACAAGTAAGAAGTGTTGTACAGATGTTCAGCTCTAGGTGTCCTTGATTTTGATTACCTTAAATTTGTGCACCTTTCAGGTGCACACAGGACCACACAGGGTTGTACAAGTGTTATTCATGCTGTGGGACAACAAAGCCAATTCTATCTATCTTTAGTTAGTAATTTTAGTTAGTGTCTTTAGCAAGTAATTTTACGTCAATTTCAGCCTGTTAATTTTTTTTACATTCAGGATATATTTGGAGCATGTTACTTGTATTTCTTCCTCCATTTTACCTGGGACATCTTTTACCCTAATTAAGATTATTTCCTACACTAATTCTTGCTCTTTTTTCTTTCTTTGTATTTTTGTGACCTGCTCATCTTCTTGCTTAGCAAATGGAAATTCTAGCAGTAAGTGACAGTTCTTGATTTATCAAATACTTAACCAAGCCAGTCACCAAACTGGTCTCCATCTGTCTTGTGCATTTGTGAAATAATGATGTCTTGTCCTAGACTATTACAGAAATGCTGTGTGCTTCAATTTTGCATCATCTAACCCATTAGACTGTTGGTCCTTTGTAGATAATAGGATCCTGTAGTTAGTAGAATGTTATAAAGATTATTCCATTAGCACTAGCTTTTATGTCTGTATGTGAAGCAGTATTAACACTGTCTGCACTTCTGACTAGTGTTTTAAAGGCATAAAAATGGGAGCAAGTCAGTGTGTAAGTTCATACTGCTATTTCATTTCTTAAGGAATATATCATGTGTTATTTTCTAAAGCAGAATAAGGGCTACCTTTTATAAAGAAAACATTATTCTTGCCTCCAGGAATGGAATTATTCTCCTCCTATTCTGTCAGGCAGTGTCAGCTAAGGGCTAGGTTATATACTGTGCTTACAATATAAATATGAATGGTTAGGAAAGACCCTATACTTGTGGACCTCAACTGCTTCTTTTGGATATTAGATCTTGAATTTAAAACAGTAAAATATCAACAATAAAAGTAAGTGATCTATGAAATTCTTGTCTTGTTTTTGAGACATGAAATCTTGAAATGTTCTAAACATTTCAAAATGCCTTTTGAATCACTTCACATCCCACTCCACCCCCCTTCTTGGAAACGTAACTTATTAAAAAGTAAACTTTAAATCTCTGTGAGAGGCTACTTGTAAATCTAGAACTGAATGAAGCTTTCACCTGCTTTTCATTAGCTTACTGTATGTTAGCTTCTGAATATTTTTGGCATTTTCTTTAGTAACCAAATTAACTACTTTTAATTTTGCACACTCTGTACTGAAGAAGTTGTGATTTATTGTCTCTTGTACTGGAGGAGGTTTGCACTTCCTGAATATAATAGTGTTGTTTACATTTGTAGGAGCTGGAGTTGTGTCGGAGGCTATACAAGTTGCATTTCCAGTTGCTGCTTCTGTTCCAAGCCTATTGCAAACTCATCAGTCAAGTAAAAACAATCAAGAAAGAAGCAGAGGTAATGAAAACCATGCCATTCAGCTAGTAATTGTTGACATTTTAAAAGCAGACAATTTAAAATACATTTTGATAATATTTTCTTCAGTGGGATATCTTTTTAGAAACTGGAGGAGGGTTCCAGCTGTTTTATAGCCAATTAATAAAATATTTAAGTAGAGCTTACAAGAATTTTCTGAGATGTTCAATTACCTGTGTTGATTTTTGTACAGCTTGAAAGCTCTTTAAAGAAAGACAAGAATGTAGGGAGTCCAGTGATGAGGATTTTAAATATTTCAGTAGCACTCCTGGTGTATTCTAATCAAGCCACAATCAAGGCACATCAGCTCCACTCAACAGCACTGTGATGAAAGCCCCTTTCCATCACCTTGGTGTTTCCTATAGCAAACACCATCACTTGCTACCAACTGATTAATTTAACTGTGTCACTTCAGCCACCATTCAATTACTCTGCAACGTTAGGCCCCATCCTAAGCACAGTTAGTAGTGCATTCTTGACCTCTTATGCCTGATTTTTAGTTGTAGTAACTTCAGAAGTAAAAGGTGTGTTTCAGCTGTGCACCTGTAGTATATATGTGATGTTAATCGAGTTGTGTGCATTATGCTATTAATCATGTCTTCTGTAAGTTCTCCCCTGGGTCTGGAATGCAAAGAACAGGGGTAGCAAAAAAAAAAAAAATTGGCTTGGTCTTGCTTGATATAGAAGGGAAGAACATGAAAAACCTGAGTGAAAGTCTTTGGTTTATGAGTAGCTTCAGAAAAAAACTGTGTATGTTCCGCAATCGTATTTCCAGATTTTTGTAGAGGCTGCAAATAAGTTTGTGTTTGAAGAATGTTGTGGAAGGCTGGCATCACATCAGTCCCACTTCTTGCCTAAGTTAGATGCAGAATCATGTTCTGCCTTGTGTTTTACTCATGCATTGCAGCTAAAGCCAAAGATACTATTATATACACTGGCTGCACTACAGTTACTGTGCTGGGTTACCAGTCTTCCAGATTTTTGTCCGTCGTATTTAAGATGTCCTTATAATGGCACCATTGCTGTCATACTTTTCTGAAATGTTTAAATCTTTTTGTCAGTTTGTTATTAAGTAATTTAGGGAGAAATTTTCTTTTTGAAATAAATTTTAAAAGAACTAAGATGGAAACTTCATCGGGGAAAGCCCAAATACTTGACATGGACACTTGAGCCATTAAATTAACTGTATACTTAAGGACCTGCAGAAAATATTTGGGTGTTCTTTTTCTATTTCTCATTATTGCATAGAGGAAGAAAAATAAAAATGTGATCTTCTGAAAATTAATTTGGCTGAAAATCCATTTAAACTAGAAAAGATAACTTATACCTGTTTTAGGTAATAAACATGTCTGAAGAACTTGCTCTTTTGGAGAGCTGCCTGAAAGAGGCCGAGGCGGTGTCTGACAGTGGTATCGAAGAAATTGAAATTGCAGAGGCTTCCCAAGCTAGCACAGAAACAGCTATTCACTCTCTCATTGAATCCCTGAGAAACAAGGAGTTTGTGTCAGCTGTGGCACAGGTCAAGGCTTTCAGGTAAGTTTTTAGGGATTGCTTTCAGATCTTGAGTTTCTTAATAGACCTTTTTAAATTAAAAACAGGGATAGGCACTATTCCTTTTTTTTTTTTTCAGTTCTTGCTGGATGTCCTTGTACAAAAGGACAAACACTGTTGCTTCATTACAGCTTGTCTTTTTTTTTTAATAATTAAAAAAAAATAAAAAGCTATTTTAGTAGTACTTGTTCTTTAGAATTTATCTCTGAGAAATTATACTGTTAATTACCGGGACTCTATGGAAGAAACATTTCTCTATGTCTTTTGTTCAAATATCTGCTTAAAGAACAAAAATATTTAAACTTTTGATTTTTAAATCCAAATTGCATGTTATTTTCTCTTGCATTTTCCTGTCTTCTGTTCAAATGTCTGTTTAAAGAACACTTAAACATTTAATTTTTTTTTAATGTTTAAATCCAAACTGTGTGTTTACAGATCTATTTGGCCCCACGACATCTTTGGCAGTTCTGAAGACGACCCAGTTCAAACATTGCTGCACATCTATTTCCGTCATCAGACACTTGGCCAAACTGGCAGCTTTGCAGTAGTAGGCTCCAACCAAGATATGTCTGAGGCCAGCTCAAAGCTGATGGAACTTAATCTAGAAATTCGAGAGTCTCTTCGCATGGTGCAATCCTGTCAGCTTCTAGGGAACATCAAAACAGGAATAAATCTTGTGACCACTGGATTCTGAACAGCTGTCATTTAGAAAAGAACTGATGATGAAGACACTTCAGACTATTATTGAGCACCTTTCACAAAAAAACAAAAACAAACCTCCAGCAATCCTGACAACCAACACACTTTTATCACAGCAAGAGACTGTTTCATCAGAAGTAAAACCCTGAAAATTGAAGTGAACATCCTACTTGACTGCTCTTTCTACACAGCAGCCTGTGTGGCAGTAGTATTTTTTTATAAAATTTATGTATAAAAACTACATGAAAGGAAAAGGGCTTAAATGTAATGCATACATATGCATTATTTTCTGTTGTACCAGAACTATAAATGATGTTTGCAGTAACAGCCTGTACAGGTTGAATCAGTATCGCAGGTGGGATGAGGCTAAAATCAAGGCTCGTTTATTTTGGCTGAAGACCTGCAAGGCTTCCTGGTTTTCCAGCAGTAGTAGATAAAACTATCCACTAACACCTAATGAGACATTTTGCAACGCCATGAAGAATGTGCAGTCAAACATGAGTAGAATGACAAACGACTGCAAAAACCATTGACTTCTCAGTGTTTTATTTGCTTTTGTTGTCTGTAATAAGGAAATGATGTGTGTGAGTTAGAATGTATGGCTATGTGACAGTTGTTTTTTGAAGGTATGGATGATTGTTAAATAAGGTCTCAGAGCATGCTTAAAAGAGCTGCAAGATTATTTTTGAAGAAATTTTATTTTATTAGATCTAATCCTCATAGTGTGTAAATGTTAGGACATTTAATAATATTTTAAACTGGGATTTCCCAGTGTTTCTAAAAGAAATAATATATCTGTTAACTTTATTGGAATGCTGCTCAGTTCTCTGACCAGTGCTTATGTTACAAATATTGATAACAACTAACCAAAAAGTAGCTGCCTGCAGAGACTTTAAAATGTATATTAAAGATATATGCTGCCCATCAGCAATTCTCATTAGAAGTTAACTTATTTTATTCTGTATATATTCTAGAAACTGTATAGTGCAAAACCAGTATTTTTCTTGTAAATTTGTGCAATGCACTGTTAAAACAGTAGGTGTATAAAGCTATGAGGAGAAGGGGGCGTTCTCTCTTGGTAGTCACACGCAGTACTTGCAGTCTGAGTAGCCTGCAGGGTTTGAAGAGTTTGAATGCACGTATATGCATCTTCATGACTCAACTGAAGCCTAAGGAATTGGGACTATAGAGAAAAAAAACAAACAAAAAAACCCCTGACTACCAAAACATGCAAACAGGCAATATACTCATAGTTCAGTGTCAAAGTCTGTAGCATAAAACAAACTGGATTCTGTTGAAACCAATAGCATTTTGTAGAAAAAAGAAAAAGAAAGAAAAAAAAAAAGAAAAAAACAACAGAAAAAAAGAATGTAGTCCCACAATTCCTGTGATTTGAAAGGAACACCCAGTATTTTTATATACATCTCCTACCCACTGTGATTTTTTTAATGGGCTCTAATTCCAGAGTTTAGAATGTAGAATTGAAATTCTTAGCTCTGCCTTTTTGGGGGAATTAGGCCCCACTAGAAATGTAATTATGCTGAAATGCATTAATTGAAGGCACTGTGCACGCTGTTGGACTGCTGACAGTAGTTATGTTATCCTAACAAGTTCTGTAACTGGTCAAGGCACATCCATATTCACTGTATTTTTTTTCCCCTGTCCCTGATAAAATTGAATTATTTTGATGGTTTTGTGGTACTGTAGATGGTGTTCTTAATTATTTAACTAGTATTTACCGGGGATAAGTAGTTTTATTTAGGGGCGCATTACACTTTTATTTACATCATCTTTTACCAGCTTTTTTTGTAAAAATAAAAGACATTGTATCTGTCATTTTGTGTATTTTTACAAGCTAGAGTTTAAATACTTTAGCTAAACACACTAAACACTGACAACAGTGGCCTGGGTGCCCTGAAGTAATTTTTTGCCTTTTATGTCCTGTCATTGCAGCACTATTTTCCTAGGCATCTTCTGAAGCTGTCAATGGATTTCTCCTGAAACTCAAACCTGAATTCATATATGTAATTCCTTATGTTATACATCTTCCTCCATTTATAATGGCTAGTGGAACCTGCCCTATGGAGCAGTCACATTAGCTGTCTTTTGATATTGCTTTAATTTCATGAAGCTTTTCTAAAGTTACTCAACTACTGCATGAGCTGTCACCCTGCAGTGCCTGGTACCAGGTCTGTGCCAAATCTGAAGCTATGGTAAAACTGTCTAGAAATAAGCAAAACATCAGACATCTGCTGTACGATACAGGAAATACAGCACCGACTGAGCTACACATGCAACAAAATCGCTTTATGAAAAAGCTGTACAGGGCAAGTTCAGGACAGCTTTGAAGAACTGGCAGCATGAAGGCTGTTGCCTTCCACTTTGCATAATCACATAGGTCAGGAGTAGCTTTCCTTCCTGCTGATTCTAGGAACCAGTGCCCACAATCAGTGTGTGCAGTCATGGACATGACATGGCAGTAAAGCTGAAAAGGAACTAGAAAGTACAGAATTGTACTTGGGCATCAAGCAGTAAAAGCATTGAACATATTTATGTAAGAGGGATGACAGGCAGAGCTACTCTGGAACTGCAGAATGCTACAGGATTAAAGAAAGCTTGTTTAATATGGCTACCTACTACATTGTACTCCTGCAAGCCACTGAGCCTTGCCATAGCTGATGAAAGCAGGGGTGGCTCCTTGCTCCATCAGTTGCTGCTGCAGCACAACATCCAGTTCACATCAGCTAAGCCTGTTCTACATCTTGCCAAGCAGAACCAGCTGCTGCTTTGACTGTAGTTTGCAGAGATGGCAGCAAAGTTGTACTAAATATCACTTTGGGCTATTACTGATAATCATGTAAGAGTCACCATATTCACAGCAAGTAATCCTCAAAGCAATGGTTTGTGAGGATTCCTGTATAAATAGGAAGCATTCAACTGCTCATATTGCCATGACTTCATACTGACATGACACAGGGCTTCAGTTCTCTGACTCATTACCAAGGTGCACAGACTCATCACAGTTTCTCACTGCACCCATCAGGAACAGACTACAGCCATTAGAACAGGGAAGGCAAACAGGGTAACATTGAAGAACATCCTTGGAGGGGAAAAGGCTCAGAAATCAAGACATCCCAGATCACAGCTGCAACTGCAAACTGAGGCAGTGTGGCCAGCTGGCTGCAGAGAAGGCCCCAGGTGCATTCCTCAAGCTGGAGGCTTGCCACTGCTCATCACAGTAACTACAGGTGAGTACAAGGCACATGCATCTGCAACAGAACGCTGCCCCTTTTTGCCTCAACTTTTCAAATTGAACAGGGCAAGGATGGAACTTGCTGTGAAAGTCTGAGTGAGCTGGTAAAGCAAGGGATATTTCCCTTTTACTGTGATACATGGAAAAACACTTCAGGTAGAAGCATGAAATAGAACCGTGCTCTGCTCTGGAGGCAGGAGGTCTACTTGTTCCCAGAATGCCTCACACTGCTATAATAATGAGTGCAGCAAGAATAAATAAAATTACTTAGCAATAAATTGACACTGAGGCATTAAACCTACTGCAGCAGGTTCAAGGGGCATATTGAAATAAGGCAGGAATTTGCAGCGAGTTAAGCATACAGAATTAACACTCACTGCCCCTCAAACCAGACATGTTGATGCAAAGGAAATTGCTTTGCCTACCCTGTCACACACTAGCTTCCACTTAGTGATACAAGACTACCTGGCACAAAAGCTGTTCTACAGCATGAGCTCAGACTGGTTCTCCCTTTAGCCTTTAATAGACTGGTCTCTCAAGTAAGCTGGGTACCGATGTAGGTAAGTGTGTTATAACTAATATAAAAATCACTCTTTTCAAAGAGAAGCTACCTCAAGAGTTTTGCAAAAGGCTTGGTGCATTATTATGCTCAATTTCAAAATTAAGAGTGTCAGTAGCATTCTCCGAAAAGTATGTTTTTCTCTATGTTTACCTAGCTCCATAGCCAAAAGGTAGACTGGGGCAGTGGTGTAGGTTTTACTAGCTTGTGAATCTGCTCAGATGGTAATGCTGCAGTGAGTCCCAGAGTCAGCTTGTAACACCTTGCTGAAGTATGGTGTTCCAATAGGGGACACCACCACTGAGAGCATTATCTGCAAGTAACCAGTGCTGGTTCTGCCATTACTACCAAACGCTAGAAGTACAATTCCTAGCTGCAAACCCAACCCAGAAGAGTGTGGGAGTTTGATCCTTTCCTGATGGCAGGCATCTAAACTGTAACTAGATCAATCTTCAAGTATAATCCACTACTAAGTGCACAGCTCTTGCACTTCATCTGCAGGTTGAAGAGGAAGCCAAGCAGATGCAGTATTGTACCTTGCTCCTCTGAAGTGTCCCTTCTCTCCATAACCTTGTGCAAGATGAGAACACATTTACCAAGAGACCATCACTGTAACATCAGTGACTCCCTTCCTCAGCATTCTGTGAGAATCATCCCTGAAAAGCTTTCTTTGGCTTTTGTCTACAGACAAGAACACCAATGTAGCAAAATGCAGACCAGCTGTAGCAGTAGAAGTGATTCAGTACTTTCACAGCATTTCTCAATCATTTTCTAGCAATGAAAAACAGGTGCAAGATACTTTGTACATCGAATAGAGATGTGCAAAGTAAGTGAATACTATTAGGCATTTTGTTCATGAATGATGGTCTACTACCTACTGCAGATGTCAATTTGATATTAACTTCAAGAGCAGGAGCAGTAATAGAAATCCTTTCCACCTGAAAGTCTACAAGGTCCTGAGTCAGTTGCTTCCAAGACCATCACTGATTTACAATACATCTCCAGGCTCGTCACCTATGCAAGTTACAGAATTTACAGTATGCACCCTCTAAGCTGGGCACAAACTCACCTGATCATTTGAGTGTGCTTTGCAATACTTTTATTTTCATTCTTTCCTAGCTACATCTCACCAAGTACCTTCAACAATACCAACAAAAACAACAACAACAAAAAAATCTGCTCTACTTGCAGTTTTCTAGAAGAGCCCTAAACAAGAAACAAAAAACCCCCATCCCATTCAGATTATGTATTTGAAACTGAATGTGCTATCGCAGGAGAGGCGTTTCCCTTTGCATCTCCCACAGAGGTCCTGGCGGTGGGGCCTCTTGGGATCCACGTGGCGCATCTTCACGGGGCAGGTGCAGCGCGTCTGCTTGCAGCTCTGAGGGAGAAGGCGGCGGTCGGCGGAGGCGGCCAGGCCCGGGAGTGGCCGGGCTCGGGGCAGGGCAGGGGCCCCTTACCTGGCAGGTGATGTCCTCCACACGGTACGGGTTGTAGGACTTCTGGCAGGTCCGGCAGAACTGACGGAAATAGACCTGGGGGGAAGGCCGGGGTCAGCAGGGGAGCGGGGGCGAGGAGCCCGCGCCGGGGGGATCCGAGCCGGCCCTACCTTGTTGGTGCCCTGGACGCACCAGACGTAGGCGCTCTCCCAGCGGATGTTGCAGGCCTTGCAGTGGTAGTACCCGTACTTCTGCTCCAGGAACTGCCAGGGACAACGTTATTCGACGGTGCGGGCGCCTCCCGGGCCAGCCTGGCCCCGCTCTGCTTCCCCGCGGCCCACACTCACCTGGAAGCGCAGGCGGGTCTTGCCCGCCGACGACTGCCGCTTCTGGGGTGAGGCCGGCGGCTCTGCCGGCTGGGCCGGCGGCTCTGCCTCGGCTGCCTCTGCCGC
>VWZW01001322.1:1922608-1972213 GCA_013397115.1 Edolisoma coerulescens
CGACGGCGGTCATCGCCGGCCGCCAGCGCCGCCCGGCCCCGGCGGAGGGAAGCGCAGGCGGCGGCGGCTCGCGGCCGCATCCCCCTCTCCTGTGCGACCCCCGGCAGCCCGCTTCTGGAGCCCGCACGGCCCGACCTTTCTAGCGGAGGACCTGAGGTATCACAGAATTTACTTTGGCGTCGGCATTACAAAAAGGTCAATTTGCGTCGCAATGTCACTCGACGTGGGTGGGCAGCACTAGACCCCTCTGCTGAGGGACTGCCAAACTGGTTCCCCCTCCAGGCAAATTGCTATTGATGTGAAGGTTTTGAAATGTGTGAGGAAGGATGGAGAGCCCTTTTATGAGGTCGAGGAGGCACCACTTTCTGCTTTCTGTTTCTTACAGAAAATTTTAAGGAGAGGTGATACCTTTTAAAGAGTAATCAGTGCACGTGAACAAAACAGGCAAATTCACAGGCACACAAATATTCAATCCAGGGTAAGAAACGTAGTCCATTACCCAAAAATCACATCCAAGAGTGATTAAACTGTTTTCACTCATAACATTGTGCTTACAGCATTTACTTTTAATTTAATAATTGTGTGTCACCCTTTTCCTTCAGAAGTAAAGTGCTGTATAGAATGCCCAACTAGACTCACAAGGGCAGGAGCTCTTGAGAGAGGAGGGCAGGAGATATGTCAGTGACTCTCATTCTTGGCACTGCTATGGGCCTCGTCTTAGGAATGTAACTCTTTTCCTCGTTCATCCACAGGGTTTAGAGGGGTCGCAGCCACCACTTCACATTACCACTCCTGGGTGAGGGTAGCTGATTCAGGACAGAGCATCCCCAGGGGCGGCCCCTTGGCTTCTGCACTTCGTGTGTGGCTCTACTTCTGCGTGGAGCATTTCGGGTCACAGCTCAAGGGGGTCCCACTGGATTTAAGGAGAGAGCCTACAGGAGCTGCCCTGACTGGCTGCTTGCCTTAAGCTCCATCAAACAGCAAGTTTCTCAAGCATTTATTTGAGTAAAATTTTAGGCTGTCCTGGGACTCGAGTAGAAATTACTGGTGGCTTGAAAGAAAAACAGACTGTTTGCTTATTAAACCTTTAATTCTTTCTTGGGGCACAGGTGACACAAGAAGTGCAAGTAGTACCTGGTGACAAAATCCTGGGTACACAACTTTGCCAAAATGATGCCAAGTTCAATACTGTTCTGCCTGTGTTTGTTTCCTTGTCGTTAGCCTGAGGAGAGCTCAGGGAAGATGAGTCATCAGAGCTGAACAACCAAATAGGATCCGGATTGCTGTAGTTCATTCATAATTTTTGGGCTCTAGAGGAGGGGAACTCAGGATCTGGTTGGCTTTTGGAGCCAACAGCATTCTCTGGATTTAATTTTCCGGTTTGCATGCGCAGAAAAGTTCTGGCAGTGTATTTATTGTGCTTCATAAAGTCTTACCACTGTTATATCTTATTCCATCTGTCATGCAGCCAGTATTTGGCTTCACAACATGCAGCTCATTTGTTCATCGTACCTTCCCTGGTTTGTAAGAAATGCCCAGGCAGGGCACCACAGTTCCCTGTGGTGTGGCTGACCAGGGATCACTGTGGCAGACCCAGGATGGATCCACTGTGCGAGCACAAGGCGGCTGCTTATTGAGCGGGTGGTAGGGGCACAGCCAGGCCTCCTGCTTTATCTCCGACCGTCACTCCCCAAACTCCCCACTGCAGCAGGGCTGGTCATGGGAAGATATTTTTATATCATAATATGTGGCACCTATGGTACAGGCAGTTATAGGAGGAGCCCAGTATCCCTGGATACAGTGAAGCAGATGCAGGCTCTTTCAGAGCCCACCCAGTCAACATAAACTTCAGTTTCAAGGGGCACTGAACTATAGTGGGAAAATGCCATGAATGCATCACAACAAATCAAGACCTCTTGGGATTTTTCTTATAATTTATCAGCTAAAATTAAAGTTCAACTCTTGGTTTAAACACGAGCAGTGAGGCTGCCTTCGGGGAAAGCCAAGTCTGAACCCAGCCGATGTGTTTTGCTAATTGTCCATCCAGAAAGTACCTCCACCCCAGGCAGGCACGCAGCATATTTTCACATGCAGCATTTAGAATGAAAAAACGTTGTACCTGCTGCTGAGCATGGTTCTTGTCTCTAAATTGCTGCAGGCTTTCCCGATATGTCATCATGAAAGCACAGTCTGGAGTCTGGAGTGATGCTGAGTAGTTTTGCATCATCTGGCTGTGAGGCAGCCAGCTCACACATAGTGAACACCTCAATGTATCTAAATCCATGGATAATTCCTTTCTGCTTTCTTTTGTGGAGGGCAGGAGAAAGGATACTGCCTACCCTGCTATTACTGGAAGCCACAAATTGAATATTTGAGTATAAAAAGACTTGGCAAGTAAACCTGATCATATATCATTCTCAATTATTCCTTGTTAGTCCTTCTGTTGAAAAATGGGTGAAAGGATAAGAGTTAGCAAGAGCAAGAAGAGGGAGGGAAAGGACCACTGAAATATGAACTTGTAGTTTGTAGCTTTTATTTAAAATATTGCCTTACAGTATTCTTAGAAGGGGGTTGATTTGCACGGAAGGACACTTGTGGTATAAGCCAGTCTGGACAAGCAGAAGTCCTTTAAAACCAAGGAATTTTGTTTGCTCCTTTATAACAGGATTTTTGTGCCTTCCCTTTATTCAACTAGAATCAAAGGTGAAAAACAGAGGATAAACCTGTAAGGAATTTTGATAGTACTGTAAGGAATGAGCAAAGCAACCTTGCTGTTTTCTCAGTTAGTGACTGCTTTAGAACACTGTGTGATGTTGTTTCAATCACTTGCTTCTCCTGACAGAGATTAAAAGCATCTGGCATAGCCCAGGACTACTGCAAAATTGCAATCATTGTGTCTATGCAAGTGAATTCCCCTTGCTGACCCGCAAGGGAAGTCGCTGTGGGTGTTGTTCACTGAGCTGAATTTGGGGCAGCAAGAGGAGGTTTATTGTGTGCCGTTGTTACGCCTGTCGCTCTGCATGCTCTAAAGCCTCAAGCAGGAAGGATTGGTTTGCAAATCCCAAGTGAGTTAAGGATAAACCAGAGTTTTGAACTTGGAAGCCTAAATCCCAAACACGTTGCACTTTAGGTGTGTGCATGCTCTCCATAAAAGCAGCCAATGGGGCTGGGTAAGAAAGCAAAGGGTCGTCACCGCCTCTTTTCCCGCTCTTCCCATTTCAGCTTAATATCCATGTCAGCTCCCGCTCCTCCCGCCTTGGCTCCTGCGTGCTGTGCCTGGCTCTGTGGGAAGTGGCGTCACCCTCCCCTAAGTCATGCTCTGCTGCTCTGCGTGTCCGTGCCAGCTGATTTGTGGAGCTGTGCCGGGTGTTTGCAAAGGAAGAGAGGCCTCTGAAGGATAGTCCTGGAGGATGGAAAGCTTTCAGTCAGCACCTTAAGGCGGTGGTGCTACTAAAGAGGCTGGGACAAAATACTGCTGTGAAAGTGATGTTCAGGTGAGACCAAGCAGGAGTAGTTTCTGATTTCCAGGGGATGTACATTCCCTTCATTCCTACCTTATTTGCTATGCACCTAGGCTATGGATAGAAATAAAATGAAATTTAAGACTTAATAGGGCAATAATAATTTACCATGGGAAAAAGAAAAGTCTTTGCTCTTGCCTTGAATTAAAATATTCCTTTAATGTGTATTGTGTGATCCCCTATATGCAGTTTAGGGTAATTTTGTGGTAAACTCCATGAAATGTGTATGCTTGATCATATCTATAATGTAGATCCAGAGCAACTTATTTTTGTGGCTTAGGAGAGTTAGGAATTGGAGCCTAGCTGTACAGAGATATTACTGCTTTTTCTTATTCTTCCATGGTTATCTTTGTTCTGGGAAGGACGTGTCACCTGGTCCTTTGCTGAACTAGGATGTGTCTCCCACTCTGTCTCTCAAGAGCAGCAGCACAGAGGGAACTTTGCACCTTTTGTCATCCCCACCCATAGCCTACCTTAATGGAGGCAGCAACTGTGAGATCTTAGCAGACAAGTGACTTTTTCCTTTTTAAAATTTTATATTGTTTGGGAGCTTGGGTCACTAAACAGGTGAAAAAATACATTTTTGAAATAAGATGAAGCATTGAGATCTATGCAATTAAGTTTTTCCTAAGAAATCTCCCCAGCCAGACACAGGCAGAAACTACTTTGGTGAGGATGTGCCAATTGATCGATGTTGTTCCTGCCCCAAGCTGCTTGTGTTTCTCACAAAGGCAGAGTGCAGTTGTACCATGTAGGTGGAGAACACACAAGAGCCATGAGTCTCCTGCTAGTTCATTGCTCTTGCAGCTGTCTGTAGTGCAGAAGCACTAGGACAGACCTGCCTTCCTGCCTCCCAGGCTTTTCTGCTGCTGTGACACCTGGCCCCATTGCAGCACTGTTATGTCTCATCCTGAGCTTGTTTATCTTAAACTCTCCTCTGTGCTGTCCTTACCGTGGTGCTGCTGCTCAATCCTGCTTGCTAAATCTCCACAATAATCAGCATCTTTATCCCACGGTCAGCATCCTCGACCAGACCCAGGGTCTGAATTTCAGGGTGCAGAAAATCAGATAAATGTCCCTTCCTCTCCTCTTCAGCAGCACTCATCGCTGCGTCTCTGTTGTCTCCTCTTACAGCTGAGATCCCATCAAATCATCCTTGCCTTCTCCTTGGCTGAGGCGGCAAAGGCATCCAGGCACCCTCCTCTGCTGTGCTGTGTCTGCCTCTCCTCTTCTCTGCTGTCTTTGTGATTTCTCCGTTCATGGGAGTGCTGTCCCCCTTTTCTCATGGATTCCTCTTCATAATGATGCCTGTTTCAGTCCAGTCCTACTCTGTATTTATGCCTGCCTTGGGAGCAGTGCTCTCTCCCAAGCAACTTGGAGTCTCTGAGGTTTTATTACATTGAAGTGGTGTGGAAAGGAAACAAACATAAGCCTCGTTACCCGGCTGTGCTGTATCCTTTGTGTCCCCCCTGTGTGTTCAGTCTCGGAGCATATGGGAACAGATCCTTTCACTGAAGCTCTGGGTTAGCAGTCAAGGGCAGAAATTATTAAGATAAAATCCTCCTGTTGCACTTGGTGTTCCCCCATGTTTATTTTAAAGATGTCTGAAGACCATTAATCAACAAGTAAGTGCATGATGCCTCAGGTCACAATGTTCCAATAATTCATAATTAGAACTAAGTGTATAAGGCTGCATGATCTGCCTTCCAAATGAAGAGGCCTTTTGCCAGCCATCCCATTAGAAAAGGTCTTCTGGTCCATGAAAAGAGATGAAGTCAGGGAATCATTGAAGAATAATTTTGTAAATTGACTGCTGACAGTGAGTTGTTGAGGCAGTTGTATCCCTACAACCGTAAAACAATTGCTAGCAGCAGGTTTTTCTTTAAGCAAATAAATGCCTTTCTGTGAGGTACCTTTACCCAGATTCAAGTAAGAAAGGATTCTGCCTCGTTCACTGTTCCCTTCTGTTGTCATTTAATCTTTTTCTGGAGTTGGAGTATTATCAGGATTAAGATGAAAAGTCATAATAAATGACCTGATGACTAATGCATGCGTTGGTCCAGAAGAGCAAAAATTAGCATCCTGCCCCATCAGACAGGGACAAGGAGGTGAGATGAGGATGACTCTGAAAGCACTGGGTTCAGATTAAAAAGTCAGTGCTATTTTGCACTGCAGGTGCAGGTATCTCTTTGCTCAGGTTCTCACAGTCACAGGACTTTAGAAACAGGCATATCTTGGATGTCACAGCCCTGACTGACCTCCCTGAGAGCATCACAAACAGCCTGCTCAACATTGTCCGGTGTGGGGGACCCTGGTGGCTGTGAAGGACAGCAGTGCCATCAAGGCCGGAGAGCACAGTGATGATGGGATGTGCACAACCTGGTAAATGGTGGGGCTTTAGGATGGATGTGCAGTTGCAGGTCCAGGTCCAGCTGGGTTTACTTGGCATCCATTACCCACTGAGGGTTCCAGCCCCCCTCTTAATTTGCTATGTAGGAACCTGGGGTTAGGCACATAAATCAAGAGAGATAATGTGGAGGTAGATCACACAAATGTGGTTTTGTGCCTATACAATCTATAATTTGGGTTTTGCAAAAAAAGCCAGATAGAGTAAATGACATCAAGATACTGCCCCAAAATTAATTTAGTTGTCCAAAAATGCATAAATAAATAAATTTAATAACATCTACAGCAGCAGTTGCTTCATAGAATATTCATTTAATTAAAGAAAGACACCCAAAAGAAAAATTTCATTACTCACCCGCCAAAGCTTTCTCCGTATTAAAAGGGATGTTAATGATGAGCCCCATGGGAATGATAGGAGTTAATAGCATCAATATTCTGTATCTCAGGTTACACACAAAAAATATCTTTGCACTCAGTTGCCAGCCATTTGTATCATGGCATCGAAGGTGCCTGGATGTGGACTAAACCTGTTTTGTGTCAGAAACCGCATAACCACAGAATAAAAATCCTTCTTGTCCTGCTGCCAAATTTTTACCAAATATTAAAAATTAGTATCAGTAATGCTGATCAGCAAATAAGAAAGTCCTTCAAAATAGGTGCACCATTATCTAAATTAACTCTCGAGCTGTCTAGAAAAAATCTCAGGGAAATGGGGAGAAATAAATCTCAAACATAATAGGTATCTCTTTATACTTCCCTTAGCTAATGCTGTATATTAATCCTATGAAAATAGCCTTGACACAGTGTCATGTGCACTTTTAAAACCATGATGAAACAGAACATTTTTGAATAAACCGTGGTATCAGTAGAACCTGTATGTCACTGCAGCTGAGGCAGATGTACTCTGGGCTTTGTATATTTATTGATTTGCCAGAGAGATGAAAGCATGAATGTCTTCATCAACAAGATCTTTTATTTCCTTTCTGTGGTGCCTAAGCAGAAATGCTGAGTATAAGGCCAGGGGAATATTTATTTGTATCTGGGGTGTCCATTCTACCACTAGCTGAGAGTAATCTCTTTATAATAAACTCACAACGCCACAGAAGCACAATGTGTTTAGGCTGCTGTAGGAGAGATTTGGTTAGATACTGATGGGGTAAATTAAAGCAGTGGTGCTGAAGGCTGGATAGTCCAGGCAGGCAGCAGCGATCTCCCGGAAAGGTCAGGCAAACATCTCTGCGACAGCGTGAGCTGCAGCTGCTGCCTTTGCTTTGGGGTGGCACGGCAAGACCAGGTGACCCCGCAAGGCTCCTCCTGGCCCCTGGTCACCTGGGTGTCTGGTACCTTGTGCAAATGCCCTTTATCCTGCGCGGTGACACCTGCCGGTACCAGTAACACCTCACGTCTCTCTGGGGCGGGACTGCGCTTGCGGCTGGAGCTGCTGGCAGCACGCTGGGGATTGCAGGGATCTGCCCAAGCTGGAGACGTCAGGTGCGGTTCACAGCCCAGAAATTAAGTCAGTCCCGGACTGCTCGCAAATTTTATTAAGCTGGCAGCATCTTGCATCCTGCCTGCCAGAGAACGAGCCTTGGACGGAGCTGTTTGGGGTTGGAAGTCAAGGGAAGGAATAAAAAGCCATCAGCCCCTTGTTTCAGGGTGAAAGAATTAAAGGAAAACAAAAGATTGGAATAAACATACACAAAAGGGCCACCTTAAGAGCTCCTTTTCTCTGCTCAGTCCATTACAAGAAAGCAAAATATTAGAGATATTAGTAAATTAATTTTAAGATATTAAAATATATCAAATTATTAAAATAATATAAATAATTATATAACATTTATTTAATACATACTGTTTAAAGCATATAATTTCTAAATAAAATGTTTGAAACATATATTTTACCCATATATCCGTGGGTAGTCTAAATGCTGAGGAAGTATCAGTAGGAGATTCTTGCTGCTGAAATCAAAGCCAAGTGGGACCAAAGGAGTAACTGCCCACAGACATCTGTAGGGTATCAGTGCTCAGTGTTTCCACCCAGGTGTGAGCGGTACCGTGCAGTAACCCCAGGCCTGGGAGGGAGAGTCCACTCAAACAAACCCGGCCCAACACCCCCCAGGCAAGGGAGCCCTGTGCAGGCTAGGAGCTGGGGATGGACAGGAGATAACAGTCATCCCTTCCCATGAAAATACAGAAACTCATTCTTGCAAAGCAAGTTGCTTCAAACTAACACCAAGAAGTCTAAACAAATCCAGGTCCCAAATGCAGGGTGCTAATGCAAAACCAGCTAAGAAAGGGACCTTCCCCATCCCCAAAGAGTTTATTATCAAGTGCAAAGATACAGGGTCATTACGTTATCATGCTCATGTACAGGTGGAGAAGTTATACATGGGAGTGATTCATTTGCTTAAGATCATGCTGGAAATAGTGGCAAAGCTGCACACTGGTGACAAGTGCACTAAGCTCCAACTGGTACCATACTCCTGAGGAGGCAGCATGTACAGTGTGATCCCTCATCACAATTTCTGTACAGTGTGGTCCCTCATCAAAAAAATTTCTGTTTCTCTACCACTGCCAAACATCCACAGAATCAATTTTTACTTGTAGCTTCTTGAAGTGTTTGAGTGGTATTGCTGAGACCCTCCACAGGACCTGCCGTAAGTGAGCACTCACCTTCAGTCTCTACAGACACATGAATTCTGCTCCCAGAGAGACTCTGCAGGGAGGACGACTCGCTGGGTTCCTCCAGCAAGCAGCGATTCATTGTAAGGGCTTCTTTAAACCCTTTGATTCAGTGGCACAGGAAAGGTGTCCAAGCACATTTTCCCTTCAAGTGGAGAGGCTGTCTCATAGCTTGTGGCTGCTCCCTGTTCCTGCAGCATGCTGGAACTCACGGTTAGTATCCCAGGCCTTTTGACATTCAAGACATTTTTGTCAGTGATCTTAGCCTTTATTAGATAATGAAAGATATTATCTGAGAACTCAGAAGGAGATTTTAGAAAGACCTTAAGTAACCAAAAATTTAATTTTGAGGGCATAACAAACAGTAAGAGCAGTTGGCCAACCAGCAGAGGAAGCCCTAATATACCAGTGCAAATTTCACTGTTGCTTGTGCAAAAATGCATGTCACAGCTGAGCTCTTCCCAGGAGATTTCTTGGATCAGATGCCCAAATCTGGAAGCCCTAAGAAGCCAGGCTCTGCAGAAAAGGAGACTGACCCATCCTCCCTGTTGCAGTGTAGTAACAGCATCAGTTTGCCATCACTGCTGTTGCCCCAAAGCTGAAGCAATCCTGGTGCGACACAGACTCCCAACCCCTCCAGTAATTTCACAGCCGTCCCAATGGGAATCGGTGTCTCATTGCTGCACTTGGGTTGCTCAGAGGAGCTGCTCTGGGAGTGGGCTCTGCTTGAGTGCTGTGCTAACTGCCACGGCAAGAAGAGAGGGGTGCATATCTTGTGTAATCCATGCCATCTCTGAGTAGCTCAATACAAGCCTTTTTGCATCCCACAATCTTGAGATGATGCTGTGTGGTGCCACACATTTAGTTGGAAAAACCCAGACCAGTAGGAAAATATTTCTGAAATCCTAAACAATTTAAGGAGGTTTAAATCTACATGACACTGAGTAAAAAGTCTAATGGGGGTGTTTCAGACTCCACAAGAGGTGGTTTTTATGGCCAGCTGTGCGTGGCTTCATCTTCCCTCAGACTAGGGCTTTCCTGGCATAGATGCAGCTGTTAATTACATTCAGGACCCTATGGACAATTCAGTGCAAACTCAGGACAATGTGGTGAATTGAAGCTGAACTAGACCAAACTTTGGATGAGAAAGCACAGTGAAAGCAAGATCACCCTCTAGTGTCTGAAGAGTCCTGGGCAGGAAGCAAAGAGCAAAAAGAAAACCCTGCAGTATTTATTAGAGTAGTAAAAGGCAAAAAGGAAAAATAGAAGGGCTAAAAAGAGTGCATAAATGGGCTATAAATGTAACCTACCAGTTGTTTCGAATTTTGAAACAAGGTTTCTGGTAGGCTGATTTCAGTGACTTGTTTTGGTAATTAATGCTATTTAATTATCTTCATAATGAGAAGGATGCAGAAAGTGGGAGCACACAGACAGAATCTGCTAATGAAAACAGTTGAGAGACTTCAGGGTGTAGGGCAGCACAGAAAAATGGCCTGGGCGAGGAGTGGGGGAGATAGGCTGAATCAAGGCCCTGAAGGAGGTACATGGTTGGAGCCCCGTAAGAAGAAACACCTATTTTTTGTACTTCAGTTCTGCCATTGAAGCATTTGGGCTGGGGAAAGGAGTCTTAAACTGATGTTGTACCTTTGTGAAGGTGGGGAAATAGGGTTCAAAATCAGCGGAGCCTACTACACAGTAGCAAGTCTTGAGCAGTAAGTTGTGAAGTGGCTTTGTAAATGGAACTTTCCATTTCTTCTGCTGACATTGGACCACTGAGCAGGAGAGCTGGCACTGTTGGCTGGGTGCAGGAACCTGCAGAGGATTGTATTTCACTCCCTTGGGCAAATTTTCACACGGGGATAAATTGCAAAGGTGAGAAGTCACCACGTATCAATTAAATCCCTGTGTTCTGCTCTGGAAAAGGTAGCCTGAATTTGCCAGACTCTGTCAGAGCCTTGTTCTGCCAAAAGCTGCTTTACTGCTGAAGAAGGCTAAGCTGGGCGTGGGTGCTTTACCAAATCCATGATTTTAAGCAAGACCCTTTAATATTTCTCCAGTATGTTTGTGTATGTGGGCAGCACCATTCATGCTGAGCCTGTGTGAATGGCAGCATCAATAGTCACTAAATCTTTGTTGATGTTCTTTTAAAGGGAAAATAAAAATCCCTCGACTCTGACATTTACAATTCATATTATCTGCTCTCTGACATTTGGGCTCATAAACCAAGGTCAACCAAATTTCTGTTCTTAACTTACCCCACTGTGTCAGACTAGATATGAACTGACTGGCCACCCCTTTCTCTAAATAGCAGCCTCTCTCCCAGCATGTGAGTCAGGAAGCCTGGGAGTCATTTCAGTGATCAACTGAGCCTCAAAAAAATCAACAAGTGTCCTCAAAAGTGTACGGCAGAGCAGGGAACCAACTGCTGGCCTTCTATAGCCCACTCTTGCACCATGATGAATTGTTTCTTTGCGCCCACGGGCATTCAGGGGGTCTGTGTGCACTGAATCAACAGTGCTGGCCCTGCAGCAGCCATGCCTGGTGTTACCAATGGCTGCTCTGGCTGTGCAGCTGCACCCTCAGCAAGCGGTTTTGGGTGGCGGCCGTGACTGCTGCCGGTGCTGTGTGTGCAGGCAGGGGCATCCTGTGGCCCAGGAGCTGCTGGTTCCGGCCAGCAAGGCTGGCCAGGGACGGAGGGGGATGCTCTGGGCTGCTTTCCTGAGGCTGTGTGATGGTGGTGATACCATGTTGCTGTCTCTGACGTATAGGCATGGCTTTAAAGGGATGAGAATCAGGACAAGGTTTTCATAACTCCTTTGAATACAGGTCACTTGAAGCAGCATTAACAGTGGTTTTCTGTGTCTCCATTAGCCCACTGGGGAACAGATGAACAGAAACAATATAACCCTGCCCTGGGCTCAGTAGTTGGGTGAGTAAATGTAGGGGTAAATGGATGACCATAGAGCTGAGAAATATGAGGCTAAGACAGGAGCTGAGGCGGAGCATGAAAAGCTGAGGGTTCCCCTGATCTCCCTCCAGTTCCTTTTTCTTTGAGAGAGGACTCAAAATGGTAGCAAGTGCTTCAATAAAATTTTTATTTTTAAAGGAGGAGAGTGACAAAGATATATTTATGGTGGCACAATATACTCTGTCCTGCTGCCCTTCATTAAGACAAACAGCTTTGAACAAGAATGCTTACGCTGCCTTTAATTTGGCATGTACGGGGGTCAGTCAGCCAGCAGTGCATTTGGCCTTACCCTTTGCCTTGAACAGGAACCAAACTCACTGTAATCCAGAGCTTGGTCCAGCATCACTTTCTCCTGGCAGCATTTTGGCACTCATGTGCAGCACAGAGACCAGCAGCAGCTGTACAATTCACACAGCAGTATTAACCCTGCTGAGTGAAAGGCAGGAAAGCATCAGTCGGGTAACTAAGCTTTTGTAATGGGTTGTGCAGTTTTGTTTGCTGATAATGTCTAAAGGGAAACAACTTAGGAAGAGTGCCATAAGACAAATAGAGAGACTGTTGGGAGTTGCAGTGCGGTGATGCTGGTGTTAGAGCAGGGGCATCCCGTCCAACCCAGTAGCTGATCTTTCAGTGGCCAAGGAGGGGTGCCTGGGAAGAGCAGGAGACTGGGGAAAGCCCAGCATGCCAGCCCCTCACCCTGACCACTCTTCCACCACCACCACCAACACATCACACCCCAGCTATTTCCTGATCACCTTTGTGGCTTTAAGCAGCCAAAGCCACAGAGAGTCCCAAGTCAAGTCACTGATGACCTACTCCAACATTTAATAAGCACCTTTTTCTTTCGGGCAGGGCAGAGGCAGGGAACAATGCGGAACAGAAGTGTCTTTATTCACCTTCCCTTGCTATGTAGAGTTTCCATGAAAAAAACCCTATCTTTGTTGCTGCAGGAGGGTGGAGGGAGCTGGTGTCAAGCTGCTGGAGATCATGTGTTGGGTGGGGGGCCAATAGTTTGTCTGACATTAGACCAAGCTGTTTGCACTAGTGAGGTTTTTAATCAGCCTGTCATAGCAGGGCTGTGAAAGGTTGCAATTTTCCAAGTCTCAAGAAAATCATAGCAAAGAGAATGGAAAAGAACAGAAGGGAAAAGAATATAGTCTGTATTCTGTGCATTGTGCATGATAACCAGCAGTCGTGTGGCACTGGGGATGGACCACAAAGTCACCTTCTCAGTAAGGCATATCCCACTCACCCCAACAGGTGTATCGTCTTGAATCTCCCATACTGTAGTGCCAATGGAAGCAAGCTTTCAGGGATGATTTAAAGGTGGCAAGAAGGGGGAGAGGATGCTGGGGGAGAAGGCATCACATGCTACTGTCTTCTAAGCTTTACTGTTATGAGTTATTAAAACTATTATTTACTGTATTTACTGTTTAGGTTATTAAAACTATTTTCAAAAGAAAACGGATTTACACGATTTTGTTGCTTTCAGGGCAACGAAGCTGGTGGAGGGTCTGGAGCACTAGTCCTATGAGGAGCAGCTGAGGGAGCTGGGAGTGTTTAGCCCAGAGAAAAGGAGGCTCAGGGGAGACCTTACAGCTCTCTACAACTGCCTGAGAAGTTGTAGTCAGGTGGGGATTGGTCTCTTCTCCCAGTCAACTAGTGACAAGAAGACAGCCTCAAGCTGTGCCGGGGGAGGTTGAGGCTGGACATAGCAAAATTTTCTTCACAGAAAGGGTGATTAGACATTGAAATGGATTGCCCAGGGAGGTGGTGGAGTCATCGTCCCTGAAGGTGTTGAAGGAAAGTCTGGACGTGGCACTTGGTTGAATTTGGTGACTTCAGAGGTCTTTTCCAACCAAGCAATTCCCTCTACTTACGCTGCTGATGATAGGAGCTCAATTACAATATAAGTATCTTCTTTTGTTTAGTCTGATGATACAGTCTACTTCTGTCTCTTGAGAGTGCCACATTGCATAGAGATCTCAGGCATTCCAGTTTTCAAATCTTTTTTTTTTTCCAATTTAGGTTGTAACAGGTGGATGATGCACCAAGTTCAAAAATTGCTGATAAGAAGTCATTTTGGCTGCCTATTCCTTTAAATCCTTTAAATAAATGCTGAGGAGCTACAAATCAGCTTAATCACTACAGTTATGTTTTGTGTCCTTCTAAGTGCTTAATGTGGTCCCAACAGAATTTATCATTTAGTGCAAAGAGGACAATGACACACAGCACAACTCTATGTGGTATCACAGCTGAAAATAGTTGTAAAAAAATCTTGTGGAGAGTGAATCTGGTGGAATTTGCTCCTTTCAGTTAACTCTTAGAGCCAAAAGCATCTTCTTCACTGGGCAGTGGTGTGTAAAACATGGATGCTCCCGAGAGCACCCGAGTCCCAGCCTCACCTTCCTGAAGCAGGACGAGTACAGACAGGCTGCCTATAGGTGTCAGCCTCGGACTGCACAGCGGCATAAATGCAAGTCAGGAGCAGGTGGGGCTTCTGGTTTGTTTCTTAAATCAAAGCAACCTCACATCTTGCCTGTTTTACTTAAAAAGCAAAAATTAAATCTAAAGTTTGTTCAATTCCAATCAAAAGAGGGAGAACTACAGACATACTGCTGACATGGTCATTTCCCATACCTGTTTTAATGCAAATACTTTTGAGAAAGAAAAAGGTAAGTTTTAAATGATTAAACTCTGCAGCCATCTCAAGACCAGCAGCATAAGCATTTCCAGTCTTCTGCCTCCTTACGCGTTCATCACTTATTTTTCTTCACCACTGCAATCAAACTTCTAGAGGGGCACACACATGAAATGTTAACATCCTCCTTAAGAGGACCCAAAGGAGCTGTCACACCTTCCCTCAGAATAAGAGAACTAAGAAAAATACTATTTCTAATCTTCAGTCTTGCAATACGGTGATGATACTAATTATAAACAACAGCTTAATATAGAAGAGTTTGTTACAGAAACCTACTAAAAGAGAAGGGCAAAAGGCTATTAATTACCAGATTTCGACACTGCTCTACTTTCCTGAAGGAGTGGGGCAAATGGTACTCGACTGCATGACTAAAAAGTGACAATACCTTTTAGAAGCAGAAGGTCTGAAGTATAAATACGTCAGCTAACTAGGGGGAAACATTTTAACCTACTGCCTTAATTACAAAATAGGAGACTATGCTGGGATAAACAATTAATTAGAAGGTTTACAGCTTAAATTTTGCTAAATTTAACATTAAGTGGCTACCAAATAGAATTCAACCTGCCCTTATTAATACCAAGATAAGACAAAGATGGCATTCACATTACTATCACATCCATTGCTTTGTAGCAAAATGCAGATTACAGAAAGTTAACAAGTTCAAAACTAACTTCTTGCTTGTATGTGAGGCAAAGATGGAGGCATTCATGTAGAAGGTAGATAAAATGTGTACTTATCAGTTACAAGAGAGCTTAGACGGTACACTTTTACATTGCTCAATTTTCTACATAAATTCAAGAATTTTCAAAATTAAAATTTTGTTTCATGTGGTAGTCTGAAGGGAGCACAAATCCTGAAAAAATGGAAAGGCAGGCTTTTATACTTCAAACTGGCCATACAAATCACTCTGGATGAAAAATTACAATACAGTTTTTCATCTAAGTCTGAACTATGCACAGTCCTTCCAGAGCAGAGGCACGAGTCCACCTCTGTCAATGAAATCACAGATTTCACCCAAATACAGTGTTGTACTCAGTTCATGAATTACAGTGGGCAGAAGCCAATACTGGTAACCTCTGGAGAAGTGAATACAGTTCCTGAAAAACAACCCAACCAACCAACAAAAGAGCCATAAAATCATATCCTCTATATTTCTAAAAGCTTTTAAAAACACTTTGTTGTAAAAATAATGATCCAGGAAATATTTTGTGGTAAGAATATTTTATATATTTTTTTTTACACTTTTAACACTTACAAAAACATTCAAACACAAAAAAAAAAATTAAATAACTTTGGGAGCAGAATAAGTCCTTCTGCCTACACACATACATCAATTCCAAGCTGTTGGCACAAAAAGTAATCCACATTCATAAAACCCTTACTACTATATCAAACATAAGTTAAGTAAATCATAGGCACTATTTTATCAAATCCGTATTTCCACAATTCTGCAGTAAATCTCTAAACACAGAGCCCCATGATTTCCTGATATCAATGAACTGGTAATGCACAAAGGCTTTCTAGCAAACAGACAGTCTGTCTTCTCAGGAAGTCATTCGCTGTATTTTGGGGGGAACAGCAGAGAAAAAAATCCCTATCAAACTTAAGCTGAATTTACCCAAGCAATGAATTACTTAACTTAAGGAAACGTACGCAAGTTTGATGCAGCCATGGTAAAACCCCCAATATCGTCATCTAAACTGACTTTTAAAATGTTTAAGTCAAGCAAAGTTTGATAAAACCCACCAATTAAAACTCCCCTTTCTTCAGTGAAGACTGCAGCATTGATTTGCAAAATACTGAAATATTAAAATTCAGGCTTTAGTGGGAATATGCACATTTGATCTAGTCCTGTCTTCTGCTGAAGAGTGACGTGACTGACATCCATTCCCTGTACCTGCAGGTGACTCAAGGCTAGATTAGTGGTATGTACTGCTCTGTACTGGTGAAAGGCGGTTTCTGCTGAAATCTGACAATTACAGTATATTTGACACCCTGACTTTGAAGTCTTAGCACAGATCTTGGTCTGGGGTGTGAAGTCACTCATCAACCCAGAGCTTGCTTGAGTAGTTTGAGCTGCAAATTAGTCTCCACTCCTTCCTATTTGGTTTCTTCCAAGTCAAGTAGTATTGCATGGCTTTTCATCCAGGAATATGTTAATGTTGGCCTAAAATTCAAGTGCTAGAATTTCAGGATTAGTTATCCTCTTAGTGGTGGGAGGCAAAACACACCAGCAGTCCCAAACTCAGATACTAATGCGGTTGAAAGCTACCTACCGTCCAATCCAACTTGTAGTGTTTGTCAGTCATTGCACAAAGGATATACCACTCACATTCTCTTACTTCATCAACTGTACATCCAAAATACTGAAAAACCTTCAAACAAAACCCCTTCCACTTAACTAGTCCCACCCAATACAACTTTAGCTACAGATTTTTGCATGATGTCTTCCAGAACAGAAAACAATGGTTCAATGCTAAATATATCAGTTGTTGTGAGCAAAATGTGTTAGAGTAAGTCAGAGTCACCAGAGGAGTTTAATAGCTTGTAAACAGACATAGCAGGTTTCATACTCTGTTACCAGTAATGTAAGATACACATATGTAAGGCAAAGTACATATTTAAACACACTTACATGGGCAATATCTTCTGTAAAAATATTTACAATTTAAAATAAACCAATTTAAGAAATGGATGAAAGTAAAAAAATAGGATACAGAAAACTCCCTCATACCATGGAACATCACCTAAATGAATATCATTTGGCATCAAGAGTCAACTCATTTCCTTAAAATTTGTATGTTACAAGTGCATAGTTGTGTTTCCTTCTCCTTAACTATCAGCATTTACAGTTGCTGCAGGCTGCAAGTATAGTGGTATGCTATTAGAACAAATCAAAATTATCACTTGCTCTTTCTTTTGCAAGGAAACCTGCTATTAAAAAAGTTTTCCCCAAATAGCAAGCCATGTGTTAAAAATGTGGCTACAATAGTGAAGGCCATCTTTCCTGAGCCAGGAACTTTAAGGTTAGAAAGATTGTACAACTGATACTAAGCCCTTTTGGCAATCAAACATAAGAGTATGTAAAGCCAATAAATCAACATAGGAAAGATGCAATCTATACTATTGCATTGTGTGTGTCTGCTACATTCAAACTTTTTAATGCGATAAAAGTCATGGCTATGACCCCCTGTTCTGCCTAATCCTCCACAGTAACTGCTGATTCTTCCTGAAGGGTATACGCACCACTGTCCCCTGTCAGGACCGCATACAATTGTTAAAAGCAACGTTTCCCTAGCACTGTAGCAGTCTGTAATCAGAACATTAGCTCTGATTCATGTAGCCTTGTTTCAATAGTACATATTCACCAATCTTTCTGCTGAGTTAAAACAGGCTGAAAATGTAATTTTGGATAATGTATGTTGATAGTTATCCTTGCTGTTTTTCAAGATGGGCATTTCTTTGGCATTCATTCATTTTTGCCCAGACATTGGCCACTCTCATAAATGCTCATATTGATAACATTTTTAGCAAGCAATAAAAAGCCCCCAGAACTGATAGCAATTTAATGTAGAAGTGATTGTATGACCACCAAACATCTGATGTTAGATGTCATTAAAGTGCTGCTTTATAATAATCTCTGCCAGTTTGTGCTAATTAGAGACAGAGAGATTTGGAATTTTTACAAATTCCAAGAGTCACATCTGAACAGTTTGTTTAATCAAGCTTTTAGCCGGTGAGGAAGTATCCATGAGCACTGGAACTTTGCATTAAGCTTTGCAGATCAGTAGCAGCCATCTTTCCAACTTTCATCTTTTACGTTGCCATATGTCTTGGGAGTGGGTAATGATCTAAAATGAAATGAAATATTTTTCAGTTTTGTATATAACTGCTGAAGTCTCTATCGACAATATATAAGAATTTAAACATTTTATAAATAATTGAAATATACACTTCATTCATTTACTTCTCTGCCATACAGTTTACTTAAGATAAACACCAGAGTATTTTCAGTTTCAGGTTGCATGTGTTGTATCTTGGCAACTACCATGTCAGAAAAAAAGGCTAAATAAATAAATAGACAGAAAACTTACTGCTATTATACTCTGCGAAAACGCAATCTGCTTCCACCTGAAATAGGCCATTTTTTCAGTGATGTATATAAACAGGCAAATCCTTGTTTAGATTACATTTTGCTTACATCAAAATCTGACATTCATAGAAACTTGATTACTGCATTGTGTACAGAGTCTGCATTACAGAACCATGAATTGTTTAGGCTGAAAAAGACCTTTATGATCATCAAGTCCAACTATTAACTCAGTACTGCCAAGTACATCACTAGACCACGTCTTGAAGTGCCACATCTACACATCTTTTAAATATCTCCAGGGATGGTGACTCCACCACTTCCCTGGCCAGCCTGTTCCAATGTTTGACAACCCTTCTGGTGAAGAAATTTCCCCTAACATCCGATCTAAACCTGCTCTGGTGCAAGCTTGGGCTGTTTCCCTTTGTCCTATACATGCAAACTTAAAAAAAAGTAAGTGAAACACTTTTCTTTAAGACAAGCTGTGATTTGGACAACCACACTTCACCACAATCAGCAGCTTCCTGGCAAAACAACTGCTTTTCATTACACGAAGTTTCATACTGCTGACCAGTGCAGGTTCCAACTGCAAAACAGTCAGTGCTGTGACAGTTGCTTGTCATTCCCCTGGCCCAGCACTCACTGCAGAACAGAACTTTTCCACTGTGCTATTTACCACCCTTTTATCTTTTTTTACAGTACTAGAGATTGTTTTTCCCTTCCGTTTAAGAAGATTCTTAGTATTTCTCATGGATGACTGCTTCTTTATGTCAGCTTCTACTTGACACCTGCAGTGAAAACTGAAATTCACAGGTAATACTCAGTTTCTCTTGCAGTAGTTTTCGGAGACACTGACATCAGGCAACTTCTATAACTGGGTGCTAGCATAGTTATGTTTAAGCTAAAAATTCTGTTTCATCCTGTGGGTTAACTGCAGTGATTTTTATGTTAAGTTTAGCAAATGCTATGGATGTCTCCTCTGTCTTGGTGCATCTTCCTTCTGGAAGTTTCCAGCTGCCCAAGGAGAGAAACTACTCTCACCACGGTACAATTGCTTGAGTTATGGAGGCAAGTAGTTCTGACTTCAGAATGTATCACTCAGTGACACAAGTGAATTTTCTCTTGCCAGCTATTTTTTGGTAACTTTTACCACATGCAGACAAATTCTTGCTGCCTTCTCAGCCCAGACTACGACTTTATTTACTTAGTTCAGTATCTTCCGTTACTGATTTCACTTTCACTCATTCACCTACACTCTCTCATTCAAGAACCTTTTTCTCTCAGTTTGGATTCAAAACTATTTTGGAAATACTTCACATGGAGGTATCCATTTCTGTTCTGAAGACCTTGAGATCAAAATAACAATTGCAGGAAGAAGCAGCACAAATACACAGTGTACAAAATTAATTTTGAAAGCTTCAATCTAAGACTACCTGTCAGAGACTCACCTGCGAACAGGCTGTGCAAGTTTGCTACGAGGCACTGGGATGCCCCCCATGGAAGGGGCACTGGGTCTGGGCAAACCACTCCTCATCCCTGCTGGTCTGGTAAGAGTAGTACTGTTAATACTGCTGGCAGGGCTCGGCAAGCCTGAGCTCTGGGCTGCGAGAGGCCCCGGTGAGGAACTACTGTGCGTCAGCTGTGCGGCTTCTGGAGAGGCAGCCGAGGCGGGTCCATGGTTACTGAACGCTTTCACCGGTTGCCGGAGAGCTAAGGGAGACGGTGCCGCAGGCGAGCGGAATTTACTCGAAGAAGGTACTGGAAAATACAGAAATTACTTTCAGCTTATGTTACAATACTACTGAAATTAAAAACCGGAAATTACTTTATGTGATTATACAAACAATATGGAATGTAAAATGGAATACAGCCAATCAAGCAGCAATGAGAAACAGGAATTCAGATGTCCTCTTTGTCATGTGTTTTTGATACCATAACTCTAATGCCCTCTTTGCTTACTACAAATATTTATCTGGATTTGCAAGTAATCCTCATTAGGCTATAACTGTTTTATCAGTCAAGTCAAAAGAAACAGAGAAGAAGGTATTTCTTAAGAAGAAATTTAACTGCTTCAGAAACATGTGAACTTAATTCCCATCCATGAAAGAACATGTTGAAGAATATAGTATTCTAGTGTGACACAGTCTTTAAATAGATTCAAAGTATATTAGCCTTCAAAATAATGAAATTTTGAGAGCATCTTGGTGTTTCTTTTATGCTGTTTTTTTTAACTACTGAATTAGAATTCATCTAAAGATATAGTCCATCCCACATTTTCTGGCAGATGGGAAAAAAAAAAAAAAGATGGGGTCAGCTGTCCTGGTTTCAGCTGGGATAGAGTTAATTTTCTTCCTAGTAACTGGTATAATGCTGTAGTTTGGATTAAGGATGACATCAGCCAACCCCCAACACCAAAGAGGTCAAGGTGCTGCTATGAAATTTAAACCAGACAACTCTAACAATTTATAGCCTTCTTACAAACATTACCTAAATAATCAGTATAACTAATACCTGTTTTCTAATACTTTGTACCTGAGTTAGTACGCAAGGTTTTGTTACCAAGTCCTTTCTGGGATAGGTTAGTAAGACAGAATATTCAACAGTCCTTTGATAATGCCAAACCTTAAGCATAATTCTTCACAAGTATGAGAAATATTTTCAAATTACGCATAATTTATCACTGAACAGAATATTTAAACGATCCCATAATCTTAGTAATTGAATGAAATTTCACCAGCTTTTCAAACTGATTAGGGTGGGTCAGTAAGAGTCAACACAGGACGATAAAATCAATCACGTAATGAAAACATGTTTACATTTAGTAAATTTGCATGAACTGTTCTTTCCTCTACTAAATAAACGTTTTATACTGAGACCAAAGTTGCATTGTTTCTGACAGATGTTGTACATAAAGCAGCTAGTCCTTAACACAGCTTTTATTATCACTTTCAAGGTAGATCCACTAAGAACATGAGGAGTGAGAAAGGAGAGACGAGTAATGACAGGAATGTGGCATCCTAAATGGGGTACAGAGGAACTGATAGTTTTGAGATTGTATTTTGAAGCTGTTTCTTATAGGGGATGTCTAGGAAGATTAATATGTACCTCATTACAGATGTGAATTGGATTTGATTCCTTTCTGGATTACTCAAGGGGGCCTTTCCCCTGATAGCAATATCAAACACAGCATGAAGCCGCTCATGGGAAAAGCTGACAAGAAAAGGTGACAGAGAGGTCAAAAACACATGACAGTTGCTAAGTGGCAGGGAGAGTAAGTAAAAAATCTTAAAATAAAAGCTGGCGTCAAGCCAGAGTATGGATTTAGGAAAGCATTAACAACAGAATGACTGGACAAGAAGAGCATCAGAGTGCTCCTAGGACTAAGAGAGATTACATATTGTAAGTTTTTAAAATGCGACCTCGCCTGTAACATTGATGCAATCAAATCTGCAGAATTTCCAAGTGACTCTACAGTGTAAATATAGGGAGCTTTTATCACTGAACTTCTCATTACAATGCTTGGAACACAAACACAGCACCATGTTAGCAGCCACCAACAGAGCAATGCCAGTGAATAAAAACTGAATACAGCTCTGGGCCTCTTACAGGCTCAACGGGGTTAAGGTTTTTAGGTACAGAATATAAGCAACAAAAAGTTGCAACTGAAGAAAGCTTGTCACATTCCCAGCAGAAGTAAGGATCCAGTAAATCAGTCTTCTCCATTCTCTTTAACCTTCTGCTGACCATATTTTACCATGCTGCAAACTTGAGCTGTCAATTCATAAAACATTTCCTGTCAGCACAGCATTGCAGACATTGCTGAGAGCTATATTCATTCTTGTACATAAAGGAATGAATTGTCTTCCAGAGCAGTCCACATGATGCAGTCTGGCAAACTGCCTAATAATTCTGTTCTACAGATAAAGAATTTGGTCTCAGAGCAGTTTTGGATATTCACTATAGTCAGTTTGGTCTATCTGTAAGACAGGATCACAAAGCATGAGGTACTGCCTCACAGACTATTTGATAACTGTGTACCCATCTATAGTATTTAGCCGATCCATGTTTAACAAAGGCATGTAAACATGTGAGGGTAGTGCTTAATAACTTAACACAACTCAATCTCCTTAGAAAGTAAACCAGAAACAACTACAATTAAAACATCTGGCAACCAAAAAAAAAAAAAAAAGAAAAAAAGAAAAAAAAAAGAAAGAGGCATGGTGCAGTCATGACATTTAGATGTCCTACCCTCTCTGGATTCTGTCCTGGATTGAGGGCAGGGAGCACGAGATCTCCATGTGGCAAAGTAGGATGCTGTGAAGCTGCAAACTTATTTGGCTTGCACTCCAAGGCCAGCTGCTGCACACCAACTTGAAAACAGATTAAATTCTAATGCAGTTGTTAAATCACAACCATCATGATGAGATGGATCAGCCCAACATGAAAGAACAGATGAGGTACAACTAAAGGAATCAATAAACTGATCTGTCATCTCAGTACAGGAAAGAGGTGGACCTGTTAGAGCAGGTACAGAGGATGGTTGAGCACCTCTCCTATGCAAAAAGGTTGAGAGAGGTGGAGGTCTTCAGCCTGGAGAAGAGAAGGTGCTGGGGAGATGTTACCACAAAGTGGTAAAAAAAAAGCCAACGTGTGTGTGAAAGGTGTCAAGCTATGTAAGGAACAGTATTTTAAGAAGGTAAAATCAATTGTAGCTCAGCTGTTCATTTTTCTGAAAGGAAAGTCTTGCTTCATTACTGCTAAATACTTCTATGCTCGTGAGGATCTCAGATCAGAAGAAAGAAAACCAACACATTAAGGACTATAAAATAGCAAATAACTGAAAAAGACAAAGCAAGTAACTGAAAGGGTCCTCATTTGCAGTAAGGAATGACAACAGCCATAAACTGGAATATATAAATGGCAGTGCAATATGTTCTGTTCCTCATTCTCTAAGGTTTAATAAATTTTTACAAATAATACAAACTTGAAGAAAAGCTAATTTTCTGTACAGTCCTACAGGTTCAGACTAGGCCATTGACCTAATAAGTGTTCCAGACATCCAGAGGAAGGCATGGCCAACTGGAAAGAAAGCAAAGAAAGCTCTGCAGAGGAATAGCGATGGTGGTCTCAGGCCAAAGCAGAACATTGTGAGAACTTTATCTGGTATGAAGTATGAAAACTGTTAAGAGACTTCTTCTTATGACACATGAATCTGTTTCACAGTCGTCATACTTAAGTAGAGCTTTCTGCATGGCATGAAGATGACTCTAAGGAGCTGGCATTTTTAAATCCCCAAGAGAAACACGTACATTCTGACAGGCACCCTCATGTCTGCACAAATGACTCTTACAAGGCTTAATGGATTCTAGCATCTACAAACTTATGAATTAGTCTCGAGTGTAATATGATCATTACAATGAGATCTTCTTGATTGTAATAGACAACAGCCCAACTATGCTTAAAACCAGAATCACTGTTTACCTTAAATGTGAAACTGAGGCAGTGTCACATACAAGGCTGCCAGAGCTGATTAAAAATCAGATAAAACTTGTCTAATTGGATTAGAGACTCAATATTAATTTTCTTCTAAAAAAAGCCAAGTTCAGCCATTAGCAAACTGGAATACTATATACAAGTGTCTCTAATTCCTTGAGTCAAAAAAATCCTAATTAATCTATGTTGGGATTAACCTTCTGGTTTTGTGAGGAAAAGAGAAAGCACAAGTGCATGCAAAATAAGTTGATAGTCTACGCTCATCTTTTCAAGGATAAATTTGTTAGCTTTTGTTTCCAGCACAAAGGATTGTATGAATATTTTTACAACTTTTGTTTTAAAAACTGTATTTTGCAATTAAAAAAATTCCTATAGAAATATAGCCCTTGTGAATATGTATTTAGGAGTCTATTTTTCTTATCCATATTTCCTGATTGATGTTAGAAAGTCACCATTCCTTGGATCTTTATCTCAAAATTCAATCTCCTATATAACACAGAGTTTATTTTTAATATTTAGACCAAGAAGTTAACTTTTATACAGCATGGTCCACTTGGTTAATCTCTACAGTAATTGCATGAGCAAGTTGATTCATCTAGAACATGTGAGATTTAATGCAGGCAAACCATTATCTGAGATTTGCTGGAGCTTGGTAAGAGGTTGTAAGTTAATTACCTCCTTTTGTAGATGGAGTTTGAAGAAACTGTTTGGTTTTGAAGGCAGCACGAGGCAAATTTTTCTGCCTTTGCAGAGCTGTTAAAAGACAAGAAGTGTTATATTTGTCTAAGAAGATAAGAAAACTAAATTTACTGGGAATTTCAGAATTGCATCCACTTGTGAAGCGTCACAGAACAGTGCGAGTAAAACACTCAAAAAGCTGTTATGACTCTGGAAGTGATGGGGTTTTGTGAATGGTGCTTGCTCTTAATGGCAAAGACTTACAGAGGAATGTGTCAGAAATTTTGCAGTGCAAAATGCGCAGATTTGGTAAGAGTAAAGCTTCTTGCAGGGCAAAATGCCCAGAAATGCAAAACAAAAATTAAAACACCAAAGGGAGAACAAGCCACCTAGCAAACATGCTACAGCAATATGAGAGCAAGATTAGATACAAAGATGAAAATTAAACTGTCATATTTGACCTAGCAAGACAAAAGTTTTCATTTTAAAAGTGTTTTCAAAAAAATATTCTAACACTATACAAAAGCATAAATCTTTGTCTAATATGATCATCATATAACAAATTGTATTCTTCAGTTAAGGAGACTTAAGCCTTCTTGAGAGATGTCTTTTTTTCGCCCCTCTTCAAAAGGTATGCAAAAGGACTTAGGCTTAAAATGAAGACTTAACACTAAGGTTTATCAGCTGCCAGCATGTACATAGCATGATGGAAATTGGTTTTTATTGCTCCTTTGCTCCCTTGTCCTGCCTTTTGTCTAGTAACATTCAAGGGCTGGTATTGCCTTGAATGACCTCACTACCTACCAGCTACCACGAGGAAGCCAATGGTCCAAGAGCTGCAGGATCTTGGCATGGAGAGAATTACTTATTGCCAGAAGGAACGCATTGACTCAGCCTATTTTCACCGCAGCATATTTAAGGGGGGGAAGGAGGAAAGTAGTCAGTGAAACAAAGCTTTGACTACGCAGAGACTTCGTAAAATGATAATGTATGAATAAACATCTCTGCTTATCTCAGTGTATGAAGTTTTATACCAGCCTAAACTGATTGCACTAGCAAGGCTTACTTCCATAGTGAGAAGGAAGAAAGATGGGGGAACAGCTGTGCATAAAGATCCTGACTCTGAGTAAGGAAGCTCAATAATCCCATTAGTGAATATTGCTATAAAGAAGGCAGGAGAGGAACAATTTTAATCCTAATAATAAACTGTTAATCCTTTCGTTTAATAGCATATAATGATTGCTATCACCTTTCCTATCCTTCAGTCAGTGCAAAATACACAGTATTTTATGAATTATAAAAAATTCATCATGTGTTTTAACATCATGCTGAAATTATAACTAGACAGTCTATTTAGTTTAGTCTTAATAACTAACTAAAACTGTCATGTTCAACAAACAGCAAAAAGGAATTAAATTGTTCACAAACACAGTAAAATTCTGCCTGTGCCTACTACGAATAAAAACCTTATTCCTTCTCCCAACTAGAATCTAATGCAAAATAGCCTGTGGCAATATGTATTTGTTACTCAACTGGCACACTGTCTTCCTAGAAACTTTTTTTAAACATATGAACAGCAAATTAAGCATAATAAGATCTTTAAATATGAGCACAATTCCTAGAAATTTACTGAGGCAGACCACTGGCCAGACTGCTTCAGTCCTCAAGCATTCCACTTTATTATTTTTTACTGAATCAGTGTTTTTGTTATACCACACAAAATGAAGAACAGCTTCTTCCTTCATATTTTGAATTTGTTTTGTCCTAATTCTCTCAGATTTCAATATGCTACTGCACATGGCACTTTCTTCCTCCATCACTATTCACACTTCTTGCAAGTCAGAGATGTGGGATGATATGGAAAGGATTTTAAATATGCATATATCAAATTCCTTTCTTCTCAATGGTGACTCCAGGAAATAGACACTGAATAGCAAAACATTTCTGTGCACCAAACCACTGAAGAGAGCTTAGGCAGTACAATTTGAGCAATGCTGAGCAAACATGCAGTTTGAGATAAGCGCCCAGTGCATGTTTATCCACACTACTTGCTGCTCTTGAAGTGCTCTGTGTGCTGTGACACTACCTGTCACAACTGCTGTGTGCTGAATACATGTAGTTATGTTTACTTCTGATCAACTGAACTGGACTACTTGGTTTCTTCAAAACTTACTCTTCCTCCTTTTACTCTGAACCTGCCAAGCAGTTGGATCTCGGCAAGCGGACCAGTCACTTTATTGATAGTTTGAACAATCTACAACTCTTCGAGAAAGTTTTGTATTTAGCTCTTCTTAAAAGCATCCACGTGCTCATAGTTCTACTAAGCACAAAAGCATCACTCACAATCCAAACGCAGGTAGCTCCTATAGGGAAGCCACTCTACAACTTCTACAGCTTTGTACAATTGATGTGGTGTAGGACCGAAATGCAGAGATTTCCCACCACTAACACTTCAGACAATACCTATTCCTTGGGGAGCACACTTACTACCGTACCTTCCAGTGTTTTAAGGTGAAATATTTACTGGCTTTCATATTAAAAAAGTACTTTCTGCAGAATGGCATGGAGAATCAGAGTAAATGAAGATTCTAATTGTTACAACTGCTATTTAATTCAGTCTCTTTTCAAAAACAATTTGGATTGTTCACCACATTGCAGCTAAAAGTTAAAATGCCAATGTTATGTTTACAGTTGTACCTCTAAACACATCATATGTGTCTTCCCTCTCTTCTGTAAGCAAACAAATACAATTTGGCTATAAAACTGTAAGAGGAATTGTCTTTTCAGAAACTGACTGGATTCCTAGCTCATTTTTGAATGCCAGCAACCATAGCAAGTTCAGTACTGCAGCCACAGCAAATGTGCAAGTAAATTATGAACTGCAAATCTTTGACAAGGAGCAAAGTAGTGACCTGGGGTGGCAAGCCAGCATCCTTGCAAAGGTAAGCTCATGCAAAACTAGCAGGTGTATGAGGAAGCTTCAAATCCCAAGACCCAGAAATCATTGCCAAGTGAAAACAAAAATTTGCTGCAATTTAACAGTGCTTTGTGCAAAGTGACAAAATAGAAAACCAACAAAACAAAAAGTATACAATAAAAAAGGACACAATTCTGGAAATTTTTATACAATGTACAGTTTTGCAGAAAATTTTTTAATCCAGACTAAGCAAAGATACTTACTCATTGACTTCACACACAAACCGTTTTACGATTGTCAATAGCAAGACTCTGACAAACATCTGTAAGAGCAGGGAAACTGTAAAAGCTAGAAATCTGGCCTTTATTAATGATACTTAACTTACATTTAAATGTAAGTTGGTCTAGAGTGGTTCACATTTGGGAAGATAGTCTATGAAAGAAAAGCAAATTTACCTAGTAATTCTTAATGCATCCACAAGTTGAAAAAAGAAATATAAACACAATCACACCACTTTGGCTCCTGCAGTGAAGTAATTGAATACTGAGACTTCTGTTGTCTGATCTTTCCAGGAAGTTTAACCATGAATATACTTTCAATTCTGAAATAGCCTTCTAGCTAACTAAATTGCTCTCTATGCACTTCCCTTGCCAGTTCACTCAATTCTAAAGCACCAAATAAAATCTGTAGAGACTTTTACTAAAAATATTTTTTCCTTCATTTTCTTTCAGGTCATTTTGATCACTGAAATAGCACATCTGTAGACCTGCTGTCCAACTGCTCCGAGTGCTTTATACTTTGATAAGCCTGTCTAACAGGTAATAGTCATGCATTTGAAGTACACTAATGTCCTTTCAGCTGGAAATCCCACCTTCTGAGTGTGTGCAAAAGGTGGAAGAAGAGGGCCAAGGTGAAAGGATGCTGGAGTAACTTAGATGAACAATGGTAAAGTCACACATGTGGGACTGACTGTCCACACAACCTTTACATCTGCTCTGAGTCTGTACAAAGACAGAAATCTTGTAGTCTTTGGCATGGTCTGTATTCCTTATTCTGTATTTAACTGTACTTGGTAGCTTTAACACACTGTTTTGAAAGTTTTAAGACAACCAACTAGGTATGCCCCTATGTCTTCACTGTTCTATAGGTAAAACACCCCTAGTTAAATTCACAAACATTATTTTACATTTCCTGTCAAATATTTAGATTACTGATGAACTTTTATCACAGCATTTTTATAGTTCAAAGCTCTACACATAATAATATTCATAATGTGTTCTTCCCTTGAAAATGTCACACAAGGTTATTAAATTCAGAAACTTGTTTAAAAAATGGTCAGGAAACATTTAAACAACGGGAACTGGCAATATTGACATATAAACACTGAATATTAATTTTCATTTGCTTTGGCTTCTTTAAGGTCACCATTTTCAAGAGATTTGTGAGAATAGCAGCATTCTCATATCAGCAGTTCACTTTTGGACAAACTAGGAAGCAGGAGTCCAGCAATGGGATAATGTGTTTTGTGAGACACAGGTTCATCCAAACCTTTTGTAGGAAGTAACTGACACTTAAAGTAAATAAAATTGGCAACTGGATATATAATCCATGTGCCAAAAAAAAAAAAAAAAGAAGGAAAGAAATTGCAGACAATGGTTAACTTAAAGGGTTAAACTGAAATGAACACTTGCAGGTTTTGTTTCACTAGTTTAAAAAAAAAGCAATAAATATCATCTAGGTGTTTTTTCAGAGCCTAGAAAGAAAACAGTTCCTGACATGCCCAAATACTGTATTTACATTCTTTATATTACTTTTACATATACTTTTAGGAAACGATGAATGACACCTTAATAAGAAATCAGATCTTTTCTGAGTATTTTGTGTACCATAAAAACAGATTCATAAAGGCCTGATTAAAAATCACGATTAGCATCTCCAGTGTGGCATGCAATGTTTTGCTTTGCCATGAGACTGGAAGACAGCCGAGTACCATAACTTAATTCTGAAATTCACATTGAAGTAGCACTAAAGGTACTTACTGGCTGAGGCTTGAGGTTGAATGCGAGGTATTCCTCCATTTGGCACTTGGAAGTTTGAGTCACTTCTACTGTTTTTCACAGACTCAGCTTGGATGTTAGATGTCCTGGACAAGTTTGGAAGACTACGCCTTAGTTTTTCTGTATGAAATGATACAAAGATACCACAACATGTAATCTGATGCTGGACAAAGGTCAGGTTGCAAACCCATAGCTGAACTCCAAATGTAAGCCACATAAAACTACACTGCAATTTAAAAGTGTATTTTGTTACATTAATTCTTCTCAAATCTATCACATACAAAATATTTATGTATCTAAAAAAGCAAGAACGTACATTTTTCACCTGTGGTGAAAAAAGTCAAGCATATTGTGTTTTGAAACTGAAACATATCTGGATTGTGATTCTCTGGGTTTTGTTGTATTATTATTATGAAAGCTGAACAGACTTGCAGTTTTGCACATTTTCCAATTATTTACCTAGAAAGTTATTTGTTACAAAATACTTGCCTGAAGAGTAAAAACAACACAGTTGTCTGAGTAAATTTTTGAGACTGCCTTGTCCCAGATCAGTCCATTATACAACAAATAACAGCCACCCACTTGGAAAGAACCTCTTCAGACACAGCATTCAAAATTATTGAAGTGTCCAGTTATGCTTCATCTTTCACATATGACTTGACCTATCTACTCAGCTAATGCTGATACTTCAGGGGCCTTCTAATATTTGTACCACTATTCACAGAATATGAAAAGATGCCATTAAGTATTTCTCAAGTCTAATGACATTCTGTGTATCTCCCACCCATGGAGAGCTGGGCTGATGACATACTTTGGATAGAAGACTGCAGATGCCTTGACAGGATGAGTGGCCAACCTGATTCTGCAGAGGGATGCAGGGAAGAAGTATGTTAACCACGCACAAGCACCAAAGGTGAAAACAAAACTAAGTCTTCATTGGCTGAGTATTCCAACAAGTGTATTTTCTGCACTTAGCAGTTTGCATTGCTTTGAACTGCAGCTGGTACATTGTTGAACCCTGTCAACCAAATTTCCCTCCAACCATTCTAGACAAATAAAACTTTAAAAAAAGAGAAAACCTGAAAAACTTTTTTTGGCTGCTGCTGTATCAACTCTGAATATCCAAGCAACACTCAGCTGCACAAAAACCACTGCAATATCATTCCTTGGAAGTGTTTCAGAAACACATGATCACACACTCTATTTTGATACTTCTGGTATGTAGGGTACTAGCTTTTGGTACCTTTTCTCTCATGGGATATTTTTATTGCAGCTCATCTAGCATGCATTAAGACTTTCATTTTAGGAAATGAATGGGAAAGGAATTGTCAATAAAGTCACAATATAATTGATTAGCTTTCGTGTTGTACATTTTCCTGGATACCTAAAATTTCCCCAAACCATTATTACTAATAAGGGAAATCTTAATATCTAAATGTATATTCTTCCTAAATTTAAAATCTTACTTGCCAGATAAAAACTATGTTTGTTGAAATGGGAATATGCTTGCAAAATTTCATCCCAGTAAAAGGAGTTTCTGCCAGACTGCTACCAGGAAAAAGTACATTCAAGAAGGAAAATTGTCTCAGGATTATTTTATTCTATGCCAGTATAGTGTAATTGCACTGAATTTACTGCAACCTTTATTATTTATTACACAGCAGTTTTCACAGCTTTGAGATGTCTAAAATATCCAGCAAATGCATGAGTTAAGTACTAATGTTTTTAAGACTATGTTCACGATTGCGAAGTTCTAGAGTCCTGTGCAACCAGAAGAAAGCGTTCAGCTGCCTCACAGGCTACATGCACGCATAAATCGCCATGGTACTCTTTATCTGACCAGTTACTTTCCTCTGCATTTTATTCTGTCATCTGCAAGGCCTAACCCTAGTAGTAAATGTTAGTTTCTCTGCTTCATTTTAGTGCATTTGCCTGCCAAATATAGACCTTGGTCACTATGAAACTCAATTATACTCACTGACTGGATAACATCTAAAATAAATGTAAGTCCATCAACTCATCTGACTGTAAGGGTGCCCCAGCAGAACTTAAGCTTTGCTTGCTCTGCGTTTTCTTCAGCAATCCAGAGATTAAACCATGATGTTACACAGGCACATAGTTTTCGGACTGCACACTGATGAAACTCCTTCAGAGAAACTACACAACTACTTGTGTAATGAATTTCAAACAGTTTTTTACCTTCACTTTTGACATTACTAGTTTGCAAGTCTGTAGGATGGCCTTGAAGAGAAAGACGAGGCTGCTGTAAACGGCTAATCATAGGCTGTGGTGACACTCTACTGTACTCTATGCTTCGAGCAGGTGATCGGGAGCGAGGTGAATTTCTTGGAGATTGTTTTGGTGAAGGCCAGGGAGAACTGCGAGGTGATGGTGAGAACCTGCTAACAGCAGGGTGCACTGTGTGATGTGTGCCATCTTCCTCATCTTCTAAGCTCTGTGCATCAAGCTCCTGGTCGCTGAACGTGCCTCGCCGGGTGGAATTGCAAGAGGAGCCAGAACTACGCCGAGAGGCTGTGGCTGCGTACTCTTGCCGCAGGCCTGGCAACAAAAACATTGTTTACTTGCTTCCAGCCCACAAATGGTTCAAACTAGAGACAGCGCACACAGATATCTGCACAGTTCTCAAACTCAAATTTGGCTCACCTTAACTCCTATTACTGGAGGCATTAATAAATTCCGATTAGTACCAAAAAGTTATCTACCAGCTAATAATGACCTGAAATAAGTAGGTGAGCTCATTCCTTTTCCTAGTACAGCAATCATCAGTATAGGTGTGTTGTGTACATATTCGTTCATCTCCTCTCCCAGGCTGGATACCAGCAACACAGGCTACATCATAATTTTGGTATCATGTAACATCCTGTAACAATTATAGCAGCCACAACAAAATGTCTCTTGCAATGTATTATCTAGTGTATCTAACCAACAAAGCAACGTGATAAGCCACTCCTAGATAAACTGGAGTTGTTACATCAGTGATCTCTGAAGTGTGGCACCAACACCTCTGGGGATACGCAAACCAATCCACTGGCATACAGGAAGGAAATTCGGAACAACTAGTATTTTTAAAACAGCATTTATCTCGTCTTTATTTCATATTTTTTAAATTATAAATTTGTGTATATTTGTCTTTGTGTACATTATACATTAGAGTAACACACATATATAATTTATTAAAAAGTACGTATATTGGGCATTTGGTTTTGGTTTTTTTCACTTATAAGGATACACAATAAAATAGTCTGGAGACCACCTAGTTAGCTGAAATTATTACCACTTTCTGCAAATTCAGAGGGACAAAAAGACAGTCTCAACTAAAGCTATAATGAAAGAGAGACATCTGTACAGGTGCTTTTCTTAACTATTCTTTGCCATATTGACTTCACATTTTGGTGATTTAAATTACGGTTTAAGCACTGATGTGAACAAGACTGGATTACATCGGGAAGGCACCTATCTCCTGAGAAGAACGGTGGTAGGCAGTAGTCCATTCTAACAACCATTCTTTTGGCAAATACTGTATTTTCAAAATTCATACTCCCCAGCATTTTTTTGTCTATTGTTCCTAAAGAAAACTTCCGCACGGCAACTTCCTTTCCTTAGCCTGGAGGCTGAAGTCCTTAACCAGCTTTCTCGAGTGAACTACATTTGTACATCCATAGTAGAATCTATACCCCTTTTCCCTTCCTACTAAACAAGTGCTACTACAGTTATTCAATTAAAAAAAAGCCCCAACAACCACTTTGATTTCAGGAAAAAACCCCCACTTACTTTCTTCCTGCATTCGTGCTAAAATTTGCACATCTGTAACATCATTTAACTTGTAATTAGACCCAATAGAGTCTTCGTCCATCTCCGATGCACTTAATTCACTGTCCAGAGAGGACTGTGGACTTAGCGGAGGATTTCTATCTCCTGAAATTTTAAGATGACCTGTGGAAAGAAAATAAAGTAACAGGAATTGTTGTTATTAAAACGAACAAACAAAAAAAGGCAAGCTGCATTTCCCTTCCTAGTAAAGGAAACACCAGTCTGAAGAGATTGTTACTGAGACATTGATCTGACAGACCATTTGAAACATTTGATTATTTTATTTCAAATCTAGGCTGAAAATGTAACTTGCAAAAGCAGAACTTTGCCATTACCTTCTAAAAATGGGCAACTTTATAAAATCATTGCAATAGTGTCAAAACAAACTAGTGGCATGTAATTTGGTCTATTACACCATGTTTCAACTGCAATGAAGTTTGCACAGCTCTACAAAAAAAGCACCTGCATACCTGGTTCCATTTGTGCTTTCATTCTCATCTCTGCATAGTACCTTTAATATGTAAGTTTGACCGTATCTTTCTTAACAACAAGGACTTGCTGATCCAATGAATATTGATTCAGTTTGGAATACTTAAAATACACTTTAGCTGAAAATACTACCTGTTCCACATACACACCTTTGCTAAACTGTAACATGGAAACTATAACAAGGAAAATCTCTTCCTGTTTGCTGCCTTCTGGCCAACACTCCGTTGCCTGTTACATCTCTGTCCCCCAGGCAGATATGTCATTGTAGCACACAATGCAGAACAGAGCTACTGAGATTAAACCAAAAACTGGGTAATGGCTCTCGTGCAGTGTAGGCTTCTGCAAAAGTCCACAGTGAATTAGTGATAGCTGGATTGTCAATGCAATGTTTTCTCACCTTCCCTGTAAGCTGATTTACATTATATACAATAAGCCAACAGTCTGACTTCAGAGTAGAGATAAGTTCCAGGCACCAATTTTTCTTGTGCAAAGAAAGTGTCTACAGTGCAGAATAAAAGTAGAAAACATTGCCAGAAGTTAATGTTTACACTGCTGGCTGCAAAGTCTCATGGAATGCTTAACTGGAATGCATGCTTCTTCCTTATATTATACTGTTCACATCTCAGAGGTATTGATGGATACACTGCATACAAAATGTTTCAGTTAGTTGGATAGGATAGTTGAAAAGACTTCACAACTACCAACCTCTAACCTCTGAACACCCACCATGGAACTTACACCCCTGGCAATTACAGGGTGAATTCCAGAAGCCACTTGGAACTCCACAGAATTAACTCCATGTATTTTGGTCTAAGTGCTAATATGTATCAGTGATTTTTGGGACTTGGACACTGAAAGAAAGCATTTTACATGTATCTCATGCCAGAAAGTATGTAAAAAAGCCTTTTCTAAAAAGCTTAAATACTGTATGATGCGCACATCCTACAGAACACTGAAAAGTTCTGGAGTCTTTCTTACTCTAGTTCAATCCAAATGTTGTCTATCTGAGCACGTTTGTGAAAGGAAGAGGAGGAAGTAAGGAAAAGACCAAACACACACTGACTTACCTGAGGTACCAGGAGGTATGAGCTGTTTCACTAAAGCAGATTTCACTGGTGTTGAGGAGGGAGAGTTGAAGCCACTGCTGTAGGGGCTACCAGTATTTGGACTATAGGAGCTCGCGTAACCGACCGCACTGAAAGGGCTGCTGTACAAACTCTGTCTCTTGAGAGCTGCAGGAAAGAGGGGAAAAGTGATGAATTAAACTGAATGAATGAAAAATAAATACAATACTGTATTATGTCTTCAGTGAGATTTAATTACTATGCAGTTAAAGCAGAAAACTTCAGCCACCAGGAAGTTTTTCCACTGCTTTCTTCACCCCTAGATATAACCATAATGTGAAACGAGTGGGAGAAGAGGGCAAGACAAGATAGTGACAAGTGTTTTCCTTTTAGAAGTCAGATCTAAGATCACTACAGCTGATGTCTTTGAGATGTCCAGCGTAGGTGCTGGGAAGCAGGAGGGCAGTAGTAGCTCAGTTACACTAACATACATCCTACACTCCATTACATACAAACCAGAGCACACCACGAAGTCACGTCTCCAGAACTCTCAGACCTGTCTAGATCACACAATACTTCCACAGTAACCCCAAGACTGGCACCACATAACTAAGCACTATCACCTACAAAATTTCCCTAAGCATATGCTAAAATGAAAAACCATTAAGTAAGGCAAATGCTTTTGTTTATATTTCTGGGTACCATGAACCTACCAGACTAAAGCAAATTGACCATTTCCTCTTGTTAACCTTCTGTTCTAATGACTTGGGATTTTTTGACCATAGGCTTCAACCACATATACAATATAAGATCTAAATTGGGTACTTTGCCATTTATTGTAAATGTTTCAATGTTGAAGGATTTTCAGATGGATTTTAAACACTGGTGAATATTAACAATGGTGAACAATATGATACCGCAATTCTGCTGGTTGTCAAGTGTATTATTTGTTTAGTTACCTAATTTACTATTTTGTTCAAAAATTTACATTTTTAATATAACAGAAAATGGAATTTCAACAGGGGTAGTGGGATCCAAAAGATATTTAGACACTTTTGCTAAAAATCAGTTCCTTCACTGCTAGAAGTGTATTTATACAGAAGTGTATAAAAGAACAAATTAAATTGTAAAATGTTAAGATGAAAAAGCTAGAAATCCCGACCTGATGGTATGTAAATCCAGATTAGATTTAGTTACAGCTCACCCAGCTGCTGAAAGTAAGCTATTAAAAAATATTGTGTGACATTTCTCTTAGTGAAAAGGGGCTTCAATGAGGACGGTAATAATTAGGCTACTGATAGCAGTGGACAGAAAAAAAAAAAGTAATTGAACCCAAATTTCTTTACTAAAAAAATCACTGTTGCTTTGACATTAGAAGCCAAAACAGACTACAGTTGCATGAAATGCTGCTTTCAGCAGCAAAGCTTCAGCTTTTCCTCCCACCCCCTTTGCTCTTGGTCACTACATCCTCAGTTGTCCAGTCCAAACAATGGTGGGGCTGCATTATTATCTGACCTACTAAAGTAGATTTAAGTTAAAAAAATATCTAGAGTGTTTCAACTGATTGCATTACTTAATCAGTTTTTAAGAGTGCCCCCCAAAAAAACATATCGTCCAACCTAGCCAATGGCAGAACGTAGCACGGAGGCAAAAGCAGCAGAAATTAAAGCTGACTTTGCAGCAAATTCCTGAAACTGCATCTCGTGTAAAGATCCTTTCTAAACCAGTTAATATTACCAGTGTTTTAGTTAGAGTGAAAAGACAGTTATAGATGAAGGATGGAAGGTTTATATTCCAGCTTTCACTGCAAGTCTTAAACAATAGGCGTTAATTTCAGCAATTTGTGAATTCACTAAATTCTAGCAAGTATTCATGAGGTACCTTCAGTTTATTTTGAGTGTTGAAAGGGAAATCTCCATTTTATTACAAAGCTCAGTAAACAAAACCAGCAATTACAAGTCACTCTATTCTGGGTAATTATGATGAGGCCTTTGATATCAACTTCTGGCATTCACAAAGGAACCCCAAAGCATCTATTCCAATTGAATCTTTGTTCTCACACCAAAAAAAAATTTACTTTTCATCTCTTGCCGAAAATGTCATTAAAAATCCCTAAAATGCAACTCTGCACAACAGTTCTTTCTTTTGTATTTATTACACAGACAAGTATTTTAAAATACTAACCACAAATTAGAAAACAGTTGTACTACTGTATAGCCTTCAAAACAGGCTCTTTGTGTACATCCATAATGATACAAAGTATTTGATCATACAGAGACTTTTTTGGATGAAACTTAGCATGCTTTTGCTACATATAAAAAGTTTGCTCTGGTATGTGGTGAGACTTGATACATACAGTAGTTTTCATCCTAGCTAATGTGAACCTTCTTCAACACGGTACATTTTCCCAGAAAAAAAAAAGCTGGATTCAAACCATTTTTCTGGATCAGAATTCCTAAAGGTTTTCCAACCAGGATTTATGTAACTCAGGAAGACATTGCTATTTTTACGAATAGAGATACAGTCTTTATTAGGAGTGTCAGACAAAATTAGCAAGACAGGTAACTAATTTGAACATTAAAATGATCTTAATATTAGATGAAACACTAGCTTACAAAAGATTATACATCAGCTCTCAAAACACCAGAGGGGAGTGTTGATAATCAACAATTTTATTTTAATGTAAATTTTCTTTTATAACATCCAGAAACAGTATGCAGCATCCAATTCCTTTTAGTTATGATTTTGCTGAAATGGTCATGAATCTCTCATTTGTTGTAGAAAATAGGAAAATTTGAGTTCAGAATATACCTAAAGTTCCCTCTAGTCTGAACACACTTCCAACACTGAGCATGACTTGCTCTGCAATTGTAAACCTGAACTAACTACTGACAAGGCACTGTGCATCAGTAACTGCTCACAGTAGCATGGAGCTGAAAGCTGCTCTTCCCTCCTTTATTATCATGCAATGAAAAACATGATGGAAGAAGAAAATGTGAAATACAAGAGTGCATTTGAGATTGAAAAAGAGGAAAAAGATATTAAGATTAGAAAGACGTAACAACAGGAACTAACAACGCAAAAATAGTCAACACAAAAAAAGCATCAGCAAGGATTCAGGAAAGAAAGTACACAAGTGTGAAAAGCCTTATCCATGGAGACTGGAAGCAGAATCGATGAACTGAACCAGTAGCTAGTAACAGGTTAAGTGATGGGTCCATGAGGCACAAGTACTATGTAAAATGCAAGTCACAAGATACTCCTGAAGTTGTGGAGTAGGAAACACATAGTTACAAGAAACACTACTTGTTTTCTCCAGTGGAGCTCCCTGCTACCCTAAATCTGTAAAGGAGGCTGGCTGCTCTAAAGGACAATTTTGTATTTTGTTAAAAATTCATTTTTATGTGCAATCTGCTCCAACCAGCATATGCCCATCTTTTCTACCATTAGTATTTCCACCTATTAGTACTATAGATGAATTGTGGTATTCTTGCAAGTATCACTGCCAGAAACAGATTCTCAGGTCTAGGGGAAAACAAAGAAATAGGTAAAGTTACCTAAAGACATTGTTTGATAAAACTTTCAAATGTGTCCATTTCACAGGGAAGTTTCCTGCCACTCTGCTTCAGCTATGAATTTTTAAAGATACCCTAAGGGTAACAGAATTTGTGGTACTTCTGGAATACTTCTACTCAGTTCTTAAAGAAGTTAAACTAGAAACAGAATCAACTGTCAATCAACTGCTATCCATTCTTAAATACCCAGTGGTATTCAGATTTCCAAACTTGTATCATCATTCATAAATCCCTGTAATCTGAGTGCTTTTCATTGTTTAGAATCTCACTCTTTGCCTGTACCAAGCCATAGATTACGTTAACTGTTCAGGTAAATTTTTAATAGACATTTGTCCAGGCAGCCTAAAAAAGAACAAGAAATAGGGAAAGACTGAAGGTGACTCACACTAAAGGCACTTGCACCACTATGCCCATAATTTTTACAAGAACGAAAAATTGATTCAAATTTTATTAAGAACAATTTCAGTACAAACCAGAATAAAGACAGAATTGCTCCAGACAGCAATACAAGGACAGGAAAAAGTTAAGTCAAATAAACTCAGCATAAAGTTTACGTATAACCATAGAAAGGAGGTAGCCATTGGAACCACTCCTGGAACTGCATGTTCATACACTCTTAGCTCAAGTCCAACCATTCTGCTAATTCCTGAACATAACAGTTAAACATGTAGCAGTAGGAGACTACAAAAAGATGGAACAGGAAAAGAATAGCTATTAATAGCAAGAAAGTAAGTTGTCTCAGCACAATTTAAAAACAAATAGGTTCCAACAAAGAAATAAAATAAAGCAAGAAACCAGATGGACAGAGAATTCTAATCAGACCTTCAGCGTTTTGCTGCTGGTTTGACATAAAAAAGGCTGGTAAAAGAAGGATGGAGAATGCAGACTTTCATTCTCACATGATCACACACTCTCCAGTTTTGACTGTAACCAACTAATTAGTATTAAGGAAGAATCATGAACCCTGGATTTTTTTCAATCTGACTGTAACTAGATCTTAAGTTACTGGGGATGGGAGGAAAAGAAATCAATATCATCTCCCCAAAGTGTTCAAAAACTTAAGCCTCAATTTCCTTAGATGAAATAAAATAGGTAATCTAGCAGAAAACCAAGTTCCATGCTAACATACTGACAAGCACCTAACAATTATGATACCTTAATACAGGCTTCTATTTTAAAAAAAGACAAGAAAACTTTCAAGTTAAAACCATTGTTTTTTCCTGAAAACATCTGACCAAACTATGCGGGTATTATAGAACTGAAATCACGACTCATGATCTAACGCCTTCTTTCATTCCTACAAATCAGAAAACGAGTAGAAATTTTAATGACTGTTTGTAAACAATAATAAAAGCTTTAGTAAACTGTAATTGATAGATGTCTTATCTCACAGCCACCAGCTAATTTTGACTCTGTTTCAGAATAAATACATGCAACCCAGTGGTTTTAGTGTGCAGAAACTCACCCGACATTGTTTGTTCCAGCTTGTGGATCAGTGACTTTTTAGCACATTCAACATCAGGACTTGGGTAATCCAATACCTGTCTGCACCAAACTAATGGACTGACACATTTTTGCACTGGATTCAGTTTCTTCTTTGGAGATGTATATAACCTGGAAAAGAGAGAGAAAAAATAATTTATGAGGACAGAAAAAATGAGCATAAGATCAGACATGCAACAAAATACCACAGAGTATGCTATTTCTGTTTTTATATTCTTATCTACACCATAGTACAATCCCAAAAGATAAAGAAAGCACAGATTTGACCCTAAAATTAACCATTTTGGATAGAGTATAACAGTGATAACATATGGCTACCTAAGGACTTCAGACACTTTATGTATATGGACAATTTCACTATGTCACATAAACCTACAAATGAGGATTAATCTTCTAAGATTCACCTGAAGGAAGGAAATTAAGTACTATGCAATAAAGAACTCTTGTTTTCCTAAACAAAGGAAGCAATAAACATCTTAGTAGCCAAGGAGCAGTTCTGAAGTACACAAAACACAACTACTGTTTCAGTAGCCTTGAACAATACACAATTTATTTTTATTATTTCTATCCTAGCACCTGATTTTTTCATACTCTTTAAACACAGAACAAAGGGACTGTCTCTGTCCTAAGGAAGTATACAGTCAAACACTAGTAACAAGGAAAAAGAGATAATGCACATAGGAGAGTAGAGAGAAACAATGAGATCGTATTGTTCTGCCATACATGCTGAAGCCTTTGTCAGCATCTCCATTCATTTATTTTAACATCAACACTGCACGACTGAAGGAATTAGTAGTCCAGTTTAAAGACTCTAAAAATTTAGCTGAAAACGTCTCCTCCCTCAACAGACAGATTAAAGAAAAAGTCATAACCAATCACAGACTCAAACCAGGAAACTTCAAGCCTTACTTTCGACTAGAACCAAATTTGGAAATATGGTTCAGCAAAAGACAACAGTGAATTGCAAGACATACAACTCTTAACTAGAGATTATGCATGTGTTAGCAGAAACAGCTAAGCGAGTTTCTTCTAGGAGTAATGACAGACTTCATATTCCAAGTGAATATGATTGTATGCCATACAGCGTAACTGAGGAACATCTGACAGTCTAATCAGACATGCTTCTGTACAAAATACTCAGCAAAAGTTGTTTCCTTTATGCCAATGACAATAGCAACACAGAAGTTATTTCTCACAACTTTCATCTCTACAAGATTATCTCATCTCTCATCTGTAATTCTAGAACTTGAACTCTGTGTTACAATAGCTTTTAGATTTTTTTGTAATTACTACCATTAAGTTCACTTCTTACAAAAGCTTCCCAAGAAACATGTTTATAAAACACGTTTATAAAACACTGATCTTTGTTAAGAGTGAGCTCCAAAACACTCTTCCCTTTAACACTGAAATTAGCAAGCTATGCTTGCAAATCCAGGAAAGAAAATATTTATTAGCTGCCAGGTTTTAGAACAAAAATGAAGCTGTTTGTAACAACCCAAATAGTCACTGCCACTTACTGTAGTTCAAGGAGGTTATGCTTTGGCCAATATCATGTTGTCTGTTACAAATGATTTTGTAGAAATGCCTACAATTTTCACAGGCACTCAGCCCAAAAGAAAGGTATAAACCCTTAATGTATTTATAGCCCTGAAGATCCTTGAAAAGCACAAGAGTCACTCAATTTTCACAGTTGTGTAAACAATGATGCCACTTTCTCTAATTTCCATTACTATCTCCATACCATTAAAAGTAATGTTTAGCATTTACTATCTCTCTAACACTTTAAATGTACTCTTTTTAGTGTTTGCCTGTACTCTTTTCTGTCCTAAGGTATGCTTCTACAATACAAAGAAGTGCCAAAGGCAACAAAGCCAAATTTTGTCCAGTACAGGCCAGACTCACTCCTAGTTCTCTGGATGGCTGACATGCCTTGCTGTGTCTGACAAGTTCCATGCACATTCGAAGTGCTTACTGTAATACCCAGTATAAAAGGCAAGAAATTAAAGTTCATGTCCTGAAATGTTTGAGAAACACACAAAAGGGGTACCTTCAACAAACCTACAAGATTTTGTAACCAAAACTGCACCTGGTATTTAAGCTTCAACACATTCTTTTCAGGAATTCCCAATTGTTGCATTTGTTTCATAAGTAGTTTATTTACTGAAGCAATCCAGGCTCACACAGCTCCCTCTTTTCCACCTCCCTTTCTAACCAAATATATAATGCATATTCTCCGACCTCTTTCCAGTCAACTGTTTTCCTTCATCAGCCTTTGTTTCATAACTTAGACTTCAAGGAAAGACAGAACTTGAGAACATACATATTCCATGCAACTCCACTACCTCACAACACACACATATACATTGATGCAGTGACAAAACAGCTCTTTCAGGGCAGTTTCTTGCACATCACGCAATTATGAAGCCTCATAATAAAGCAGTGATCTTAATATCCCATCTGACAAAGAACAGCCAATCTCAAGTTTTGAGACTGACTTAATTCTACTTGTTTTGCCTAATTTGGATTTTACAAAAACCAAAAGGACCAAGAGCAAGGTGAAGAATCAGAGTGATGCCTCTATTACCTCTTCCTCTCTTCCCAACATCAGAAAAAGAACAGATATGAAGCATGTGCAAATAACTTCACACAGCCAAGTGGCCTTCCTTATCAAACTGTTTGACCCAAAAGACATAGGTCCTCCTTAGCTGAAGAACCTTCCAGAAGAGATCCCATTTGTACCTGTCAATGCATTCTACAGCAATAGAACAGCACTGATTGGCAGCATAGCAACTTCAAGACTGAAGATTACCAGAATAACTTCATATGTCTTTAACCACTATAAAACAACTCTCTCAAAACTGAAGTTAAAAACGATTGAGGAAGCTGACAATTTACAGTTACCACCCATACTACAAATGTTAACACATCAGAAACATATACTCCAATCTCCCCACAACAGAGTAAAGACTCTACAACTCAGTGACATAAGGTAAAGTAGAAAAAACCAGTATATAAAAAGGAGCTCAGGAGCTCTGATCTACTTTGAAACAACACTAAGAAGACCAGACACTATGATTCTGCTGCAGCCATTAATATTTCTTTCCTTTGGCTCTTACTAACTATACCACAGCAGCACCAACCTGAGGCTGAAAGCAGCCAGAGGCTCTACTGATTAGTTCCAGGAAGATGCAGCACAGAAAAGGGTAGAACTTTTCCAGGAAGACTGCTGTGACTACAAGCATTTTTGATTTCAGCCAAATGGGGCAAGCTGCAGCATGCTGCACTGGGACAGAGCTGAGTCAGAAAAGGCTTTGAAAAAGGAGGACACACCACTGCAGCAGGAGTGGAATATCTGTGCACGGATTACCTCACCTGAGGAACATCTCTCAGTATATTAAAATACAAGAGGCTAGTTGCCACAGGCATGAAAACAAGAAGCCAAGATTTTAACTGGGGAAAAAAAAGCGAGAGTCTTTTTGTATCAAAATCCTTACGCTGCTCAGTATGAGAGTGTGGGAAAACATGCAGATGAACATGAAGTCACAAATCTGAATTAGAGAGAAGATGGCAAGTGGAAGGAACGTGGAGTTAGAGCTCATTTATTTTAGCTACATTAGCTTTAAGCAAAAACTGGTAGGTATAATAACGGAAATCAACTGGGAGCACACAAAACATGATGCATGCGAAAGCACGATGAAAAACCTGAAGACATGATGAGGAGAAAAAGCTGAAATCCCAGGACAGATCAGTAAGAAATGCCCCTAAAATACAAGAAGGAAATTGCACAATGAAAAGCTACTGAAAATATATAAATCAGGAGACAATAGTACTGGACAGTCTTGGAAACAGATAATTTAGAGCACAACAGTTTCAATCTAAACTCTTTTAGGACAATTAAAAAGTTTCAGGAAACCGTATCTGAAGTGGCTTAAGTAAGTTAAAATTTAAGATGAATTTTGAATGGACACGTTAAGATCTGAAAAGCATCACTGTCTGAAAGAAAAACCAATCAAAAAATTAAGTGACATCCCTGCACTTACGTGGCCCACAGATTTCCTTTCCTTCACCCCACAAAGGTCCTATGCTACAGCTGTAGCTGACTGAGATACACATTGCTTAGCCTGTAATTATTAGTTTTCAGCTCTACTTCACAGAATGCTTCTAGTTCCAAGAGATGCACAAATTACAGTAAACTCCAGTCTATGAATATAAACTCCAGGATATGAATACTACAAAAAAACTTTGACAGTCTCATTAAACCTTAATATTAAAGCAGCACATCTCAGCTACGCGATGCGATTTTTGAGTAGAATTAAGAATATCCAAGAGGTTGCAAAGTGCAATTTGGAACACAACTATCTTTCTGTGCCAAACAATTAAAGATAGTTGTGCCCTGGCTAGTTGCTGGAAATTACTGGCATTATTCATTTCCTCATCCAAAAGAACGTGTTGGTGTCTGAAAGAGATGTTGTAGAATGGGAAATGGGCCATCAATAACACCATCATGCAGCTTCCCTAGAACTATCACAGAAATTGTACAACTGTCCACTATCTGAGAAGCTTTTCATAAGAAATTTTTTAGAGCATATGTGCTCAAACATAGCATTATTGATACTTAAACTGAAGAGAAAAAAGTTGAGAAGTTCTGTATCCTACTAAATGTGTTCCAAAATAAAATTCTGCTTAATGACTTTGCTTGAGAGCTCTAACATCTACAAGTAGTAGAAATGTGAATCATGCCTAAACAACACATGACTATGTAGTAAATTTCAATAATATCATTAAGACAGTAAAGAAAACTCATATCAAACCTTTCATTATATCTAAATATCAAGCATGTTTAAAAGCTGTAACTATCACAAAAGAAGACAGAAATGGAAACAGTTCTTCCCCATGATTCTTCCTCCAGTCCTCAAATATCTGTTTCACAACAAACATGGATATCTCAAAGACAATAATCAAACATTATTTAATGTTCCCTTTTGTTTTTCTTGATAAAACTGACAACTTCGGTAATCCTTGGTTTTCCGACATGCTTCTTTTCATATGATCTTCCTAGTTTGTGAAGACATTATCTGAATTTGGTTAAACCCCAACAACTTTAAATCAGATTGATATTTTATCTGCCACAAAACAAAAAGCATCAATTTCTCTTTTACTTACACCATGGAACAGAAATTGATCAGAACCTGTCCCACTTCCAAGGGGCCTAAACCACATTAATCCAATTAACTGTAGCGGTTGAACAGGAAATGCTGCAATGTAATTTCAGCAATGGGATTTCATTCAGGTGGAGCTCTATCCTAAAAGAGTCATGCTATACTTTACCAGCTCACTATGGCAAACCAGGATTCCAAAACAATGTTAGTGCTCAAGGGACATCAAGCAATATGAGATGGAAGACAATCCTTACATATGACAATAATGTATCTCAAACAGGCCCTTAGCCAACTAATGGTAATGGACAGCTAGAACGGAAACTTACACTATTATAAACAGGTGCAAATTAGAAATAGCTGCTAAGTGAGACTGAGTATAATAGTAAAAGTATGTGCCTTCCATTTTAACTAGTCAGGATACACAACCAGAGGTCTTAAAAAACACTGAAACTATTACTTTGAACAATAGTTAGTATAAAAAAACCTACCAATAATTTCATTTTAAATACACAATAACTGCCTTTTGTTTATAAATGAGGTCAGTCAACTCTCAGCTATTTTAACCCTACCAAGGAGACTTTATGCTGACACGAAAACACGGCAAGTGCTTGGGTAGTTTTTATAGCACTGTCACGTAAAGAGGACACAACTGTTCTGAAGTTTCCTGAGCAATTACATGTACAAAACAGATACACAGCAAGCACTGTGCTCTCTTATGCACATGCTGCAAGTAAATTTTGAAGAAAAGCACTGCATGTTTTGCTCACACTTAAAACAAAACTCCTCAGAAAGCTTAGGTGAGTGACCACCTAACAAGTTACCACAAAGGAAGTTACAGTGGGTTCACAGTACATTAACTAATCTACAGTAATTGCCCACATGTGCACACTTATCCTGCAATAAACTCAAGACAGCCCTCTTTTTGAAAGCAGCATAGCAAGCCACCCTGCACACTGTTACCCAAATGTCTCCAACGTGCTGCATATCCACACCCAACCTTACCCAGCAAGTCAGGCAAGGAGGTGCACACCACTTCTCTGAAGATTTCTCCACTCTGGTCCCCCCTTCTGCCCTTTTGTCTTTTCAATTAGTAGGAAAAGACCCATTCAGATTGAAATTTGAAAAAAATTAAATTTGATCCAATCTGGTTCAAGAACAGCTAAACGGGAACACCCATAGAATAAATTATGAAAGTCGCTGATAACTTGAGGAAATAATCAGCAGGCCTAAAGCAAAGTCTCCATGGGTCTGTGTAGAGTTCAGTACAGTGTGCAAGTACAGATGTGCCCATCTGCAACCTTCAGTACCTTATCAGGAAGAAAGTTTCAGCACATTAAACAGTATTCAGAAGCACATGGACAAGAAACTCAATCTAAATTCACTGAAATACTTTTAATAATTTACCACATACATTACACATTGAAGATTGTCTCATGCTAAAGTGTTTAAAACTTAAAGTATATCTGGATTTAAGTAACCACAGAGAAGAAAAACAATCAAGCAAAAATATAAACAGCCCCAAAGTTCACTAATACTGTAATGCAGTTTTAATAGCTAATGCTGCTATTAAAGCAGTAGTGCCAAAGTTCCTTTGCTTGTTTGACAGTTGTACCTTCTCCTTTACTTTTTCACTTTACACTTCTCTTCTGTATACTTATCTAAATGCATTTAAAGAATTAAAAGCTAAACATGAGCAGATCAACTCTACAATGTAGATTTAAAGAAAAATGTGACATTCCAGTATCAACTTCAATCACAGTATCAAGTGTTCTGTCTTAAATTCACAGTCGCTAATCTCATGTGAGCATTAAATGTAAAACAATGTAATTTTAACAGTTAAGAAAACTATTTCTTCTGCCACGACAAGGCTGAAGACAATTTCATAACGGGGCATGAAAATGTCTGTATTATACGAAACAGAAAAGAACAGCGATAACCAGCACCCTTTACCACCTATTATTGCCCACAGTAAGGTCCTTCTGAAATCAGAAGTAAAGACAAATCTAAACTTCTCTATGTAGACAAGCAAAACAGGCAAGATGAATCAATTTTTTATGAACAAACAATGATTTAAACTTAGTTTGCTTCCACAAGAGGTTTCCTCAGCTGCTAAGAGGTCTTTGATTTTTACAGTGTATAATCCCATATTTTAAACAGGATTTTGGGTTAAGCAGTAGTGATCCAAATCCATTTGGACCTCAAAGAGTTCATATGAGGCTTACATTTCATCCTACATTCATGAGCACATTCACCCTTTCAGCTGATTCAATTACTTTATGAGTGACCGTGTATAACCAAGGCTTTAGGAACAGGATCTTTATGAAATGGTTTAAGGAAAACCCACTTATTCACATCAACCCCTCCTATCTTCACAGCCTTGTTTCTTTTTGATTGCTCCACTAGCCCTCTGAAAACTTCAAACTTCATTAAGAGCAATAACCTCCATTAACCAAACGCATAAATACAAAGTCACCTTACCTTATTAAGAAAATAAAAGGGGTTGGACTATTTAATGTCTCAACAGTTGAATTAGAAGGTGTTTAGAAATTCCAGGAGCTTGATTTTCCATTTTTATTAAGCACTTTGGAAAAAAAAAATCATCAATCTAGCCAAACTATGTTTATCATTAACTGCATGTTAAACAACAGCATGAAAACACATTTTTTTAAAATTACATATCCGTATTTTGTGATATGTATGACCATACGTAAATTCTTACAATTGCTCTTTTTTTGCTTCATACATTTGTGTCTCAGACAGTGTCCCATGTCTGAGATTGAAAATTACTTGCTAAAACCTTTTAGCATTACAGTTGCCAAAACATTAGTAAAGGAATGAAGATGTGCAAAAGACTGCCTCCAAGTTTTGTTGTCTTTTGAGGACTAGAACTTGCATAGACACATGACAGCGCCACAACAACTAGCAGCCAAACACCTGACAGCAGCAAGGGCAGTGCTCAGCCAACCATGCGGCTGCCCCGTGAGTGCCCAGAACTGCGTCAACAAAAACACACGGCATTTATGCACCACCGTCACCATACGCTCTGTCAGGACATTACTTTCACTTAGGAGACCCATTATGTTGCCCGTGATTTAGGATGAATATATAAAACAGTAACATCTCTTGTCACTAGAATTCAAGACATTTACAAATCTGGCCATCCCACTCCAAACTTGCTGTGCAAATTTACCATATTCTATTTCCATCAAGGGCTGTAAGTCAGCAGATTACACGGCATACAGTGAGAAATAAGAGCAGCTGCCTTGCACAGACTCATCTTCTGGGAGATGATGCCTTGCGTTAATTTAGTGTTGGATGACAATAAACTTATGCTCTCATACTTCTCCAGCGGACCAAGCTGAATGTCAGGCAAATGACTTCTCCAAGGAAGTGCACACAGTCTCCTCCCTGAACAACTAAAACATTGCTCATACATGGAATCATTCCAGCATTTTTAAAGGCGTTTCTAACTCTGAAAGACATTTTTGTTTGTTTTGTAAATGTGTCTGCATGTTTGCTTCCCAAGACCTTTGTAGATGGACCTACAACCAGTTCTGCCGCAAGTCATTTTGCTTGTGTTACACCTTTTGTCCCTGTAGATGCTTCCCTTGCATTTCTCTGTTGACACGGTGTTGACACGGTGCTCCTCCCCACTATTTCTCCTGCAGCTCTAAGGCTGCTCCCCATCAACTGTCATAGGAAACTTCAAAACGACAGCTGGAGACAGCGTGATGTTTGGAGAGACCAAGTCTTCTTGATTCTCAGTGGAAGCTCATCCAAGTGTAATAATGACAAGGCAAACAGCCACCTGCAGCTGTTTCTGCTGGAGCAGCAGGGTAAGCCGTCCATTTAGAACGAGGAACCACCTAAGGGAAACCGTGATCCTACATCATTAGCAATAAATTAGAACACCTAAGGGCAACACGTTTATGAGATGAAAAAGTGTTACATTTGCTGTCTTTACAACTGAAAGAAATCGAGGCATAAAACATGCCTGATGCATGTCTGAAGTCTAACAGTACCTGTGGGCTAATTCTGAACTACCCTAGAAATTTCCCACAAGTTTCTCAAAGCCTCCCCACCTCCTGCACTCACGGAAACACTGACGGCTGATTTTGCGGCAGCACTGGAGCCCGCTCGGTGTCCGAGTGCCCCGATGGAACGCTCCCACCGCGGCCGAACAGCAGCGCAGGGCCGCGGGCCTCCAGGGAGCTCCGGCGTCGTGTGCAGAAAGCGAAACACCCTTCCCCGGCAGGCTTCGGTCCGTCTCGCAGAGCTCATTACGCCGTTCACCCAGCGCAGAGGGCGAGGCTGCCTCCGCACACAAAGCCCCGAGACCCCCTCCGACACGAGGCACGCGCCGGGAAACAGCCCCTTCCCCCAGGCACGGCGGGGGAAGGGGGACGCGGAGCCCTGCCCGCCTCCTCACCAGCCCGCCCCCGCCCCATCCCCACCCCAGCCGCCTCCTCAC
>VWZW01001322.1:1972309-2075678 GCA_013397115.1 Edolisoma coerulescens
CGGGCGAGACGGCTGCAGGCAGCGGCGGGGAGCGCGGAGCCGCGGGGATTGGCGGCGGCGGCGGGGCAGGGCCGGGGCGGAGCGCAGGACGCACATCCGCCGCCGCCATGTCACCGCCTCCCGGTTCTGTTCCCGGAACCGCCGCCCCTCGCGCCGCCTCCCCCGGGTGGCACGGACCGGTTCGGCTCGGCACGGTGCGGCACGGAATGGGCGTGCGATGGCATAGCATGGCGGCGGCTCGCGGCCCCGGCAGCGGGAAGCCGTGACTCAGCCCCGCTTGGCGCCATCCGGGGGGCTCTTGCGGCAGCCTCGCTCCTGAGGGAGCAGCCTGGCCTGGCCTGACCTCCCGCGTCCTGGGGACCAGACAGGAGTTGTATGGGAAGCCCCGGAATACCTTCCAAAAATATTCAGAACCTCTGAAGAACATAAGGTGTGCCCCTGGTCCAAGGCCTAGGCGATAATGTTGGGCCTGCTGTGTGTGACAGATGCGTGAACTGAACATCCCTTGAGTGTTTCATTTTGTATAAACAGATGCATATTTGTTTAAAGATTGTGGTGATTTTGCCATCTATAGCAAAACTTACACCTTCAGGTTTAAGGAATTAGTGGGACTTGGGGATTTGTCATAGAATCACAGAATGGGTAAGGTTGGAAGGGGCCACAGTCATTCCGGTCCAACCTGCCTGCTCAAGCAGGGTCATCCTAGAGCACAGGGCACAGGATTGTGTTCACTGGGCAATGTGTTCCAGTAAAAAAGTTCTTCATATTCAGGCAGAACTTCCTGTGCATTACTTTGCCCATTGCCTCTTGTCCTATTTCTTGGGATGTTTTGTGTCTTGTGACAAATTGTCTCCAAATTTCATTGGCTGGCACTGTGGGGATGCTCTGCGTCCTCCTTCCCTGAGCCACTGAGAGACCGTGTCCTTAGTGCCATCCTTTCACAATTTTTTCTTCTTCCCACGTTCCATCTACTCAACAGCTTCATATTGGAGCCTGCTGGGGAGAGGAAGAACACCAGGAAGTGGGCCAGAGGATGGCTGGAGTCGGCAGGGAATGACACTGCAGTGAATAGTTTCTACCATGCTCAGGAAGGGAAGAAGGAAAAGGAGACAGGGTTGCTCAGAACTGCAGGATGTGCTGAGAACGTGCAAAGTTTTTAGGGGCAGTAAATGCCACGGAGTCTGGGTTGTGTTAGGTGTGGTGCATGGACTGCTGGTGTGTTGAGACTGCCAGGCATGAGTTTACAGCATCCTTACCAGACTGGGTCACTTCCTTGCCTTATGTGACACTCTCCCCTTATGCATTCAAAGATTACATTCTTTGTATGTACAGCATTATTTGAGGATTTATGCTGGGGTGATTTTCCACTGTTACTGTTGTCTTCTCACCAGAACCAAGGCCTTTGATCCATAAATGCAATTTATGCCATTGTTTTCCCAAAACAATTATCACCTTAAGTGTTTAACTGTATTAAAATATTTTAGGGCTTTTAACAAAGCAATTTAAATTACTCTTATGGTAATGTCTTCATTATCTGCAAGTGAAACAAACTTTTTAGCAGCAGCAGACTTTGCCACAGATTTTGTATAATTCTCACAGCTATAAAACTACTAAATGGTTTTGGCCCATGAGCTGAGACCTTTGGCGCTGCTCACTGAGACCACGTTAATGACCATCATAACTCCTTGGAGACTGGTCTGTAAACCAGTTTGTAAATCCAGCTCATTCTTCTGTATGATATGGTAAAAAGTCAAGTGCCTTAAGGCAGTCCACATATATTCTGTGAGAACAGTTACTTTATCAACAGAATTTACAGTCCTCCAAAAGGTGGGGGAAACTATTATATAAAGGTTTTTGACAATAAGGATATTCCATGACACTGACACTTTCAGTGACAACGCTGACAATTCAGTGGTTGGTGGGTCTTAACCTATGCAGGGAATTTTATTCCAAATTAGAACATTTATAGCAGGACCACAAAATATAACTTCCTTATTCTTCTTTAACTGTCCTCAGACTAAATGTCAGTGGCACAAGAAACCCTCAGTCACTTGAATTAATCATGCTTTTATAGTAGCAATAGGAGGAGTTTAATCCTTGCTATACTGCAACTACTGAGATCAGGATGGGACTGGTGGCTGGAACTGGGAGTGTGACAGTGTGAAGTGGGGCTGTGACAAAGGGCTCTGCCAGGAGATGTAGACAGACAGTGTAGAGAAGGATGAGGACCACAAAGAGACCCAGGCTCCTGGGAGCTGCTGCCAAAACTGTAGCTGTTCCTGGGGATTCTGTCATGTTTATTAGGGGCCTCCTCTGTTATGTAATGGGGCAGCTCTGAGAGCTCTTCAGTGGTCAGTGCACTGCTTACATCCTGCCCCTCCTCTACTTCCTGCTCCCTTTCTCTTCTCCCAGTTCATTTTATGGTCATTCTGTCCCCCAGATTTTCTACTCCAACTTTCTGTCCCCTGCTGACGCCATTACTTTGCTGCCAGCAGCTGTAGCAATTTTTTCTCCCCACAAGATACACGCCCTGTAGGTGTGTGTGGACAAAGGGGGAGGAAAGTGAGAAAAAAGTTTCAGAAGAAAGTTTCAGAACTGCTGAATCATCTGCTATTTTTACAAAGAGTAAGGGCAGTAGAGATGAACAAATGGAGTCACTGCTTAGTAGTCACCATAGTCTGTGCTTTGAATAGCAAGAACCATGATTCTGCTTTCTCATTCATTCTTGTGCTGCAAATGCCCTTCTCATGTGCTGGGAATTGAAGAGCAGCAAGGCTTGGAGCATAAGCTTCCTATGAAATATCAGGCCAATAACAGGCTTCCATGACCTTGGTCATCAGATTCCAAGCTTGCACTGGCCAGATGTGAGACCACACCCAAGCAGAAGTCCCTGGGTGATTATAAAAAAATAGTATTAATTGACAGTAATGCCCCAAAAATGAAACCTTTCCACTGCGTCACAAGAGCAAGAGAAATTCCTCTGCATGTGAAATTAGTTCTGTTGCAGAGCGTTTTGTGAACAGCTGCTATTGCACCCACACTGTCTTTTCCCTTTCCTCAGAGAGGGAGGTGAAAAGCAGCCTTTCCACAGCACTATTTTCCAGATCTCAGGACATGCACGGGTGCTTCTTTTGTCTGACTTGGGGCAGGTTCTAAACTCATGAGATGAGAGGAAATGAGGAGCACTCTCTCCAAAGGAAAGGAAGTCTGAGCAAGGCTCTCATGTCACTCAGATAATTCAACACACATCCTTCTGACAAGTGGTTCCTAGATAAAGGCCACCAGGAGCCTTGTTTTGCTGACCTTTGAGCTCTCTAGCATGGACAGCCCTATGGTCAGTTTCTCACAGCTGTAATTTGCTGAATTGTTGTCTTTACAGCTGTCAAAACTGTTAGAACCTGACTTTGAAACCTTGATTTCACTTGTCACCTGGGAGGACAATCCCTCAGGGGGAATAGTACATGAAGATGGGCAGATGCATGGTGGGAAGTTAACATTTGTTGCAAATATTTAACTTGACGCCTGGAAAACCGGACTGGTTTTTAAGCAGCTTTGTTTATTCTCCTGCAGAAGGGTTGTTGCCTGCCAGACTTCTCAAAGGAGATGTTCAGCAGGCCCACACATGTTTGTGTTAGGCAGTGTTTAGCTAAACCTTTGACAAAATATAAAGTCTTGTTTGTCATTACAATGTATTGTGTGTGCAGACATTAAATACAGTCATCTCGTTCTACTAAAAGAACCAACATTGTAACTTCAGTTATTTATAAAAGGTATCTCTGAGTATATCGGGCTCATCAGTGGTGAGACAACATGTTTAGCCCTTTAGATTGGACTTTGGAAACCCAAAAATGCACTCAGTGTCTCTGCACACATCTTCAGTACCTGTCCCCTAAAAACTGTAAACAGCAGTGAGGTGTGCATAAATACACTTAAAAAGTCTTTATAAATAACTTCATAAAGGTATTTTCTGCTGACAGTGTAATGAATGAGAGACCCACGATCAGTACATTGGTCTCCTTATCAGGTTACAAGCCTGCCTGAAGGGCCGGCAAAATTCCAGCTGGGTTCTGCTGTTGAAGTACATCTATCTTTGGTATCATCAAGTAGAAAATGTAGCTCTTTGGCATGAATTTACGTGCCTGTTCTTTTTCTGCACAGAAAAAAAAGATGTTAACATTTTGACCACAACCATCTTTAGACATGTATTTTGTGCTCTGGAGCCAGAGCAATTCTAGAATACTGGACAATCAGATTCCTAATGAGTCCGATATTCATGGTATACCATGTGGCTAGAAAATGTATGAACAGTATGTACTTCAACCTTTTTAGTTTTTTATAATTAGTTTACTGATGATCCTTTTCAAGTATTATCATCACAGTTGAGCATTGGAATAAATATTTCATATCACAAAATTGCAGAGTGGCTGAGGTGGGAAGGGAAGGGAAGGGAAGGGAAGGAAAAAAAAGAATAGAAAAAAGAAAAAAAAGAAAAAAAAAAGAAAAGAGAAAAGGGAAAAGTGAATTCAGTTTTGTCATGGAGTTAGCTACCAGTATTTCATGTTTATCAATCACTTGGAAATAACTTAGTTGCTCTTTAGAAAACTGCTGAGCTCAATATACTTAAAATGCTGTGGTGACATTGAAGTGTCTTAAAACACTGGGAAAGGATTTTCTGTTGTCAAGAAGATTCATGATTTATGTTCAGTTGAGAGTGCAGTGATTTTAATCACTTGGGTAACATTGAGTGAAACCTTATATGTCTCCACCCGTATGAAGCAATCTTCTCTTCTGTCATTCAAAAAGAAGTTCCTAAGTTTGCTGAGAACTCTTCCAGCATGCCTTTTTTAACAAGCCAATGCTGGAAGGAAAAAACTTCATTGCACTCAAGAAGTTTTTAAAACAGTTTTCCCTCTGCACTTTTTTTAGCAGGAAAAAGCACCGAATCTTCAGAATGCAAAGTAATTGGAAAGTCAGCAACTTTCAAATGTGTTGAACGTTTGAAATGCAGCATACTGGAAAAGCTAGTATGTGTTAAATGTCTTTTTGCTTGGATTTGCAGAAAAATTTGTTACTGAATAGGAGACAGAGGCTATACAGGTTGCATAGACAAAACTTTGCAATTAAATTAGGTTTATGCTCAATTGATTTATTAATGGCTTGTATTTAACAAGGCTCTGCTTCTCTCTGAAGACAGTATGCTAATACTGACAAAAGTAATTAAGATTTGCAATCAAGAAAGGAAGATAGCGTGACCATGAGTAACCAAAATTCTGTGTGCAAACAAAAGAATTACCAAAGAAGCCTGAGATATTACCTTGGTACTTGGGTCTGGAGAGAAAACGAGAATACGTTATTTGAGAAGTGGCATATCACTGTATTATTAAAAACTACACCGTAATGCAACTTTTGCTCTTTTTTTTTTTTTTTTCCTTCCTTCCCTGTTCTCTTTTGAGAAAGCGTTTGGCTATTTTGCACAGTATCGAAGGTATCCATCGCCATCTAGTGACACCACGTTGTGCCTGAGTCGGAACTGAGCACGTTACAGAGCGTTCCCAGGGAGAAAATGTTGCACAGGACCCTTGCCGCCCTCTTTCAGAGGACTTGAGGTCAAGAGACCTCAGTCACAGCTTTGGTGGCTCAGGGCTCACTCCTGAGAAGGTGTCCCAGGGAGGGTACAAATATTTGTGTGGAGAGTTTCTAGTGGGACAGCTCTTGCCATGCCTGTGCAGTGGGGAGGTAGCACAGGCATGTGTGTGCTCTGGCCTCTGCACTGACGTTTTCCTGCCCACATTTTGGGAGTACTTGGAGAGGACCCCCTGCACATTCTACAGTGGAAGAAGTTCCCTGTATTCGGAGGATGCTATGAAGTAAATGCTGCAGTGTAACCAGTCCCAACACTCACTGATCTTCTTTTCTTCAAGACCAGTATTACTTATCACAGTGTCATGATTTTTTCCTTTTGCATTCTTGTATGGTAATTTTTTAATATATCAAATGAAGGCTGATTTTACCCAACAGTGGTAAAATGAGAAGTAATTCACAGGTCTGAGTAAAACATTCCCTCTGTGGTCTCCTGCTGCTCAAATAAACCAGCTAACCTCACGGAGGAGCCGAGTTAGCCACTGTGGCCTCTGTCAGCAAGGATGAGCAAAAGGAAAGGCCCTGCAGGGAAACAAAAATTAAAATTAGTTTGTTTCCTGGAGCATGTTTCTCAGGGCCTAATTAAGTGCATACCTTTTTGCTGAAGTCCACGAGAAGAACCATCATTAGATTTCCCACTGCAAGAGTATTACAGGGTTTGTGAATGAGAGGCAAATTGGGAAAATATTGTTTAGAAATCACAGTGGAATACAAGAGCAGGCTGTGCAGGAAGGATGGGCAGGAGACCCCCTGGAAGGGCTTGCAGGTAAATGGCCCTCTGATAGTGGCTCTCAGCAAAGTCAAAGGAAAGTACTCTGATCTTGCTAGGACAGGTCACTCACAACATGTCAATGGGCTTGATACCGAGATTCACCTGCCTAGTTGCAGGTGGATCTTGATAAACAATTTGTTGTAAAAAAAATCAGGACAAATGTATTCCATTATTTCTCTACTGAATTATTTGCTTCCCATCTAATATTATCACAACATTCACCAAGCAGACTGGGATTTTTTATTTTTCAGTAATGACTGCAACAGCAAGATCATACTTCAAAGTATACCGTACAACTAATCTTATTTATTTTCATGTGGCTTTGCTTTATTTTACAGACATTTTAGAGACTATTAAACATTAGAAAAACCAACCTGACAAAATGGTCTATGTCATTATTCATATTCCTGCTTTGTATTTCCTCTGTTTCTGTTATTATACCCTTTAGATTTTAAGATCTTTCTTTGGAGCAGTCATCCAACTTTTGTTTTTAAGTGCTTCGTTTGTCACTAGTACACCTAATAGAACAACTTAAAGGGAAGTCAAGCTCTGCAGAATATAACTAGTGGAAATATTAATTTAAAAATATTGGTGCTACTCAGTTGATTTGAAGTATGAGCACATAATGAGCCAGAATGGCTCAGTCAGATAACTGTGGAAGGCAAGTGGAGTTCCTTTAAGCCGAAGTGCTCCAGAAATTATCTTCAGCATGTATCCCAAAGGGAAAAATTATGGAAATAGCTCCATTTGCAATTAACTGAGAAACTCTGAACTTTGTAAAGTAAAGAGTGAGTCTACAAGGAACAGAAAATGAAAAAACATCTTGCCAGACAAAAGGTATGAGAAAATGTCAAAAGTCAAGCTTAGGAACAGCCTGCAAAAGAAATTTAAGCAAGTAGTAAAAGGTACCTTGGCCATATAAACAACAAAAAAAGAGTGGATGCATTATAAATCATGGATGTGGTTGCAATTAAAGGTAATCAAGGTCCCACCCCAAAGTACCTGATTATTTGGCTCAGCATGAGTAATGATAGTGTCGCAGTACAGAGGTAAACCCAAAGATGTTCATGAGAATGGGTGTGGAAAGAGAAATTGTTGTGCGCAAGGTGAAACTGAAGGCCAAAGAGCTCACCTGTCAAGGAGGCCCAGTAGCAGAGACAATAAATCCAGTAGTAAGGTTTTTACTAAAACAGACAACAATACTATTTGACTAAAAGAATAAAAAATGAAGTAGCAGTATTTAGGAAAAAAGTGATGCACAAAAGTGCATTATTACGATTTCAGTTGTCCACAAGGACTCAACATTTTGTGAAAGAAACAGATATGAAAGTAGATAAAAATTGGAGACATAGTTACCAAAGATAGATTGTGACAAATTACCTTGGTACTTTTCTTTGCTAAAATACACAATGTTTTTAGAAAATTAAATTGCAATAAAGCAAATCCACATAGATTTCAGTAAAGTGACTGACATGGTGTTATATGGAAATCTGTATGAAGATGCAGGAAAATCAGAGGAAAGAAACCAGCCAAAGAGCAACAGCAATTACTGTACTTGGAGGAAACTGCTCTGGTTATAGGGGATGATTGGTGTAACTGAATTAGGGACTGACTGCATTTATCATATCTGTTAATGGTTATGTATAAAGAAAATAAATAACGAAATACACTTGTGATCGAAAGAAAATATCTGGACTGAACTGCCATAAAACAAGGTCTCAATTAGCACAAGTCTAAGGCAACAAAGGCAAGGAACTTAAAAGACTAGGAGGAATTTCTTCAGTAACTATAGGTTCATCAGCTGCTGAATAAAAATGAAGAGAAAACCCTGGATGGAAATATTTATGCAACTGTTTAAGCTGAGACCTTATGGAGAGTACTCAGAACATGTCTGTCACAGTGAAGAAAGATTAATACACACCCTGAGAAGTTTAGGAGAGAGAACCTTAAAATGGCCAAGGAAACAGTGATACCTTCAGTATAGGTCGAGGTGTCTTGTTTGGCTCAACCAGATGAAACCAGATGTGGTTGCAGAGAGCAACAAGGGTAAACAATGGGGAGGAATAACTATGCAAGTCAAAGAACAGTGCCCCACGATATGTTTTCCAGCTTCCTCCACATTCAAGTTGTGATTCTATAGTCTGAACATTCCCACTGCAAACAATATATTAACAAGCAATACACTGATGGTTTACTGTAACCAAAAACTGATCTTATACTCCCTATTTATGCCTATTATCACTGGGAATTAAAAGCTTGTAGCACCAGGATCCCTCAGGTCCCTTTGTAATTCAGGTAAATTGCAAAATTACAAGATTCGGTGTTGGATTTTGTTAATGCATGTAATAATTACGCATGTCAGTACACATATCATGTTGCAAGAGTTCACTGACATGCATTTCTCTGTATATATATATATATATGTATTTGACTTCATTCAAAATGCCAAGCTGAGCTATTAGAATATGACAAGTGAAATAGCAATAGAACTATTCTACCCTGTTGCCAGGTAGAATATAAAATTTTTAATACTTTTAAACAATTATATTTCTCTCCCAAAATTAAAAAGGAGAATAATATCTGAACACGTAGTTACCATCACAGAAAATCTATCTATTGAGGGCTTGAAAATAATAAGCACAGCAGAACATGTACATTTTATTAGAAGTTACCTTCTGTATGAATCCTTCTCTGTAAAAATCCCCGGCCCCTTGCAGTATTGTACTTTGTACACATGCAGTTTAACTGATTTTATAATTTTCAGCTTGAAACAATCCTTGGAGTGAGCTGTGACCTTCTAAATGCCTTTGTTGCTTGGTGGAAAGGCTGAGTCACTCGTGAGGGATTTATGGAGGATACAAAAGCAAAAGAATATATGGGACAGATTCAGTCCAGGTGTGGCTGAAGTCAGGGGTGCTCTAGGGCTAAATATGAGCCACATTTAGGCTTCCTCCAGGAGAGGGGAATTGTTTTGGGCTGAGGCATCTTGCCCCCATCACAACCAAACCTGCACATTAGGGCACGGTAGGACACTGGTGTCTGCTTCAATACGGCACATTTTGCACTTTCTTTATTAACAGGTCTGAACCTGTTCCACTGCTGCACAATTCTTTAAGTACAGAAAGCCCTACATAAAAGCTAAGCTATATTCAGACCTCAGAAGATGTGCCAAAATGACAAAAGTCAACTCTTAGTGGAAAGTTCAGAGTAGAGGGAAAATTCAAAGGCCTCTTATTTTTAACTGAGAACATAGCAGTTTGTCTCAATTTCCCAGCTCAAACAATGTGGCAGGCTGGCTAGAGTGAGATATTTTCTATGGGCTCAGTTCCTGGTATTGTTTGCAAGCCAAATGTGAGGGTAGATAGTAATGCGTCAGCCCACTCGTAGTCATGGCACAGGCATCTCCTATGAGTGACAGGCCTGGGTATTAGAACAAAGAAACACATGAGGCAAGGGACTTAAGACTTCTTCCTTTCTCATAAGCGTTTTGGCAAGAAAATTCAGAGAAAAACATTAAGGTTTATCCAAGGAATGTAATTATTATTAAAAAAAATAAAAAGCTTTTAGTGCTCTTGTCAATTGATTTTTTTCCTAAGAATTAAGTGATAGCTAAATAGTTCTCTGAAAATATCGGAATCAGAATCTGAAGTTCTCTTGGGGATTGGGCGTGATAGCCTTCTAATCAATGTGGTTCAGCTGTTTCTTCTAATTAAATCAGTGTAACATGGTTATATACATAGTGATACAAACCTCTCAGAAATAGAGATAAAATATTCTTTTCTCCTGAGAGAGAAAAATTATGTTTGCATTTTTGCTTTGCTTTGTAACCTTACTCAGTCTTACATAACACTTTACATACAAGTTAAAATTGCACAGTCAGCTACTTTTCCATAGTGTATTCTAGTTAAACAAACCACATCTTGACACAAAATTTCCTTTCAGCATTTTCCCTATAAATTTGGTGTAACTCCGCTAGAGTCAGATGTGAAATTCCCATTTTGCTGAGCTCAGATTCTGTTCACTAAGCACCCATATTAATTGGTTAAATTTTGCTTTGCCACCTGTATCTAAAAGCTAAACTTGTTCTTGAACTCTTAAGAGTTGGCTCTTCAAGTAGGGTTACTGTTTCCTTAGCAGCACCACGTGCTAAACCACATATAATGCTATCACAGTGTCTGAGGCTGCCCTGCAGTGTCACCTAGCCAGCGTTTTTGCCCACAGCTCCTGGTAGTTGCATGCTTCAGATAGTCCACAGTGCCTCCATAAACTGGCAGGGCAGTAGGTTTCAGATCTAAAGATCCTTAGAGAGTGGATCCTACTGTGGCCCTTCTTGGTTACCTCCTATGGGTCCTCTGAGAAGTATTTAGGGACTCAGAGAGCACAAGCTGAAAATCACCAGAGCTGAGCAACCCAACATACTAATCCACATCCTTGTCTTTATAGAGAGTTGGTTTTTGTACCAGTATTGGCAAAGAACTGAAGTGTGCTCCTTAGCATTACTGTGCTGACCCTGTATGTCAGGTAAAATGTGCAAATAAATGACGACTCTTTATGTTCTCTTCCATGTTATATATTCATGTTACTTTCCTGTTGTTATTACATTAGCACAGCAAGCCACCACTCAAATCAGGCTGCACTGTGCTGAAGACAGGGCCCTGTTTTTAATAACTAACTTCCTTGGTTTTGGCAAGTTGCACTGCAGCATTACACCGTAGCAGAGAGAAAGAGGAAAGGAAGGTTTGACAAATGTGTGTGGTTATATGATTTTACCAAACATTGTGGTCCAGCAGGCCCACCACTTATTAAAGAAGTTTCACAAACTCTTTTGCAAGTTTATGGGTCTGCTAGCTTTAGAGAGATGTATGCATGGATTTTTGAAGGCTAACTTAGCTTGATACATACTTTTACCTTTTGTTCATTAAATCAATAACTGTATTAGTGTTCCTTGGAAAGTCTTGTGAGTTTTACTCCTGGTATATCAATAACCTGACTGTTTGATTAACTATTTCCCCGGTTTCTTTTTCCTGCATGGAGTTAGCATTCATTTATGACTCCTGCCTAGACTGTAGATATGAAAATCCCAAAATGTCAGGTGACATAGCTGCATGCCAAAGGAAAATCTGGCATCAACTGACAACAGTTCACAGTGAAAGGATAAAAAGTCATCGTAGTGGAAATCACCCCGCATCCACAATAAGATTAATCCCAGCTAGATCAGCAAAGTTTATTACCGTGGTAGGCCATGGCCTGCCCCTTCCCAGCTGCCCAGCAATAGCAGCTACATCCTCCCACTTGGAAACACCGGCTTCCTAGTCCAGAAAGTAAAGTTCCTAGAGGGGACTTTTCAGAGGAGATGGGGATCAAGGAAAGGACAAGTGATACATATGGATAATTGTTGCTCCATAAATCTAGATTATAACCACAGCTTGTGCACACATCTTCCATGTTGTGCTGGGCAATGTTTATAATGAAAAATGCTAGAATATTCTAAAACACTGGGTAAAAACACAGATTCCCTGTATTCCAGTGTGCTTTCAAAACTCCGTGGTATTTTGACTGTACCTTCCTGTTGTGACTACGATATCTTGTAAATCACAGAATCATAGAATCATTTAGGTTGGAAAAGACCTCTGAGATAATTGAGTCCAATCTTTGACCATTCACCACCTTGTCAACTAGACCACGGCACCAAGTGCCACATACAGTCATTTCTTGAACATCTCCAGGGATGGTGACTCCACCTCCTCCCTGGGCAGCCCATTCCAATGACTGACCACCCTTTCAGTGACAAAATTCCTCCTCATGTCCAGCCTGAACCTCCTCTGGCATAACTTGAGGCTATGTCCTCTTGTCCTGCCACTTGCTGCCTGGAAGAAAAGGCCAATCCCTACCTGTTTACAACCTCCTTCCAAGTAGTTGTAAAGAACAGTAAGGTCCACCCTGAGCCTCCTTTTCTCCAGGCTAAACACCCCCAGCTCCCTCAGCTGCTCCTCATAGAACTTGTGCTCCAGACCCTTCACCAGCTCTGTTGCCCTTCTCTGGACTAGCTGTAGCACCTCAGTGTCCTTCTTGTACTGAGGGGCCCAGAACTGGACACAGCACTCGAGGTGTGGCCTCACCAGTGCCGAGTACAGGGGGACAATCACTGCCCTGGTCCTGCTGGCCACACTATTGCTGATACAGGCCAGGATGCCATTGGCCTTCTTGGCCACCTGGGCACAGCTGGCTCATGTTCAGCTGCTGTCACCAGCACTCCCAGGTCCTTTTCTGCTGGGCAGCTTTCCACGCACTCTGCCCCCAGCCTGTGGCACTGCAGGGGGGTTGTTGTGACCCAAGCACTGCACTGGCACTTGGCCTTGTTGAACCTCACACTACTGGTCTTGGTCCATTGATCCAGCCTGTCCAGATCCCTCTGCACAGCCTTCCTGCCCTTCAGCAGATCAACTGCCACCTAGCTTGGTGTCACGCACGAATTTACTGAGGGTGCACTTGATCCCCTCATCCAGATCACTGATAAAAATACGGAACAGGACCGGTCCCAAGAGCGAGCCCTGGGGAACACCACTGAGGACTGGCCTCTAGCTGGATGTGACACCATTCACTCTCTGGGTCCAGCTGTCCACGCAGTTTTCGACTCAGTGAAGAGTGCACCCATCCAAGCCGTGAGCTGCCTACTTTCCTGGAGGATGCCACAGGAGACAGTATCAAAGGCTTTGCTGAAGTCCAGGCAGGCTACATCCACAGACTTTCTCATCCACCAGGTGGGTCACCTGGTCATAAAAGGAGATCAGGTTGGCCGGGCAGGACCTGCCCTTCCTATACCTGTGCTGGCTGGGCCTGATACCCTGGTTACCCTGTATGTGCCTTCTGACCGCACTCAACAGGATCTGTTCCATAACCCCATTGGACAAGTACCTTTCCCCAGGCTGGCATTTGTCTGTAATAGACACATTTTATCAGACATAATACAGTTGATAGTACCCTGCACCAATGCCCCAACCTGTTGCTATGTTGATATGATGCTTTTCCTTCTTGACACAATATATGTCTCCTCAAAACTGTGGTACAGCCAGGATACATCCTCACATTTACTGCAACAAAACACAACCCAGTGGCTGGCATTGAACTGGCAAGAGTGGGCTGGAAAGTAGGAACAAGTTAACAGCTATTAAAAATGAGGCCATCAGAGGCTCTCCAAGAATGGTTTAAGGAGACAGGATTTCTTTTTTTTTGTTTGTATCTTTTGCTATTCTACTATTTGACTATCCTGTTCATTTTTGACTATGAAAATGGCTGTGAAATGAAAATGACTATGAAACGTAAATAAAAATAAAAATGACTATGAAATATGACTATTTGGCTATGACTATGAAAATGAACAGTATTTAAATAGCAAATGGTAAGTGTCCATTGAACTGGCCTAATAGTTCACATTTCTATTTTTTGTTCTCCTATAGAGGCATGTTAGTGCTATAGGAATGCTCTTTTTTTCTCAGATCTCTGGAAGTTTCAGATCTCTTAAAATTTGTCCCAGAATATGGGCAATGTTTACATTGTCTTTTTCTCTGAGTTATCTGTCATGGACTGTACCAAAGAGAAACCCTAATCTGCAAGGATTCAGAAGGATTCTAGAGGAAAGAAGCAGTAGTGACAGGGGAGCCTTCCATGGCTTTGGAGAGACCTATGTTTAACCTGATCTGACCATTTCACTGAAAGGATCCATGTCTGATGATAGCCCAATTACCCTGTTCTTACCCCATTAATAGGGGCTGGTAAGACTTCAAGTTTTCTCCTCCTCAGTCTCTCTTTTTTCAGTCTTCCAGTGGAGCATACTGTTCCCAGAGGTCACTAAAGTAAAGCCTGTCTTTTAGGGCTTCCTTCGGCCAGCACACTTTCTAAGAATTTGCTTGCTAGCATTTTGCAATTACAGTAGGTTGTATTGCAATAGGTACTGATTACAATAGGTACTTCTATATTTTAAATATGTAGTCTGCTGTCAGAGCAAAGAGCCCACAGGGGTCTCATGCAGTCAAATCCAGTATGTAGCCCACCACTACAGCTATCTACCCCACTGATGTGCTGGAGAACCCATTCTTTGTGTCAGTGGAAGGGTAGCTAGACCTGAAGCTAAAAGCAACTTTTCTTCTTTCTATAACCTAATTATAACGAATTCAGAAAAGGAGGTTTTGTTTATTTTTTTTCCAAACAGAATATCCCTTTCCTTAAAATAAGACGACATGGAACATCTTCGTATTCTAGCCCTGTGGACGGAAAGCTGTTTGTTGTTATTGCGGTAGAGGAAATACGATGCCTGCAAAGAGAAAGCAGAGGGATAGGAATTGTTCAATTGTTTGAATTGCTTAAGGAGTAGAGTAGGTAAAAGTAGATAAAAGTTACATTCAGTAGCAGACAGCAGTTTGCTTGTCCTCAGAGCTAGGAAGGGGATTTCCCATATACGTGGCTGTTACGAAGGCGTCTGGCATGTTTGGTGATAGTGGGCCCAGATCACTTCATGACTGCTGGGTCCTCAGAGCATGATGGGATTAAATGATTAAACAAAAGATGTCCCCTCAAACAGTAGGCCACATGACATACATCCTTGCAGATCATTTTGTTGATCATGGAGATGGGACTTGCCAATAAAAAATTACAGTGCCTCTTGTGTTTCTAGTTTTCATTTCTGAACCAGGCTGGGAATCATATATTCCATAGCACAGCTATATTGGAGATGTACTCAGATACTCACTGAAACATAGCACTTAAGAGTTTTGTAGTTGGCACTGGCAAATACATCTGTCCCTGTATAGGAAATGTCTATTCCCTCAAAGACGTGTGGTGCTGCTTAAATGTCACAGCTGTGTAGGGACCTTGGTGGAAGATTCAGCTGCTTCTATCGTGCTCCCTACTTTTCATGAATTTCAATCTATTGCATCAGTAAAGGCTTTGGAGGAACAGAGAAGATGGAAGACTGAGAAATAGGTCGTGGGCTGTGCAAGATAGAGAAAGAGCTTGGACGACCTTGTTGAGTTCCTGTGATGGCTTGTGGACAGGCAGTAAATGTTCCTGCAGTAACTCACAGGTCTGTTCTAAAATTACATTTATTTTTTTACATGTATTAAAGGTAGTATCCATCCAGCCCAGCATCCTGCCTTCTATAGTGAGCACAAATGGATGACCAGGGAAAAACAAGAACAGAGCAAGCCTTTATAACACCTTCATTCACATATTCCCAAGGCTCTGTCTCAGAAGGTGTCTGTCTTGAAATCCATCTGATCTGCGTCATCTGTAACATCATTTGAAAATCAAAAGATCCCACACATCTTCCAGCTGCTGCATGGTGAACCATGTCAGGTTTTTTAATTTCAATTTCACTCTTCCCAGCTTCATGGAGAACCTGTAGGTCTTGAATCAGAAGAGACAGGGAACAGCAGATTCCCAATTCACCCTTTCCATTCCATTCAAGATTTCAAAGACTTTTATCATACCCCTTTTACACCATCTCCCTTATAATCTGGAGATGATCTGTTCCACTTATTTGTAATGATAGATGCCACAGAAAGTCCCATTAATAAATCAAATGTTTCTTCAGAGTAAGCTTCAAAACAGTACACAGAAAAAGAAAGCATAAGGGTTCCTTTGAAATATCTAAAGGAAAAGACTGAAGAATTGATCATTTCATAAACTTTACCATTCATGAATGAGGGACCAGACAAGTGGAAAAGGAGGCAGAGGAAACAATGGGATTGTGTAATGAAATATTACATCAGGATGCACCCACTCAATGTCCTCGGTCAAAATCTCCCCCAAAACACGCTCGAAGTGTCCACCAGCATCCCATAGTCCACTTTGCAAACTGGTCTGCCAGAGGGCCCATGGCCTCTCTGCCACCTGGTTTCTCTTCTCCTAACCAAGCTATATTCAAATACTGTCTCTGTGGCTTTCAGTTATATTGCTGGCCTCTCCATCCACCTTCAAGACAACAATATTGACTACAAGTAAGTATTTTGTCTCTATTACACTCCACTGTTCAGTTACTTCCAGTGGTACAATGGAATTATCACTTCCAAAATCTCTCAAAACTGGGCCAAAGCTCTGGACAAGGGAAAACCAGCACATTTGCTGATAGGGAAACCAGATAATGAAGAATGACTGCAATTTTTCTCTCATTCACAGGGTTCCCTCTTAAGAGTGAGAAAAACTCTTGTCTGTTATCTCTGCCCACAGCAAGTGAGGAAAGAGAAATAAACAAAGAAAATACTCGGTGACTAAATGGACAGAATCCTCTGAGAAATGAAGGGAGAAAGAGGATTTGACAGGCATGAAAAGGAAGAAGAGGAAGAGCCTCTGTGATCTGGTAGAGATGCCTCTCTCTGGCCAAAAATATTGCAAAGTGGCTTTTTGAACCCAGGAGCTCACCCAAAAGAACACCAGTGGCTTCAAAGAGAGAACGGGCATGAACCATGAGATGATGAAGCATCAACAGTTGAAAAACTGCTGGAAAAAACGGTGGTTTATTAAAGTTGCCATCCAGCTTGTGTATTTCTCTTTCTCTCTTTGGTACTTTACACTACATGTCGGCCTGAAATTTCGTAAGCCTCAGTCTCTCCCAAAGGGGAGACTTCCTCCTGGAGAGTTTGCCACAAGAACTCTTTACCACTACTCCTTCTTTTGTAGTAGAGCAAAATCCTCAGAAGCAGTGTCATCCTGCAGTTGCTTTGATCCCACCATCCTGATGATGTCCTTTGTCTGCCATTGTGGTAGAAGAAACATGGGAAGGGAAGAGAGAGCATTTCTAGAACTGAAAACTGCAAACTCCATAAAGTTTCCAAGCAAATCTGTGATCCACACGTCCACCACAAATGTTCTGTTAGTTGATCCATCAACATCAAAGTAGTTAACCCCTGATCAGTAGCTGTAAGAACAACTTCAGCATGGCAATGGCCACATGGTTTGAACCACAGAGATGCACCTTGCTGTCCCTTTGCTTCTGCTGCAGCTCTGGAGTGAAGCCTCAGGAGTAATGCAGCTGCTGCTGGTTCAGTCACAGTGTAGCATAACACAATTTAGTTCTCTGCTAGACAACATTTCTTTCTAGAGCTCAGAAAGGGCACCGTATGAGGCAAAGCTATTTCAAGTTCCTCCTTTAAGCAACTGTTCAGTTTTATTGGCCTTTCCCTGTGCCACAGCAGCAGCAGAGGGGGTGAGGAAAGCTGTAGCTGCCATTGCTTGAAAAATGAAGCAACAGTTGCCTGTTTCGCAAAAGTGACCACATCAGTGGCAGTGGGTAAGGATGTCTGCATGGATGCCTGAGTGTGTGGTACCACAAATGTGTGGATATGGAGGGAAGAGAGAGTGAGGAGATGGGCTGGTGGTACTGGTCATCATAAAGTGGCTGCCCAGGGACTGCCCATGTGTTTATAACAGAGAGGCCCCAGGCACAAGGCATTCTGCCCTGTGACTCCCAGGTCTCAGCAGTAGTGTGACACGGGAGATATGGCCAGAGTGCCAAAATAAGTTGGAGGAAATCCCTCAAGTGAAAACAAAGATGCCGTAAGTCATTTCCTCTGAGCTGAACAGAAAGACATCTGTGTTGATACAGCTATGACACACTAATCACAACAAAACAATTCTCTTGCAAACAGCACAGACCCTGCTTGTTTTCCTCTAGACTGACTGAAATGTGAGAGATGTCTTTCCACTGAACTTTACAAGATCTTTTTCTTTCAATGTGGTTTTGCAGTGACAGTTTCTATAGGTCAGACTGGGCTAAGAGAAGGAAAGAAGGTAAAGAAGAGAGCCTGCGTGCCATCTCAGTACAGACCTTGAACTCTGAAGTTCAACACAGGCACCTGATGGGCACAAAAAGCCACTTCAGTTATTCTGGCTGTAGGTTTGGGGTGGCTGGATGCCACTTTTACGCATGGTTAATTATGCAGGAAGGCACTGTAACCCCGGGGGTCACTGGGACATGAGCAGATCTGTGATGGGCATTAAAGAGGAGCAGCCTCGGGGTGCACAGCCCACTCAGGATGGGGGAATGCTGTGCCCACCGCCACCCCACGGCCCAGCCAGGAGCCCAGCGAGTATTCACTCTCACCGCGGTTTGGTTCGAGAAATGTTGTAACCAAAGCACAGCTTTCACACAATTTAAAGCCAGCTGGGGCCAAGAACCTGTATTTTGGGGGAGTTTGCAACCTGCTCCGAAGTTATGTAATCTGCCTTTTTCTTGTACTTCACGGACAGGATTCCAGGCAGCTCCCAACGGGTCGGGTGGGTGTGGGACACCTCAGTTCAGCTTCTCGCAGCGCCGCACCCGCCCCGAGCGCGGAGGGAGCGCGGGCAGCGCGGAGGGAGCGCGGGCAGCGCGGCCGCCCAAGCTGCTTCCTCCGCGGGGAGGCGCGCTCGGCGGGAGGAGGAGGAGGAGGAGGAGGAGGAGGTGCCTTCCCGGGCCGGAGCGAGGCAGTGCGGTGCCTCTCTCCCTCCCTCCGTCCGTCCTTCCGCCTCTCTCCACGCCGCCGGCGCCAGGGCTCCTTCCGCGACGGCGGCCGGGACACCCAGGTAAGGCAGAGCCGGGGCTGCCGAGCAGCGGGGCCGTCCCGCTGAGGGAGCGGGGCGGTTCCTTGCAGCCGCCGCCGGCCGGGGCCGCCCCAGCGCGGGCAGCCGGACCCGCGCCCCGCCGCGGGGACTGTCCGGGGGTGCCGGCGCGCGGAGCCCCCCCCTGCAGCCGCCGCCGTTGGCGAGTCCGAAGGCGTGCGGCGCCGCCGGAGCGGAGGGGCGGCTGCCTCGGCGGACAGGTGTCACAGCAGCTGTAAGCAGGAGCAATGACAAAAGCTGTCTTTTAAAGCTTTGCTTAAAATTGCTCTCATCTGCGTAATATAAGGGGTTGTGGCCCGGAGTGCTAAATCCATTTGAAAGCCAACATTGCTGAGTGTTTCCTTGTTTATGTGAGTTTCTTCTCTGAGTCTCACATCCATGTAATCACTGTGCTTTGCTAAGACTATTTCGTCTCGTCTCAAGGGAAGAATTGTCTTCTGTGTGAGTTCAGTCATCCTAATAATTCCTCCTGCTTTCTGTCCCACATCGGTTTACCCTTTCTTGGCAGTGAATGCTCTTACATAGCCTCGTGCTGGGATACAGCACACCTGCTGCTTGTGCAGTGGGTGACGAGACTTGCATGGTGCTTTTCCACAGGCTTCCTTTCTGTACCCCTGTAAGTTAGAACGGGTAATTATTTCAGCTGTAAACTGAGCTTTTAGTACAGGCATGGCCATGAGTTCCCTACTTGAAATGACAGAGGCTAATCTGAAATACTTAGGGTTGTTTTATGAGTCAAATACACGAGACTGTAGCTTCCATAGATGGAAAAACTAACTGTAGTAGAAATGCAGGCAAAAAGGTGTCTTGCGAGTACTTCTTTGTGGAGCATTTGTTTTCATTTTAGAGTACGTGTTTCTCATACGTTATCTGACTGTCTCAACTTTGATAGAAGGTGAAATTTTGTTCAATTTCTCAGAACTCTTCAGAGACTAGAAGATGGGCTATTACTTACTGCTGTGATATGAATGTTTAGACTGTTTTGGGCCACCAGAAAGCACATGCTTTCCTTTCTTTCTGACACACCAGATGCGCTGCTCAGATCATGTCACCTGTGCAGAGAAAGCCCTTTAGGTGTCCTGGTCTTGTTTACTGGGTACTGCTTTTGTACGTGGGGAGGTAGCTCCCAGACAGGGAGTTACTCAAAGCCATTTGATGGTTGTGGTTTGTTAGGGGACTGCAGCAGGAAAGGGCCCATTTACTATCAGACTCTTCTCTGATATGCTTTATGTTTCTCTGGGGTTTATTTTATGTTTTATTTATTGTGAAATACATTTTATCATGAAATGATCACATTTATCTCTGCATTTAGTTCTTAATTAAAGGGTGCCTTATAAGTTCCTCTAAATTTCTAAATGAATATTATGATTGTTTTGAACCAAATGGTTGATTTCTATGTGAGCTTGCTTGCTGAAACCACTGAAAGCAGAGCAGCATGATTATGTTTGGCACCTTTTTTGTTTTGATAAGGTAATCTCATAGGTGTGCAAATCAAAAACATACTGGCAGTTACACCTCTGTATTGAAGGAACTCTAGTTATCAACTGCCAGACCTGCTTTTATTAGCCCTTCAAAATTTATAGGAGTACCACCTTTTTTTTTTAATTTTAATATAGAATTTTTAAAGTCTTTGAAATCTTTTAAAACCATTGACTGTGAGGCAGCTTGAACTATGTCCTAAGTTAAATCACATTTTAATTCTTAGTTGTAGGCATTGTGGTTTTGGCATTGTAGTGTATCCACTAGGCTGACTGCCTACAATGGATAAAAAGAGAAAAATAATAGGGCTGATAAAACAATATTAGCTCCATATTTTTTCATCTTGCCCTGAAACAACACTGTATTCAGAAGCGCCATGATATGTGGTATCGTGTCATAAGGTTAAAATAACTGGGAAGTGGTTAATTTCATAGAATTACTTGGAGCATCAAGAAAAATCTTCTCCTCCAGCAAATATAGGTGCAACCTGTTGTAGATTTAATTCCCTCTGTGTTGTTTTAGCTTATAAACAGGATACACAAGATAAGGTGCAGAATAGTGTAAGTTTCATACAAATATTTATACCTCAAATATGCAAAACATTTTCTGTTTCTTAGACAATAGAAGTCTGTGCTGCCTGCTGTTAATGCGAAGGTCATGGAAAATAGTCTTTAGCCTTTGTTAACCATTGATGTCTAAGATGTTTTTCTACTTTTGCTTGGTTTGACTTTTTTTCAGTAACCTATTACCTTTTCACTGCTGAACTTGGAACCGTTCTTTGAGAAAGACAGGTTTGTGCATGCCAAGGAATCAGTTGTAGCAGTCTACAATGACTCTCCTGCAGAAATGGTATAAGGAAATACCACTATAAAAACTGAAAAATATGGAAAACAGTACTCAGAGTGGAGTACAGGTTGGCATGGTGAAGAAAGCTTGAGGTGGTGGACCTTTATTATATGTGCTCCTGAAGGACATCTATCATATATTTTTCTATTTGTGCTACATATATTTTAATTATTATATAGATGCATCTATTTGCCCAGAATTACCAATACCTTGTCTAGAAAGTGTTGGCAATGGTCAGTCAGTTGTTGCACTGTGGAAATTAGAGTGATGAAGTTCATTAAATGACCTGCTGATACCCATAGCTTTCTCCATTATGCAAAATGCAAGGGAAAGACTCGCACTACGCTGGCTGCATCCTGCTCCTTACTGCAGAGGGATCACCCCAATTTACCCTAATTCTCCTGGCCAGGGCCTCATGCTAGCACTAGGCATTAGAGGTGTTACTGATATAATGGGACACAACTCTCTGGAAATCCGTGAAATTGCACCCGCGTTTTAACAAATGGTCAGTCAGGTCTCAAAAAATGTATTTTTGTTAATGGAGGGGTTTACTTCTAGCAGCAAATCACCAGTTTGCTCTGCCAGCCCTCACGTAGAGGAGCATTCTGCTCTCCTGCTTCTGGTCTGTTTTTCTAAAGGAAAAGGCATTAGGAAAGAAAGCAGTGTGCAAGGGAGGGAAACTAGTATTTGAGTGGACATGTATGCTCTTTGTCTGGTGTGGCAGAAGAGGAACTGGGGAACAGAGGCTTGTGATTGAGCACTGCCCCGTGGCCATTACAGCACTGGCAGTTCTCAGTCATCCCCTGCCCTGGCTCAGCTGCACCGGCTGTGATTCAGAGTCAGGGAAAATACCATGTGAGATAAAACCTTGAAAAATAGATTGGCAACTAGTTATCCGTGTGAAGATGAGTCTCATTGCAGAAGGTGCTTTGTGGGGAGGGGGAGCAGGTTTTTGCATTTCCTGGGCATGGAGGTGGGATGGAGAGAGAGCCATTTCTTGGAAGTACTGTGAAGTGGCCACTGTCTTCAGATGGTGTTGTGAAATCTTGGGAAGAATTGCAGAAGTCTCCTGAGAGTAAGTCTGTCCATCATGGGCAGGGTTTACCTTTCTTAGGAAGAATGATGTCACCCAGAAGTTGGCTTTGGTTTTGACAATACCCAGACATTTAGGAGGAAAATGACATTGCTGAAAAGACATCTCTTGGTTGCATGACTGTCCTCTATTCTGGGCAGTTCAGTAAAGCTCATGCTTAGTGTGGTGTGGTCCTGCCTTTTTACAGTGGGCAGGAGATACGGTTTTCAGGAACCTGCTGCAGAGAGAGGAGTTGCTCTGGGAGAGTCTGAGCCTGGCCGACAGATGATGGACAAGAGCTGTTCCCCATCTGCTGAGGCCAGCTTTTGGTGATGGGAAGGAGAAGTGTTTGGCCGTGTTTGCAGTCACAGCTCCTCTTCTGGGGCAAAGCACCAGGCTGCCAACTGGGCTGCTCTGTTTCAGCTCTTAAGGTAAAAATCCTATGCAACATTAAACAAATGCAGGAAAAAGGAAAAAAAAAAGTAATGTGCTGAGGCATGTGGGACCTGAGCAAAGGCTTTCTTGGCACTCCTGCTTTTCTTCATTTCCATTTCTCTTATCAGCAGATATGTGAATGGGTACCGCTTTGCCACACAGAGGGTATAACTTCATGTAGGCTCAAGCAGGTCACAGCTGAGTTTCCTCTGAGGATGGGTTTTGTTCAGCCTTGTGCCTATTACAAGCTGTGATCTGATTAACTTGTAAGATCTAGGCCTTGTTTTCACTTGAATGTGGGGCAGAAAAACATGGCTTTGGGTAGTAAAGGAAGCAGGATTCTTCCCTCTGAAAGAGGGTCTGGGCAGGACACCAGGACCCTGCCCTTCCAGTGAGCGTGCACTGTACACTAGACTGGGACAAACTCCTGACCATTTGTGTTTATGAAACAAAAAAAGGCTCTCTTGGTTGTTTGTTTTTTTTTCCCCTTCCACAGGATAACCATGTAACTCGTCATCAGATGCAGGTGATATCTGCCCTTTCATTTTAGCTGAACATTGTAAATCTGTCCTAGGCAGCCCTATGGACAAATCTTGTCAGATTTTCTGTGCTAGCTTACAAGGTAGGTGAGATAATTATAATACATACATTAATATATTCAAGGTTGCTACTTATCCTATGAATTACAGGATGTCCTATATCACAGGGCAGGCTCTATATCCTGGCAGAAAGAATAACTGTGTATGTTTTCCCTGCCTCCCCTCCCCTGTTATGAGCATCTCTTCCCAGCTGAAGTTGCAAACCACATCAATTCCCAGTGCCATGGGGGGAGGAGGAAAAGAGTGGGGACTCTCCCATCTTGGATTGTGTGACCCAGTTCAAGGGATGTGGTCTTAACGTGCAAAGTGAGTTGAGCTGAATGGGCCGTTTTCTGTCCCATGGGAGATCCTCTAAACTGGTAATCAATCTTAAGTATACTTTGGGATCTTTTGAAATTAAAATTTCTACCTAATCTGTATCCAGAAAAGATGCTTAAAATAATATTTTTAACATAAAGAGATCTAACGCTCCAGTATTAAGAGTGGCTGGTTCAAAACTGCCAGTGCAACTTGAATTCAGCTCGCTTACACATAATCTGTTACATGTTTAGTTATGTAGCCACATGTGGTTTTGCTTTCCCTTCAGGCAGCTGTTTCATTCAGACCATGGCTGGCTGGACTGTTTCAGTTGCTTTGTCCTGGTCAGCCATGAGGACTGTCTCCTCCTCAAAGCTGCAGGCTGGTGTCGGTCATCCTCAAGGGTCCTTGAGTATAGCAGGTTTGGTTGTTGGAAGGAGACGTATTTACAGCTCCAGTGAGTCAGATGAACTGTGAGGGTCTGTTCTATCAGCAGGGAGTTTGGGAGAATGACAGGGTGAAAGGCTGTGGAGTGTGAGAGCAGTGAGAGGAGGGCCATCGTTCTGTGTCAGGGGCTGCAGACAGCCTCTTTGCCGTCACAGCAGCCTTTTCTTGCCACCAAGGCACTCTCTCCAACCATGAAGGGGATTACAGCTTTCTGATGAAAAAAATAAAAGTCATGGGCGAGCAGCAAAATTCCCTCAGTTTGGTTTAGTTACTTTTCTGGATGTCTTAAACTGAAACTATGAAAGTCAGTGTGATGCACAGTGTGAGACACTCCCCATGAAAACCTGAGACCTACCCACAAAGGACTGTCTTATCTTACCTTTGCAGTACCTTTAACTTTACTTCTTGTAGTTTTGGCCTCAATGGGACTGGATCATGGCAGCCCAAGTTCTGATGATGTTTGATTGATTCTCTGATATCCTTGTGTCTCACCATAGATAAGCAGAGTGGAGTAAGGTACTGTCAAGCATTAATGACTGCATTGCATGATGTCCCAAAGAGGTTAAGCTGAACGCTGTTCCTTAAGACCATAAATGTCTTGTGACACCTGCCAAGGGCTCTCATTCCCTGTTTAGCTCGCAACAGTTGAAACACCTCAACATCTGAGATCTAACATCAAGGAGAGCAGAGATAACAAGCTGCTTTGCTAGAGATGCTCACTACCTTGCATTAGCCAGAGGAAAGGGAAAACATGAGACCACAGCACTGCCTCAGTTGTGTTTATTTTCAGATTCAGTGAGAAACTTTTCCCCTGAATTAATACATGTATATTGACATGAGTGAAGCTGAAGTCCTTTGGTATTTGTTGCTTAGGATGCACTGTATGTGAAGAAGAAATTCTTCAAGGTCACAGCCTGGCTTTTCAGTCCTGTATGTGGAGACTCTATTAGTAAGTGGCTGAAATGCAAGTAAAAGCAAGGATTTCTTTCACTACTTCCTGTGGGTGGACAGGTGTTCAGCCAGGAAAGCAGGTCTACATCATGCAAAACAGTTTCTTGGGAAGACAAACACCGTAACTCCAAACATCTCCCCTTCCTCCTTTTTCCCCACACTTTATATACTGAGATTATGTCATATGGTCTGGAATATCCTTTTGGTCAGTTTGGGTCACCTGTCCCAGCTGTGTCTCCTCCTAATTTCCTGTGCATCCCCAGTCTCCTTGCCAGTGTGGCAGTACAAAAAGCAGGAAAGGCCCTGGCTCTGTGCAAACACTGCCCAGCAATAACAAAACCATCTCTGTATTATCAACACTGTGATCAACACAGTTTCAGAACACAGCCCCATATTAGCCACTGCGAAGAAAGTTAACTCTACCCCAGCCAAAATAAGCACACCTATCCAACATAACAGGGTAAGAGAGTCTGGAATCACAAGATAAGAAGGCTGACCCTGCCAACACAAGTGCTTTGCCATGCATGGGAACGGTCGTACAACATCTCAGCTGAAATGTAAATGGTTGTTCATTTTGTGTTCAATCTCTTGCGCTTGTTTTGTAGCAGAGGGGATGTATCCTGGTGAAAACAACACAGGGGAAAACTTTACAAATGGGAACTTGGATATTTTCTGTTGCCCACTCACTGCCTTGGGCTTTTCCTCATGCGCAGAAGGCAGTCCTGACCTGTAACTTTAGATATATTATTTAGATAGAGATAAATGTTGCTTTTTCACACCTACTGAGTACTGTCTGTTGGACTAGTCAGTTGCTCAGTAGGTGTGAAAAAGCAACATTTATCAAGTGACCTTGTAATACTACCTCAAAATAAAGACTTTGAGGGTAAATACATCCATTAATCAACATGTGAGATGGGGCCAGTAGTTCATCATCTGAGTCAACTTCACAGCTTTGTCTTCAGCAGAAGTTTTCATGTTTATTGAGGTATTTCTTACTGTGTAGCTTCCACAGAGTCTAGCAGGTAGAGAACAAGTAGTTCTTTAGTAGGTGGAGAACACGCAGTTGTTTAGGGAAAAAAGGTCTTGGAGTGTTTGGAAAGAGAAATAACTGAGGAAGTATTAGTCATTCCCTGTGCATAAAGACAGTCATAATTCGTATCTATTTTAGTATTTTAGTTAGACAATGTCAAAAGAGTGTCTTGAATACTGAAATAAATTGAGCTTATTTCTGGTATAATATATCACATGCATACCTGAGATTGTATAACATTTGAGAAAACAAGTTCAAATTGTGAAGAAAGTGAAGTAAGTTGACCCCTCCACAGTAGTTAAAAAGAAGGATACCCTCAGGCACTGCTGACCTCTTTTCTTTTCATATTTTTCTTTCACGTAGATTTGATTTGTTTTTCTCAGATTTGCAGTTTCGTGTACAATAGTAATTGTCCTACCTGATAGTGAGCTGTAGGATTCCTTACCAGAGCTAGGTTCAACCTCTGATTTAATAGAGCTTTTATTTTTCCAGCTCTCTAAATCTTCAGCTTCCTGGAGAAGTAGGAAAATCTTTTGCACAAGCATCACCCATTTCCTTTGGCAATCTCATCTTTGCCCATTTCTTTAGTAAGTGGGTGTTACTGTTTCTCTTCCCTTCTTATCAGCAGGGGATTTTTGGAAAAAAGGCTGAGGCAGCACTCTGCTTTAGTAAATGTCCACGCAATGCCACAGCCAGCAGGGTACTGGTGGAGTAGCCTTGGTCTATGTAGAAATGAAGCATAGAGACTCTGCTCTGCCAGCCACAGTCAAACACCTCGCAGCATCCTGAAGTCCTGGCGATGGCACCATAGAGGGCATAAACTGCTGGATGTCAGCAGAAAATTGTTTGCCATTTTCACTCTGCTTCATACATGGTATTTAGAATAAAAATAAACCTGAGCTATGAAGTCTGGACTTGGGAAAATCTGCTGTCTCCCTTTTAAGGGTTAATATCAAATACTGATGTTTCAAAGTCTTCTTTTTGTGCCTTGCTTTCCCGTGTCCCAAACTAATATTCAGCTTTATTGTCTTGCAGCAAAGAACATTACAAATGATAGAGGTTTTTGATCTGAATAAACTGAAGGCAAAATAGTCAATGCAAGTTTATAAATATTGCAAAGTTTTTGCGTGGGAGAAATAAGAAAAACTACAAGTCCTCAGCTCTAGGGGAATGAATAAAAATACAAGAATTTGTTGAGGATAGTGAAAACTGATCAGTCCATCCTTTGTACGGTATCCCATAGCATTGCTAACTCAAACTTAGTACTAAATAATTTCAAGGAAAAAATGCCCATGTCAACATATTTTCTACATCATGGATGGTAATAATGTAATTTTTGCTTCATAAAGCAGTGGCTTTTGCTTCATAAAGTAGTGGCTTCTTTCCTAAATAATTTAGTTGTGAAGAAGGTGTACTACAAAGCTATGAAAGGATACCTTAGTAATTGGAGCGTACTGCTTGCAGGAAATCCCAATAAGGAGCAATAGTTGAGTTTATAAATAATTTGAAGATGTGTACGTGCCATTCTCCTAAATCTTTGTTGTAAGGGGAAAAGAAACTCTTCTGGTGCTCTTACCGTTTTTCTGGAGCTGTTCTGTGCACTTGGGCTCCACCTCTCTTCTGCAAGGGTTGATGAGCTGATGCTCCAGTTCGGCGTGATGAACCGCCTCGATGCCAACTGACCCTAAGAGGGACCATCACTTTTCATCATTGTTTTCTTTGCTTACCCCAACTACCTAAGTGAGAATGCTAAAAGGAAACAAATACTGTATTTTGTAAAATGCAGTGAGCTTGTTTGCAAGAAATGTTGGAAAACTGATTCTGACTGTGATAAAATGCTCCTTCTGTGTGTGTACATGAGTACCTTTCCTGAGTAAAGGATATTGTGCAACATCACATGGTCTCAGAATCTCCAGTCAGAGTTGTCACAGAGTTACCACTTAGCCTGTTTACTTTTAACCCTAAATTTCATACAGGCAAATATGAATTTTATTTTCACAGGGTTTGATTATATATAAATTAGCCAGTTATTGTTTGGCTGATTTTCAAAGAGAAACTAAGGTTTTGCAAACTTTTGGCTATAATTTTGAAGTCTATTAGAAAGTAACCCCCCCAAATTACATTTCTCTCAGTTAAAAAAAAATCCAAACTTGGATATGATAGAAGTGGTTTCTGAAAGTCTGCTATTTAAAAAAAAAAAAAAAAAGAGAGGAGGAAAAAAAGTAAATCTATTTTTAACTTCCCCTTTTTCTGGATATGATACATTCTGGATATCATTACTGTATTTTTTCCTGAATTTGAATTTTAAAATTATGGAAGATTTTTGCAAAAGTATATTTCTTTTGTATTTGCATTTCTGTGAAATTTACCTTTTGAACAGGGATTAATAACAGTTCTGTTTTACTTTTTGGAGTTTGAATTTGCAACCTTAGATGTGGGGCAAAAAGGCAATACAACAGTATATTTTGCAACCCTTGCTTACAGTGAGTAGTAATTATTCAAATAAGCCTGTGCTGGATACTTATGTAAATAACTGTTCATATGTAACTCAGTTTGTAGTTTCATGATAAAGCAACAGAAGCTCCAGCAGAAAAAAACAGGGTAAGGAGTTCTCCTTTTCTTGTTCCTTCTGCACTGTTTCTGCTCTCTACCCAGAGGAGCAGCGTGCTGCCTGTTCACTTACCCCACTGCAGGCATTTGCAGGGGCACAGTATGAGCTTGATCAGCAAACTGATCTGAATTAATTAAAATGAAGGAGGAAAAATATTCTGAAATTTGCAGATTTGAGTAAGGATTACAAGGTACCGCTTGGGTTTTAAAAATCATCATTTTGATTGATACTTTCAAAAATTGAAGTAGTGATTATTCTATATATTTTTTTTTAATCTACTGCCCTAGGAGGTACATTTTCAATGTTAAATATCCAGATCTGGAGCTGACATGGGTTTGGATTGATGTGTCCCAAATCTGAAAAAGAGCAGTTGTACACGATGCATGCAATCCAAGTCAGAAAGCTGAGGGTGCTGATTTGTTAGAGGGATTGTCTGTCTTGAATGTCCATCAGCTTAGCATTAAGACTTTGCACTGAAGAACACAAACACAGGGAAATGTTACCATCATTAAGGAGGTGTTGAAACTCAGAAAACAGTTCCACCTTGATTTTATTTTTATTTGCAGCCACAAATATTTCCTCCTAGTGTTCCTTTTGTATCATTGTGATAAATGTGTTTTTCAGAATGTGTTTTTTTTCTTGTGAGGCCCTCCATGACTATGTGTGATACAAAGATTTGTGCCTTAAAAAGTGAGAATTGCTTGTTACGTTTGGGTCAGAGAAGCCCTGATCAGACTGGATGTACTTTCTGTTTTCTACTCACTAGAACTTGCACTGGGAGTTTCATACATTTATTCAACTTTTTGAATATTAAAGGTGCTTACAGTCCAGCTGGCTTACGGTGACTAATTGTTTCAATAAACAAACACAATCTGGGAGCTGGGAGTGGGAACCAGAAGATACGTGGGTAGTGTTGCAACACCTGGGCTTACCACATCACTTAGTAGCTCAGTTTTCCCCAGTGAAAACTGGGAAAGGTGGCATGCATAAGAAGCTCTGTCTGTAAGTGAAAACGTACTTTGTGCGTTTGGACCAATATTGACTTAGAAGGCTTCTCTGAACAGTTTTCATTTGTTCTGAGGAAGGTGTATGGTGACTTCATGGCTATACATGTTAATGCTTGTGTAATGTGAAGAAGGGAAACACAAGCTGATGCAGATATTTTGATACTTAAAGTTGAGAATGTTTTCCCGCCCTGAGAAAAGCTGAGAATCTTTAGCTCTTTCTGATTTCTGCCATAACTCTGAGTCTTCAGCATCTCTGCAAATTAGATTGTATTTGTTATCGTGTAACTAAGGTTGGCAGGGAACAGGGCAATTCCTTGGCACGAGTCATATGGTGAAAAGTTTATATTGGGTGTCAGCCTGAAACTCCCACAGCTGTTTATAACAAGATAACAATGTGTCATGCAAACAGCTTCAGTTCTGAGGGATGGTCTGGGAACAATGGAGTGTTTGTGGGAAGTGGGCACGGGGAAAATGTGCAGAAAATGTCTAAAACTGTACTGAAGAAAAGTAGTGACATGTGGGGTTGATAAGAGGTTAGCATGGCTGTTACAGGGGCTTCTTAATGGAGTACTGCAATTTTGAAAAAGAACTTTCAGAATAATAGGTGAGGGTTCAGTTATCGTGAGCCTTATTTGTTTAAACAGAAATGTGTCTAGAGCCACTGACTTGGAAATAACCCCAAATAAAACAGGTTTCTGTGACCAAATGCAGATTCAAAGGCTGATCTTGTGACCTGGGAAACTGGTTCTAATCTGCTGAAATCTTCATAGCAGAGATAATTCAGTGTAGCAACCAGGTGCAGACATTGACCAATTACATTACTGATGTTTTTATTTTTCAACCCTGATTTTGTCAAAAGGATTTTTTTGGTTCTTGTGTTGTATTAACATAACCTGGTAGAGAACTGAAATATATTAGCATTATCAGTATTGAGATTTGAAATCATAGTTAACTTTGAATCCTTCTTGCGCTCTCTAATGCAGCACTCTAGGGATCTGTGAGTTCACAGCTTATAAGATGGATAATAAATATGTTTTTCTTAAGTAAAAACAGAGAATTTTTACTATTGAGAACAGCAGAATTGTTCCGAGTGGGAGAGCCTGTGATGGGAACCCTTAAAGTTTTGTGTGCATTAAGCTGGTCTGAAAGTTAATACTGACTTTTAATTTTTTGAACAATGTTTGTATTTTCAGTTTATGGCAGTATTCTTCCTTCTGCAATTACCTTTAAGATTGCCAATTTATTTTTAGAAGGGCAATAAATCAGAATTGGGCAGCTTTAGTAGTTAAATAACATATCCAAGACAATTGCTGATTATAAAAGATCTGCCTTTTTCCCAGAATGCAATATGACAGATGACCAATAAAATGTGTGTATGCATATCAGAAGAAGAGAAATAACAAAAAGAGATTATTCATAATAATCACTATTTGCAGTCCAATTACCATCTTTTACTTATGCATGGTCTTATTTTGTAGTTCCATGTAAACCACTGTATATTTTTTTTTAATATATGAAAAGGGTATTCCTAGAAAAGAAAAGGATATTTTAAAGCAGTTAACAACTAATTCCAGCTGTTGAGATAGCAGCAGTATGGGATATGAGAGCTCAGCTGGTCAAACCAAGGAGTGAAAAGTAGTATCAAGACTAGACTGGAAGGCAAAGGGTGTCATTTCATGTATTGTGACAGCAATTAATTGCTCACAAAATGGGACACACTAAAGTGAGTTTGTTTACATTTGATTTTATTAAAAATTAAATTGTCTAAGGCAATGTTGTGAGGAGGTTTGTAGTTTTTCAAGATTCTCTGCACAATTCTGTGAAATGTACTGTTTTGTCCATGCCGAAGTTATGTTGCCTGCTATTTCCCCAGTGAATTCTGAAATACCCTAAGTAGTAAATAGGTGCATAAAGTAAGCCTTGTGAAAAATGAATTATGTTTTTGTTCTACTCTACGGCTTTGGTTTGGGTTATCCCCCTGCCCCTTCCACACACTTGAGAGATTGTTCATGGTCCCTGGTGCTTCAGCAGATGCTGCTGTTCCTTCTTCAAGCCATGGCTTCGGCTTCCAGCCGTGCTGCTCTAGCCTGAGTTGCTCTCCAGGTCTGCGCCTGGAACTTCCCCTGGCTTTGGAACACAGCTTCAGGCAGGGCCCAGGTGGTGCCATGGGCAGGGCTGGCAGAAAGTGAGCAAAGGGGAAGGGAGTGGGGAAAAAGATTTCTGGAACAGCTTCTGCACAACCTGTCCTCCCACACCTTTCATTCCTGCCTCCGTGCCACTTCATTTGTGAGTCTGTGCAGGCAGCTGCCTGTGCTGCGTGATGAAATGTCTGGTTGGATCCCTTCCCTAACCTGCTTCCCAGCCTGGCAGGAGGAACGCCTGCACCTGCACAAAGCAGGGTGGCATGACAGGACAGTGGTGAGTTGATGAGGGAGGAGGTCAGCTGTGTTTAAGCTGGCATCATTGCAAAGAACAGAGAGATTGCCTGACTGTCTCTGGCAGGACTCTGGAGCCAGATTTGCAAACAAAGTAGCTGTGGGTGCATTTGTTTTTATGTACTCCTAAGTTTGTCCTGCAGGTATCAGTCGTGGTGTAGAACTTAAGCAGCTTGACATTCCTGAGTGACCAAAACCATCTGAATTAAATTGCTTGATTTTGATGGTCAGCATGAAGTCTTTCTAAACAGAAGTTGGAAGGCATATGCTTGGCAGTTTCTGAAAAATAAGCTTAAGTTCTTTGTTCTCAAACTGACATCTTCGAAACAACCATTTGTGTCTGAAAATTTTCATTAATAAAATTTGGGTAAATTTGCAAAATTACTTCTACTGATCCATCTTAGTTACAAAGGGTTGTAGTAAATGGGGTTGCATCAGGCTCCTGACTGGTCATTAGTGGAGTTCTCCAGGGCTTCATTTTAGGCCCAGTGCTCTTCAACATCCTCATAAACAACTTGAATGCAGGATTGAAAGAATACTAAATAAGTTTGCCAACAATACTAAATTGGGAGGAGCTGTTAACTTCCTCAAGGGCAGAGAGAGGCCCTGCAGAGAGACCTTGACAAATTAGAGAGATGGGCAATCACCAGCCTTGTGAAGTTTAACAAGGGCAAATGCCGGATTCTGCACCTGGCACAGGGCAGCTTGGGTTGTGTCTATAGACCAGGGAATGTGAAACTGGAAAGCAGCACTGTGGAAAGAGACCTGGGGGTCCTGACTGATGCCAAGTTGAATATGAGTCAGCAGTGCCCCGGTAGCCAGGAGGGCCAAGTGTGTCCTGGGGGGCATCAGGCACAGCATCACCAGCCAGGCAAGGGAGGGGATTGTCCTGCTCTGCTCTGCTCTGCACTGGGGCAGCCTCACCTTGAATATTGTGTGCAGTTTTGGGTGCTACAAAGTAAGAAAGACATTAAGCTATTGGGGAGCATCCAAAGGAGGGCCATGAGGATGGTGAAGGGTCTAGAGGGGAATCCATATGAAGAATGCCTGAGGTCACTTGTTCTGTTCAGCCTGGACGAGACCGAGGGGAGACCTCATTGCAGTTAAAACTTCCTTATGAGGGGAAGAGGAGGGGCAGACACTGATCTCTTCTCTATGGTGACCGGTGACAGGACTGGCCTGAAGTTGTGTCAGGAGTGGTTTAGGTTGGATATTAGGAAAAGGTTCTTCACCTAGAGGATGATTGGGCACTGGAACAGGCTCCCCAGGGAAGTGGTCACAGCACCAGCCTGACAGTCCAAGGAGCATTTGGACAATGCTCTCAGACAAATAGTGTAATGCTTGGGGCTGTCCTTTTCTGGGCCAGGAGTTTGACTTCAATGATCCTTGTAGGTCTCTTCCATGCAGGATATTCGATGATCTTCAATTTTGTATATAGAACTCTTTTGCAAATGGCATTTATACATGTACAGACCTCAGCAGTTAAAAGTTCTATACAGGTTAGAAACTTCCATACAGGTTTGTGGTGAAGAGCAGTTGTGCACTGCTGTTTGCCTGGAGCACATTTCAGACTTCTCACCCATATTCTCTGTCACATAGGCTGCAGTGTACCTTATTTCATCCCAGTCACGTACAGCTTTTGGCTTCCTGGGAATGTGCCAGTGCAGCCCTCAGCTGAGCAAAGCCTGAACTTTTTAGTGTAATAATTAACTTCTGTAAACTTCCAGATGCTTAGGGTGAGCTCCAGCTTTCTGTGTATTCAGGCAGTTTCATTTATAAGTAGAAGCTCCTTTTGTTACAGGAATCTCCAATTCTGTGATCCTCCAAAGATCTGGTAATGTTTTATTCCTCATCTTCACAGGAACTGATGTTCAATGGCTAGAAGAGAGCTGACAAGTGGCTGAAATGAATACGACTACTATCCTACAAGAGATTTTGATTAAAAGATCACAGCAGAAGAAGAGGACTTCTCCCTTAAACTACAAAGAGAGGCTTTTTGTACTTACAAAGTCTATGCTAACGTACTACGAAGGTCGAGCGGAGGTAGGAGACACAGATTTATACTACAGATTGCCTTTGTTCCTTTTTGCTTTTGTACGGTACTGGCTTTTTTTCTTACTGTATATCATACTGTCAAGAGCTGATCGGGGAAATGGTCATTAGTGGCAATGAATGTGAGCTAGCATTTCTCTTATTTATAGTGCAGCTTGACAGAGGTGTAGGTAACTTACCTGGTAGTCAGTGTGAACTTGTTCTCCATCAGAGCTGTAGCATATAGCCAGGATGGCAGAAATGGCATAAAACAGTGTTTAGAGGTGATCATCAAAACTGATTTCTTTCTCTCTCCAGAGAGATGAAAGATTGCTGCTATCGTGAAGTGTGGAAAAGGTAGAAAAAGTTACAACTGCAGTTTCTTGTGACTGTGTATACTGTGAAGGCCATTAAATTTGCACCTGGCAATTAACTGGATTTGAACAGGAGAAAGAAGATGTGATAGGAGCAGTGCCTTGCAGACCAAGTTCAGCAGAGATGAGATCCATAGAGTGGTTCATGGAACCTGGTGATTGAAATGAAGCTGGAAGCAGTTTTATCTTTGACCATACAAGCAACTCATCCCAGTTATCACTTTCTGTGTAAATTCAGTTCCTCAAGAAGTCATTGGTATAAACTATGCAAATCCTCAGACCATCATTTTTTCAAATGAGCTCCAGACTCAGTTTCATCAAGGTCACCTACCCTCAGAGTGCCCTGTCATATCCTCAGTGCTGGGAGTAAGATTTTCCACTTAAGTGAGGCTACTTTCCATGTTTGTCATTATGCTGAAGAGGATTAAAATGACTACAGTAGCTCGTGAAACACGTCGTACACCTTGGGAAGCCATTTAACAAATAAAGCTTAATGGCAGGAACCCTGCAACCTCTTGTGTTGGCTGTCTTACCTCTGATAAAAGAAGAGGGTACAGGAGAGCTAAGGCTTGCTAAGCATGTTTCTCTGCCAGACCTTATGGTTGCACCAGAATTGAGCTCGCTTACCGTGCCACAAGATCACAGCAGTCTGTTCTCTGAAAGTAGCTTGGACACAGTCAGGGGTTAAGAACAAGATCACAGATTGAGGTTGGAGGGGGCCTCTGGAGGCCATTTGCTCCAAGCCCCCTGCTCAAACAGGGCCACACAGAGCTGGTTGCCCAGAACCAGCTGGCTGTCTCTGTCCAGTTGGCTGTTGAGTATCTCCATGGATGGAGTCTTCCCAACCTTTCTGGGCAACCTGTGCTAGTGCCACAGTAGCCAGTACTGTGAGCCACCCTCACAGTAAAAAAGACCAACATTGTTTCCTGATGTTCAGATGGAGCCTCCTGTGTTTCAGTTTGTGCCCACTGCCTCTGGTCCTGTCACTGGACACTGCTGGAAGTAGCCTGGCTCTGTCCTCTTTGCACACTCCTTTCAGGCATTTTATGTCCTCCTGGATGGCAGAGTGTATCAGTCACTCCTATTTTGGTGACTCTGGCATCGTCCCAGAGAATAAAGAGGTGGGGGCTAAGAAGCCCTCTGAAATGTATCTTGCATGCTTATCCCGTGTCAGTTTACATTCAGATCAAATAGAAATGTGACAAACAGGTTTTGCAGGTCTAGTTGTCACCCTTTAAGAAGTTACCACTTCCAGCTTCCCCTCTTCCAGTTTTCCCCTTCCAGCTTTCCCTTTACCCTGCAGGTTAATGCCCTCTGGCTAAAATGCTTTTCCAGTAGACTGACTTGTGGATCTCTCTGAGAGGGGGTTTGGACTATCAGTTTTATTTGCAGTGAGATTGAGCAGGGCTGCCCATAGTGCCCTCAGCTGAGGATGCAGTAACTTCTTAAAGTATTTCAGCCTAAGATACAGACAGTTGGGCTGAAATACACATTATGCCTATGCTACGCCATCAGTTTGCTGCTGAAAAAGGCAGGTCCATTTCATCCCTGTCCTAGCCTTCCTAGACTCCCCCATTCACTTGAAATGATTCTGGCCCCTCTTGGAATCCATATTGCTCTGAAAAAAATTTCTAATTGTAGAATCATAGAATGGCCTGGGTCAGGAGGGACCTTAAAGTTCATCTGGTTCCAATCCCTCTGACCCTGGGCAGAGACACTTTCCACTGCACCAGATTTCTCAGAGCACCATCGAACCTGGCCTAGAGCACTTCTAGGGATGGGGCATCCACCACCTCTGGGCAACCTGTTCCAGTGCCTCACCATCCTCACAGTAAAGAATTATTTCCTGAAATATAATTTAAACCTCGTCTCAGTTGGAAGCCATTCCCCCTTGTCCTGTCACTACATGCCCTTGGAAAGAGTTTTTCTCTTTCTTGTAGGCTCCCTTCAGGTGCTGGAAGGCTGCAATTAGGTCAGCAGAAAGACATTTGATCTGGTTTTATTTTTGCTGGATTAGTGTTCTGCTGGGTTAGCAAGCTGCATTAGCTGGGTGCAGGATCTAACAAGTGCCAGAGGCTGTGCTGGGTGGTGGAGGAGAACAGGATGCTCCAACTGTTGACATCAGCAGTTTGTTAGACTGGCTCAGCCATAACGTGTAACTTTCCAGCCTCAAACCATTTTCATTTTCACTGTTCATCTCATTTTAGATTCTTTTAAACATTAATCAGCATTTTATTTTATTAACAATATTGTCTGAAAATAGTGAGCTCTGATCTTAAAGGGGCCTACTGAATATTTTTGTCTCTTTGAGAAAAACCACAACTGTAAGACTAAGATCTCTGTGACACAGTGGTAGTTATTCCTTTATGTCTCTGGACAACTTAAATGGTAAAGATGTTTGTGGGTTTAGTTATTTGTTTGGTTATTGTTTGGGGTTTTTTAAGCCAATTATGGTGGCTATAAATATGTATTTACAGTAAGACAGCTGCATCTTCTGGCTGAGGTAATTTATATGAAGAGAAAAAAAATTATTAGCCATCAAGATAATTCTGCCCCCTCTGAATAGTTGGGGGTTTATTGCTGAAATAAATGTGACTACTGTGTATGCTGGTTGAATTTAAAGACAAGACAGATGAAAGTATAGGTACAGACTGATTTCATTTCAGGCTTGGCAGGATTCAAAATCCAGATTGGTAAAATAAGCATGGAAATCGCAAGCCAAGAGGATCTCACACCCTCATTTTAATCCCATAACTGCAGTGGTAGCACTGCAAAGGGTGGCTGAGTTCTGCTCCTCTAGGCAAGTGTGCAATTCCCAGTTTGATTGTTGGCCAATCTGAAGTATTTTCTTATTTTCTTCCATTTTAACTTCTACGGAAATTCAGTAGAGAGAGTTCAAGAAAAACCCAGGGTTTGTGGGCACGTGAATAATCATACCACTTCTTTTTAAAAACAAGATTAAAGTAAATCTCGTTAACCAGATTAGTCAATACTCAAAGTGTGGGCAAGTTGAGATTATAAATAAAGTGACAGAATTAGACATTTTGTATGTCTGGTGACAGAAGTGGAACATTTATGAAAACAGAAAGCAGTCAACCATAGCAAATACTGTTCATGTAAATGCTGCTGAGAGATTTAATTGTTCTGTGCAGCCAGTAGTGGGGCATCACCTGCTCTTTGACCAGAAACTGCACGCTATAGAAGCCACTGTTCTCTGTTTTTTCCTGTCCCAAGTACTGACAAAGTGCCATATACATTACTTGGAGCAGTAAATTTATAATAAATTATAAACTATCCTAAACATGACTACTATTAACAGGCTAAAATCTTGTTTTAACTTGCTCATAACTGGTTTAAATCTTTCTATACATGCTTTCAAGCGGATCAGGCCCCCTGTCATGGTACAATGACAGTGCATGCCTACAGTGAAGCTGGAACTGCACTGCTGCCATGACAAGGAGAAATACAGTTTTTCCACTTAAAGATACTGCTCTGCTGTAAGTCATTATTGATGGAGCATAGCTACAGAATCAGTGAAGAGGCTGCACTTCAAGACTGGTTTCAAAACACAGAAGCCTGAGGAAGGAGAATCCTGGTTTAGGTCACCTGTGCAAAGCTCTCCCATTACGATTAATATCATGGGAAACTTACTTTGCATAGGAAGCCAATAGACCTTGGCTTTTACTGCTTAACTTCTGGGCATTATGCTATTGGATAAAAAATGTGGAAGAAGTAATCATCTTTAGGTTTGTTAAAAAGACGGATGTTAAGAAGCTTGAAAATAAAAATACATCAGTAACTGACTTGGCTTAAGCATCATGGAGATAGATTTTTTTAATGTCAGAAAAGAGGAATATTCTGTTTAAGCTGGGATATGTTCTGGTTTTTTCTTTTTTTTTCTTGGTCATGAATTCTGAGAGTTAGTAAGTGTAGCTGGCATCATTGCACTATTGTGCAATATTGGACTAACAGTGATTATAAGCAAATAAAAAGGCTGAGCCAATGTTGTTTCTTGAAGCCCTTAATGGTTTATCAGCTTGTCATTGTTGGAAAGAGTATTTTCTGTGTTTTTTCCTAATGTTGCAAAAGTGGCTATTGAAATCTGAATGTGATGGGGTCCATTTACAATGACGACAAAAATTCACTGTAAGTAAGATACAACTGCATTGGTCTCCAAGCAGAGAGTTCTGGTAATGAATGTGTAAAAGTAGGGAAGAAGTAAAATATCTTCCTATTCTGAGTATGAAGATGTACTATAAAGTACATCTTTCTGGTTATGCTACAGTCAGAAAGACTTAAGATATGTACAGTATTCTCAGATATGTATTGTAGACTTACGAAGCCAGCTTTAAACACATTTATGTAGACAGTAGTAACTAGTTTGAAAGTGGGGGTGATAGGCATTTTTCCCCAAACTGGCCCTTGTTCTTGAGGACTGCTCCACTATTCTTACTGGTGTTAGCTGGAGTCATGGATTGTTGCATGACTTCGCTGGATAACCTGGTTGTATAGCTAAGACAGTGTTTGTAGTGTTCTAGTGAGGAAACAAGAGCATGAAATATTTTATTAGGAAATCTCTTTTCAATTTTGTGTGGTTTGAAAACTCAGCATAATACTTCAGGTATGCTTCTGGTCATTTTCCTGAATGATTTTCTTCCAAGAAATAAAAAAATACTAGTCAGTAGCAAATTAATAAGCAAATTTAAGCAATTTTGAAATTAACTGACTTGTTTGAAAATCAAATATTTCATGGAGTGATTGAAAAAAAAATCTCATTTGAATGGCTTTCTCTGTTTTTGACCAGCAAAAATTTAGCTGAAGTTTTTGTATGACTTTTTCCAAATTGCTAATTTCATCTTGAATGGAGTGTAGGTTTGAATTCCAAGGAGGCATTTGTGGAAATAACACCACATATGCATAGCCCTAGGTATGTTTGGCCATTTTCTGTCAAAAGGGACCTCATATCTTGAATATTCAACTTAAAATTCCCCGGAGTTTATTTTCAAAGGATCAGTGCATTCACACTTTCATCTGTGTCTGTTAGGAAAATCAAACTTCAAGTGTTTATCTAGGAGTCCACCTTATCACTGACATTTTAAACACTTCAGTAAATATCAGCTGGACAATAGAAGGGAGGACTCATTTTACCAGTATGGTGGTGACTGGTGTCCCACAGTGCAAGTGCCCCACACGCTCCTCGGCAGGGTGGCTGCAAAGAATGCCATCATTTATTCCTCTTGAGTTAACCAACGGGACAGGCCACACAAAAATAGCATCCAAGCTACTGCATCCATCAGGGTTGTCCACCGAGTGCTTGTGGTTTGTTGTCTTTCTCCTTGTGTGGCAATGAGTTTGCTGTTGCAAATTCTTTCTCAGTGAGTGGTGAGAAGGTATCTCTGAGCTGGGGTGTCGGGTGGCGCCAGCTGGAGCAGGCTTGGTGCTGCACTACAGAACAGCCACGAGAGCAAGTAACACATACTTCACACAGGTTTTAGTTAGCTAATACTCACAGGGCATCTCGCTGGAACTTAAAAGTGCCACCAGACTACAGGTTTTTGCTCTAGATGGAATACTAGGTAAAGGAAATTCTTTGTGATGAGGGAAGGGGAGTAAATGTAGGCGTTGAAGTACTTCTTAGTACTTCAGTAGTTGAAAGGAGCTGGTTTGCTCAAGTGAGATGTCCTGGTGGTTTGTTGGTTTGAAAACTTTCACATTGACGTTTCTCATGAGTGCAGTGCTTCCACAGAGCTGACACAGATAATTTTATAATTTTATAAATCATAATTTTATAAATCCTTGTCAATGTGTAGACTGTTGGTATCCTCATATCTGTTGTACCTGTGGAATGCTCCCTTTCCCCATGATCTTTCTCTCTCTCTTTGTCGCTCAGCTTGCTTAGCAGTGATACCGTTTAGTTTGAAAGTGTGCTGATGTGTGTGGTTTGGTTACTGTCCTCCCACAGAGGGCACAGCAGGCCTGAATTAACCTTTCCAGGCCACAGCAGCTTCCACTGACCATGAGAATGAAGCCGGCTATGAGCTTAGGAACATTCAATTTCTTTATGCTTTAGCATCTTTATTGTTTGCTCATGTTTGCTGTATGGATTACAGTTCACAGCAATAAATAGTTTTCATTGGATTTTGCATTTTCAAAAGGCATAGGCTAAATCCTGGTCCCTGTGGTTACCCTGCATGTGTTTGGGTGGACAGGAGTCTGCAGTGTTAGAAGAGAGGATGCGAAGGGGGAGAGTTTAGGCTGCAATGCCCCTCAGCTCTGGGACTGCTGCACAGAGGATATTGGAGTAGGCACGTCACTTACCTATTTATTAGTGTGCAGAAACCATTTGCTTCTACAGAGAAGGCAAATAATTTCCCTGAGGGAAAACATTTAAGAGTCTTATTTAGAAGGTAATGCTTCTGTGGAGTCAAGTAGAAGGCAGCTTCTGAGGAGCTGAACTTGGGAGGTGCATCTTTAAGGCATCAGCAGAATGCTCTTGTCCATTTGCCATTAGGATCAGACTTGTGTGAAAACTTTCTTGCATAAACAGAACTGTTACAACTGATAAAAACCAACCAGGATATAAATGAAAAAGGCAGAATAAAAGCCTGAGCATTTTAGGGGGTTGCTCATTTTGAAATGTCTTCCTAAGGAAAAAAGGGTTCTGTAAGGGTTGTGTTTGGTTCTTGTAATTTGAATGTAGAGGAGACAGAAGCTACTGAAATTACAGTGGTGATATTTTAAGGAAGGAAAAATAAAAGCTCTGGGGCCCACTGTGAAGCTGCAGGTTTCAGGGTAAAATTCTGTAGCTTCATTGCGACACTAATATTGTGCAAATACTTCCTTTGGAGCATAACAACATTATAGAGTTCCAAAAAGCTAAGTTACTTGGTTTTCTTTTTTAACAGAAGATTAATTCATGCTACTGTTGTTTATTCCTATAGTGCTTATGCTTTATTATTTTTAAAATAATTACCCTAATTTATGGGATTTCCTTAGTCATTGCATAGGTGATTTAATTATTTTATAAAAATGAAAGTACAATTTAGTATTAAAATGCTTCTGATCACTTCACTGATTACTCTTGTTTTTTAATGTAAGATAACTAGCTTCTGAAACAAGTAGGTTTACAGAGCTTTTTTTTGTTCCAAGTCACAGGTCATAATGATAGAGCTTTCTTGAAATACTTGCAAGTGAAAACCGTTCAAGTTGGAGACATGATGTAAAGCTATTCATGTGAATGGGAGCAGATTAAGAGATGCATGGGAATGCTCACTTGTAAAGGGCAATTCATAAGGAAATTTAAGTTGTAAAAAAAAGTTGGTTGTGCTGTAGTAATGATTCCCTGTTTTCTATAACATCTACTGAGAGAAAAGTCGGATATAAAATGAGAATCTGCAGTAATTATCTTTCTACAAGAATTTTGATTTTTATGAGATGGAACAAATGAGATGTAGATGAAGTTGAAAAGCATAGATTGTAGTTGTTGAGATGTAGACAAAGCATGGATGAGAATATTTACCTTGTGACTAGACAGGAGTGGAGGAGTCTTAAAGGTCTTAAGAAGGAAGAACTGGAAAATAGATAAGAGAAGGCTAGAGAAGGCATAGTTTTTTTTAAAAGTGTGCAAAAGAGAAGCTGAGAAACTTTAATCTAGGAAGGTATTTTAGAGAAAAATGCAAAAAAAAGGACTTGTTTAACATACCTGGAAGATGCAGAAATTGCACACCAGCCAACAAAGAAACAAAACAAAATTAAGAAACAAAACAAAATAATCTCAGACTTATCTATCCTCTGTCTGTCACGGGGTAACAAGTCTTGTGGGAAGCAGAGAGCAGCGGATATCCTGTGTTTTCATCCCAATAAGGGTTTTTTGACACTGCTGAATGAGACATTTTCACAGCATTAGAAATTACCTACTTAAACCTCTTGTAAATCTGATTGCAGAGCACATGGGAAGCTGGCACTGTGTTGAATAGGCATCGGTGGCTTGTTTTCAGACTGGGAGCCTGTCTTGAATGGAATGTCCTGTTCTGCATTTTAGTATTTTCCCTAGTGATACTGTTGTTGGAATAGAAGCTTGTTGAGTTCTCATGTGACATAAAACTTGAAGGAGGTGCAAGTACTTTGAAAAACAAGTCTAGAAATCCATGTGGTATATTGGGATTAGGTGTGTGGTGGGTTTGATTGTTTCCTTTTTTTCTATTTTGTAGAATGCAATTCAGTGTGGACAAGTGAAAAAGGCAGGAATGCTGAAATGTTCAGATACAGAGTGGCAATAAGTAGCCACTTAAGGCTGTCCCCAGCAGGGCCTGAGTTACAGGATCATGAATCATAAACTGGATGTGCATCAGTTGCTGTGCAAAAGGCAAATGTTACATTAGGATGAAAAAACATGACTCCAAATCCTTGTAATTGAATAATAAGGCATCAGCTGCAGTGCTGCATGTGGTTTGGGGCAGTAAGTTTCAGGGAAGATGTGGATCTGCCTGTGAGGTTCAGGGCAGGAGCAGCAGGAGGGATGAGCTTCCCAAAAGCCAGTGATGAAGGGGTTGGTGAGTGGAACAGCACTTGTTTGAAGCAGAGAGATGTGCTGGAATCTCAAAAGACAAAAAAGCCCTCTCAGTTCTGTAGTTGTGGGGTCTGTCACCTGAGCCTTGAGAAAGTAGCTAAAGCAGCTGGTGCCTTGGCTGGGTGACCCCTTGGGTCTTGTCTTGGGCTCTGGTCACTCACCTGTGGTGCCTGTGGACTTGGGCTCTCCTCTCTCCTTGGCTCAGATTGTCTGAATCTAGTGTTCAGACACTAGAACACAAGTGTTCTGGGGGCTGAGTTAGGGCTGAATGCAAGGTGTCACTCACCCAGCAGCCAGAGGGTGGTCCTGAGCAGGGAGAAAACAGGGCAGAAATGCTACAGCTGGGCTGGGCAGACTGAGAGCTCTGTGACTGTGGACTTCACAAAAAACCAAGAAGAGAAGACTTGTCTGATAGAACCTGAAGAGGTATGGCAGTTATTTTGACAGCTGAAAGGTTGTAGGTTATTTAAGGCCTGATATGGATGGAGACCTGGCTGATTTATTATGTGTCCTTTACTTTTATGTGATTGCAGCAAGAAGAGTAAGTTACAGATAGTGCACTCTAGTCATGGTTAGGAAGTTGTATCAGTGCTATGACAGAGAATTTATTTTTGTGCTTTTCCATCTCTCCAGTGCTCGTCATTGATGTCTGCTGAGCAGCCAGGTTATGGTAATGGATTCTTGGTTTCTTAATTTGCAAGACAGGGTTTAAAACTTTCTTCTTCTCAATTATGTTTGGTTTTTTCTTCCCCTTTAAATTCTTCCTAGCAGTCAGATATTGAATCAGGTCAGCCTAGCTCAGAATAGTAATCACCTCTTGCTTTTCATATCAATTCTAGCCATTTTCAAGAGGTAAATAGAAATACTTCATATTTGCTTTTCTTAAAATGCTAACTTTAAATAATAATTGAAAGGAGAAGGGCGTTGTTCAATGTATCTGACATGCTGGAAAATATAGGAATGGAAAATGTGGCCACCTAACACCTAGCTACTGTAATTATATTTGCATAATCAGTAATTGCCTCAAGAGGGAACTGCAGAAGTATCCAGTCAGTACTTCTTATTAATAAATGGCAATACTATTAAAAGAAAAAAAACCCCAAAACCTGAAAACCCAACCTTCCTCCCCGCAAAGAACCCAAAAATGAAAATACCCTTACATTTGGCTCTGGAGCATAGTTTGCCAGAGCAGCTGTCTACAGGCAGTGTTGGCTTAGCCAGGCTTTTCGTGGTTTTGCAAAGTTGAAGAGCAGCTCCATAAAAGGACATAAAAGTAGTGCTGTGACCTGCTACACTTGTGAGAACACAAGCTCCATGGGTCACATGCTGATGACCTCAGGATTTCCTACATGGGGGTAGGCATGGAAGAAAGAAATAATATGAGCGACAAGGAAAGAGAGAAAGAGACAGCATGGGGGAGACAAAATCTAGATATTTCTTGCCAGTTAGGCTGACTTATGCATGTTTTCATTGAGGCTTTTTTTTTCCAAATCTAATGTCCTTTGCATTGTTCAACACCCCCACATACACACATACTTCTGTGAGGGTAAGCAGTGCAATATGTTCATCAGCAAAGAGGAAATACACTGAAGAAATATTTTTATCTGATAGCGAGGATATGAGCTTCTGAAGCTGTAAAGCTTCTCTATTCAGCAGAGGAGTAATTCCAAAAGTACAGAGGATCAGCTGTTTGATTGTACACTTACCTAACACTTGGATATTTCTTGTCTTACTGTATTCTAAGATCATTTTTTTAAAGGAATTTATTTGTTCCATATCTGACAACATAGTTCTAGTGTTATGACTTCTTCATATTACTATTTAATATGTTAAAAAAAATAGGAATAGCTTATTCTTTTTGGATTGTATGGAAACAAGACTTGGCCATCCCCATAGTGAGCAAGGAGCAGGACATCTAAACCTGTATATCAATATTTTGAAACCTAGGTAAATATGAAATATGAATGGCATTTTGAAAAGCTTTGTATAGTAGTTTTTATATAGTCACCCCCCCATTGTTATTTTCAGCAAGCAGATACATTAAAAAAGAAAACCCACAACAAAACCCCAGCGTTAAGTGTGACTTTGAAGCACATATTTTACCTGTTTGTTTTCCTTTTTGGGATTTAGTGTTTTTATACCTTTATTACTGTTCTAATCATATTTGCTTCTATAGGCCTCTCTCTAGAGGCATGTATCTATCTTTAGTAAAGGAGTGGACCAGGTTTGGTAGGTCCCTTCATTTCACTGACCTGTGATTTTTCCAAATCCTCTTTGAATACTTATATCCCATTCAGACAGCATGAATGAATGTTCTGGTAAAACTACTGCTACTTCTATAGTAAATCTAACCTTTTTCTACTGTGTTAGACATCTTCCACCTCAAAAAAAAGGATCTTTAAAAATTTTCCCCTGCTTCCTACGCTTTGGCGTTGCATGATTAGCCATTGTACTAATTTTGTCTCCTTGTAGCAGAGGTCACTTCTTGGAAAGAGTGGTGATGAGTGAATTTCTCAGGGCTGGCTCATGCCTGCATCTCTGCTTCCCAACTGCTTCAGGGCTTGAGCTCTGCTTTGATTCTGCATTTCACATCTGCTGTATGGCTGAGTATAGAGCCCATAGAACTTATTTGGCTTGTAGAATAAATGCAACACAGTCATGGTGTGCAAGGTGTCCTGTTGTTATAAAGGGAATTCATTTAAGTAGGGAGGAGAGAGGAATTGCAGTGGTCTCTTTAGCATTTTTCTTGAGTCATTCTTTCCTGCTTCTGTGCACCATACTTTATTAATAAGTAATGCTCAGCTAAAACAGAGCTGCACACTTGGCAGTTTGAAGGCTGATGGTCATTAATGACTGTTGCTTCTGATGTGATCTGAAAATGTCTTGAGCAGTAGATTTGTATTTAATTTCACATATGCAAGGTTTTTTTAAAAAAATCTATAAAATATGCAAAATGAGAAGAATCTTCCCTGACATTAGGTTTAATAAGGTGGATTGACTTGTAAGGTGGGTCAGCTTTGAGTTAGCTTAATTTAGGATCTTGTGGTGAACCAAACGGAGTCACCCTAAATCATGAAAGCATACAAAGGTATGCCTTAGTAAATACAATTACTAGAATGATGTGCTGTACATCACAGGATTTCCTTTATGTTTTTCCCCTCAAATGTTAGATGATTATCTGGTTGGATTCCTGTCTTTTGTCCTTCTGTCAGTGTTCTCTGAGTGAGCAGTCACTGAATGCCAGAATTGGCATGAAAATCTCTGAGCCCAGGAGAAGGGAGATTCAGGTAAAACAATAGTGTGTTTCTCTAAGGAATTTCTGTGATTCTGGATACAAAACCCCCCTCCAATGTGTATTGTCTATCTGTCCTGCAACCTCAGTTAACCGGCAGGTGGGATCCAAGCAGTATGAATACCCCTCTGGACACAGAAAGCAGGGTAGATAAGTTACAGGAGTGGTAAGTGTTTCTTCTTTGCATGTTGTGCAAGAAAGACATCTGGAGAGGTGTCTTCAGCACAGTTATGTGGAGTGTTGAATTCTGGGCTTCGTGAAAAGGCTCATCTTGTTTGGATCCTCCTGTTCTGCCTTGGCTAATCTGGCAGCCCTGAAACTGCCAGGTCAGCCACACAGAGACAAGGAGAGGGAGAAGCATTACTGCCTGCTCTGCCAAGTGGTGTAGATTTCAGTAACAGTATTTGCGTTTTGCATGAATGTATGTTTTACTTCAGGGAGTCGGTGTTCAAATAAGGGGATACCATAGAATCATAGAATATCCTGAGTTTGGAAGTAACCAACATAAAATAAACAGAAGACTTAAAATGATTTTTTGGTAAAAAAATCCATGGTTGCATGCTTGGTACAAAATTATTTTTCAGCGTTACATGATAAATCTTTGTAGTACAGCTCATGGTAATGTTTATGATTTTACTTTTTGTCTTTATGGTTGATTAAAGTGCCTAATTCCCCCATACATTCCTCTTAAAAAAAACACCTCTCTTGTGTGTGTTGGTTTTTCTGGTATCAAGTAACAGTTGCAGCTTTATGTGAACTTATCCCTTGTCATTCTTCCTGATGCTGACCATGATGTACATGAACTCTTCGTGCATGTTTTCTCTGAAGTAATCTGCATAAGAGACAGAGTGCTAAGTGCATTTTAAATGCTGATGAAACTTAATGGGTAATTAACTACAGTGTTTCTAGGGTGATGGAATTATAACTGCTGTATCTGAAGTAGTTCTTTGCTTCTATTTACAAGACTGTGTTTTCAGTTGTTTATGATTGTACCAGACTTCTGCTATTTGGGCTAAAAATTCCATCCCCGAGAGAAAAGATGAGTAAGGATTGGCATATCTCAAATAATTCAGTAATTGCTAATTATTTCCACATTGAGTGAACAGTGGCAGTCTTCCATAAGATGTACTCTGGACTGGATGTTCTGGATGTGCTTGGCAAATCATTTTTTTTTGCTGTGTATTAATTCACTACCAGCCATGAGCTGCTACTTCTTATGTTTTGTTCCAGATTCCAGTAGAAACGTCCTCTCCTATTAGAGATTTGGCTCTCCCAAAAGTGGGAGGTGGCACTATACATTCTTCCTCTAGACTTCAGCATAGACTAAAGCCCAGTACACCCTCCTCTTGTTATCAGCTGTTCTTCCAAGGGGCTGCCCCTCCAGAGTGTTGAGCTACACTGTCTTTCCATGCACTGCGCAGCACCTGCTGAGCACCTGTGCCTTCTTTACAGTGGTCATCATTATCAGTGTAGGTGACTAAATCTGAGAAGATTTAGATCTGTGCTTTTGACCTTGCTTCTCTGGGCTTCTGCTAGCCTTGTTCAAAGAAGTTCCTTCAATACAGACCCCAGTTTGGTTCAGGGTTACATCTGTACCTTCTGCTTTCTGTCTCATGAGGGATTTGTGTTGCCTGTGTAGCATCCAAATTTCTCTGAAAACGTAGTGAAACACAGCAGAAGCTGCTAAATGGTGGCTTCAGCAACAGAACAAGGGAGCAGATGAGATGATACCGGTTTTAATCATAATTTAAACTCAGCAAGGGGGAAGCCCTTCTTTTTCCTCAAGTTATTTTTTGTAAAGAAGAGTATATTAAACCTATGATTACATCTGATTGGAAACTTTCTGTGGAAGGAATTGGTACTTTTCACTAAGCAATTTTACTGTACTCAGTGCATTTGCACAGGTGCAGATCTTTATACCCTCAGTTTTCAAGCAACTTCTCCAGTTAAAGTGACATCACTATTATAAGTGGAAAAGAAATCAAGACCTCTCTGCTGAAAAACAAAAAGAGAATTAGATAAGTTATCTTTTACAAATGTTTTTTTTTTCTTTTCTCTTATAGAAAAAGTACAGAAAAGGATCTGTGGATATCTCAAGGATTAAATGTGTAGAAGTTGTAAATAGTGATGGTATTATTCCCTGTCAAAATAAATATCCATTTCAGGTATGCTTTTTTAATGCAAAATATATAAATTACAGTGCTCTTTTCAACAACACCAAGTCATTTGGACATAACTGCCCTTAAAGTTACTGTCAATTCCAAATACTGAGCCTATTCTCTGTCTCTTTGGGGCTGATGGGAGGTTCAGAACCAGTGGTTAAAACCCATCCCCAGCAAGCTCTGCTGCCCTTGCAGCCCCTTCCCCTGGGAGCTGGGCCAGATACACTTGGTCTTTGTCTTTTCCCCACCCTCTCAGCTTGAATTCTGACTGGAAACTGCCTTGCCCTGGTCTTCTGCTGGAGCAAATAAGCTGGCAGCCCAATTTCCCTGTCTTCATTCTTTCACATTAAATTAAATTTAATTACCATGAAATTATATAGTATTAAGAAAATCAAAATAAAACTTGTTGCTTTTTTTTTCCTTTTTCATTGTGAGTTGAATGGAAATGAACACAGAAAACAAAGTGCGTAGAGGGGTTAAAGAAAAATGTGGGGGTTGGATGCTGTGCCTCCTTACTATAGAGGGAATGGTTGCAGTGAGGAGGAATTCCACTGCTGGAGAGGAGCAGCAGTGACTCTGATCCATTTCTCCCAGAGCAATACTTGCTTTCTGCTAGTACAAGCAGTGGAGAAATAAAAAAGAATCACTCCAGAGCAATACTGAATCAGACGGGAGAATGTCTGATGACAAAGTAGCTTTCGTTCATTAAATTGAACTGTTTTTAGAAAAAACACAGTGAAGAATGAACAAAGCGGAGTGGGAAGCAAGCATTTTAAGGAATGCTGTCAAGATAATATACCATTACAAAATTCTTCTTAATTGTCCTGAAAACATCATATCTGAATAATAAACCTTAATAACCTTTCCCAGTTTCTGCATTTTGTGCCTGAATACACTAATTTTGCCAAATGTAACAGTCATTTGTCTTGTTCTGTTTCCTCTGTTTCTTGAGGAAGAAACGAATTAACATTGAGATGAATGTATTTTGATTATTTCTTTTCTCCCCTCCAGGTTGTATATGATGCTAATACACTTTATATTTTTGCACCGAGTGCACAAAGCCGGGATCAGTGGGTGAGGAACCTGAAGGAAGGTAATGGGAATTGCTTATACTTAACATCTGACATAGGCAGATACCTTTGCTTGAGCTGTCTGCGTGGATTGGAGTTACCTTGGTGCCGTGCTTTGGATTTGTGGCCAAATGGGTGTTGAAAACATACCGCTGTTGTAGTTGCTGCTGAGCAGTGCTTGCGCAGCCTGGAGGATTTGCCTTTCTCCTCCTCTGCCCAGCTGTGAGTTGATTGGGGGTGGATGAGAGGCTGGGAGGCGACACAGCCAGGACAGCAGGCCTGGACTGACCAAAGGGGTATTCCAGGCCATATAAAGTTGTGCTCAGCAATAAAAGCTGGGGTAGGGGAAGACAGAGATTAGGGTTTTTGGCTTCCCTATTGGCTGCTGCTCAGGGACTGGCTGGGCATTGGTCTGCTTGTGGGAGATGGTGAATGATTTACTTTACATTACTTCTGGGTTCGTTTTTCTCCCTTTTGGTTATTAAACTGTCTTTATCTCAAACCAAAAGTTTTTATCTCTTGTTCTTTCTTTTCTTTCTCCCATCCCACTGGATTGGGGGAGTGGGTGAATGCCCGCATAGGTGCTTAGCTGCTGGCTAGCATCAACCCACAACAAATTACAAAAATAAAACAGTAGAGTTTCTGCTGCTTCTATCCACCAATTTAAATTTTTTGTTGGGCCAGCTCATCGCTTGCATACACAGGGTGTGATAACAGGTACTGAGAGCCTCAAATACTCAGAGTGATCTAGTTTGTTTTTGTGAAATGCAGCTGCAATCAGAATTTGACTCTGCTTTTGCACAATGAGTTAAAAAGTTTATCCAAGCTAGTTGATGGCATCACTGAAAAGTTTGGTTTGGATGTAGCTAGACAACATTGTGGGCCTTAAGCTGATGTAAAAAGATAGGAGGTATCTCTGCTGAGATGTGATCAGATAATTGCTTTCACAGTGAGTAAAAGGTTTTTTTGTGAGCCTCTTTATGTCCTCTCTCACCATCAGATGCTCACAGTAATTACAGATGGTCTGTGAAGTAATAAGAAATGATTTCTGGGCTGGGGATCAGAGGGCAAGGAACGACCTCTGAAACTCAGGAAGCCCACAGCATGGGGTAAGGGGCCTTCCAGTCCAAACTGAGGAATTGTGCCACAGAACAGAGATAAATATCAGCTGTCTTTCCCTCCGGAAAACTGTTTGTAGATGAATTTGAGTCACTTGCAGCAGTAATAAAGGAGGAGGCAGAGCTCTCAGAGCCTACACAGCTGCCTGACTGATTCGCATGGTGCAGGGTCTCCTTTCATTGATGCACCAAACCCCTGCTAGGATGGTTGGTGTATGGTGGGGAGTATGGCACTCCCTTCTGGAATAAAGTTATTACCCTAAATATATCCTCTATGATTGTTGTATCACCTCCATGTAAGCTTGCAACAAGAGAAGCAATGTTAAAGTAAGGGCAAGCAAAGATTATGCCTCATGTCAAAGATACTGTAATATGTATTAAAAATAACCCTCTTGCAGATTTTTGTTTGTATCTTTCAATACATGCTTTTTTCCTTGTAGAAATAAAGAACAACAGCAATATAATGGTAAAATATCATCCTAAATTCTGGACAGAGGGAATTTATCAATGCTGCAGACAGACAGAAAAATTAGCACCCGGCTGTGAAAAATATAGTCTTTTTGAAAACAGTGAGTACATATGTTTTCATATGAAGTTGTTCTGGCATATTTTTCTGCTATTTTATGCGATTCTGTCATCACACCAGAATGCCCTGGGTATTAGGCAAATTTATAGAGCAGAGTCAATCATTGATATTGTGCCTAAAGTAAGTAAAAATTAATTTCCAAGTATTCTGTAAAAAATATAAAAGCCGGCAAAATATCCTTGCCAAAAAAAATGTTTCAAGAAATCTGAAAGGAATTACTGAAGTTGCTGAATTTCATTTGGTTTTTTTCTCCCATTTGAAACTTATTTGACCAAGTTTTTACCTCAGACTGAGGAGAAAACTTTATGGTGAAAAAGATTCAGCTAGAAATCTTGCCAGCTCTTCAGTTATTTATTAAAACCTCTGCATATCCATGTGGAAGAATAATAACTGCATTGCATTCAGTGTTACTACACCGAGCTAAAAATGATAAAAGAAGGTTTAATGTGTTTACAGACGCTGGACTGAATTTTCTCAGAGGTTTGTAAACATCCCTGTGCTGAACCTGGATGAGCTGTGACTTCTCTAGGCACCGCATCTTCCAGCATCCAGATTGCAGCAGGTTCTGCTGCTTCAACAGTGGGTGCTGTAGCATGCACTGCTGTGGCACTGCAATATTGTCCAACAAAGGATCTAGTAATTATTTAGTCCTCAGTGCAAGGAAAATTCCATAGTAGGAAAAGAAACTGAGCCATTGCTTATCTCCCAGTTAAATCTGTGGCACCCAATGATTTCTTATGCCAGCAGAGGGAATGGGGGGGACTGGGGGATTTCGTTGCATTAGAAGACTTGCAGAATTAACAGTGGCTCATGGCTGATCTGATTCAGCAAAATGAAAAGCATTGACATATAGCTAAACCTTTTAAATGCATAAAAAAAGCAGTGCAGGAGAAAAATAATTTTGGATCTGAGAGATGTAATAGGAAAATACATACAACTGTTATGCATTATTTAGCAAAGCAGGGGTCAGGGGCTTATTTTTTTAAACAGGCAGATGTTAATAATAAGAGACTTTGAGATCATCAGGTGACAAGAACACTGCTTCATTTTCTTATGCCTTTTTTTATTTCTCATAAATTTTCATTTTCTTATGCCTTTTTTATTTCTCATACATTTCTGCACCTGAGGGCTGTTTCAGGGCTCTCTGTGGCATGCTCTGGTGTGGCACAGATGTTGCCAAATCCATGGTCAGTGTAAACTGCTGGCTGATTTAGGATGTTTTCGCAAGAATATTTAATAATTTTTCCTATAGCTTAATTGGAGTTGTCTTTGCTTTCTGAATTTCTAAGCCATACTGAAGGCTTGTTAAGATATTAAAGCCTTATCTGAAATTTAAACCTTTTGTTTAGTTTTTAAATTTATAGCTAAATGAATAGGCATAAATCATCTCCTTTGCTTTGTTTCTAGATGTAATGAGATTGTCCTCTTCAATGCCAGAAAAAAGTGCGGTAAGTAGAATCCTTAAAATATGGAAGAGATAATTGCTGCTTTTTGAAAAAGAGCTTACATTTCTCAAAATACTTGCCATATCCTGGAGCAGAGGTCTATTTCTGTATGCATCAAGGGGCATCATGCTCCTTGTCTCAGGGTGAAAAAAATCCCACTGAAATGTAGCTGCATCTGTTAGCTGTATCTGAACTGCTGGTGGAAGATGTGGGCAAAAAGCAAATGCCAGCCAGCTTTGCTCTTTGCTGGTAGCTGCAGGGCTGCAGCACAAACCAACCCCATAGATAGCACCTGCGTGGTTTGCTGCCACGTACCCCAGCTGCCCCCCAGGCCACCACAGGACTAGCCCAGCTTTTGCCTCCAGGATGTGCTAGTGTGAGGGTAAGGGTGAATGGGATGGAAAAATGGAGCAGGGTGGGATGATAGTAATGCTGTGTTGTTTTCAGCGAAGGCCTCCACCACCTGTTCCTGTTGAAGAAAATGGGAGTGAAGAGGAGGAGATAGTGGTAGCAATGTATGACTTTGAACCTACAGAACACCATGATTTAAGATTAGAGAAAGGTGAAGAATATACAGTGATTGAGAAGAACGACATTCATTGGTGGAAGGCGAGAGACAAATACAGGTAAAAATAAGTTCCTTATTCTTTGTTATAAAGTTCATAGGGCTATTTTCATGTTGTAGAAGTTTATATTGACTATGTGTCAACAAATAACTGCATTAAACCCCACATTAGGCCCAGGCTCTGAAATCTCATCCATATATTCTCATGCAGAAACCAACTTTAAAAAGTGTGGTACTTGATTGCGGGACCCAAGTGCAAAGACAGTTGCAGAACTGGAAGCCTTTCCAATTATGTTTACTGTCCAATTTTATGGTTCCCCAATTAAAGCACCAGCCATCCTTTAAAACCTCACTAGACTGGTATAGTATTCCCACTTCCCTGGGGAACATCTCATTAGGGAGCAATATGGTTAACATTTAGCTCAGCAGGCTCCAGCTTCCAGACTTGAATAATCATCATTTTGTTTAATAGCTGGATCATTAGGGATGGTCTTTGAATAAGTTGAGAGAAAATTGCAGTGAGATGCTGTAATGACTACAACTTCACATTCCCTGTATTAGAATTTTCCCTGCGGTTTCAAAGATGAAAGTTTTCATATTTCAATATTTATCAGGTTCCTGTTGCCATATGTTATGGCTAGTTGTGAGTTATCAGGCTGTGTCAGGCTCCAGACATGCTTCCTGTGACTGACTGGGACTTCTGAGTGCAGAAGAGTGACAGAGCAGCAGAGGGTTACTCACTCTCCTTCTCCCCTTCTGCTGGTTTTCTTGGACACTTCTGCTGCCCATGACACTTTTCTAGGGGCGCCGAAAGTTAATGTGGAAATGCTGATGTGGAAAATTAGTTTCTGAATAATCAGTAGTAGAGTGGGTCGGTCAGTAATTAATAAATTACATTGAGAGACCTCTGGTAATTGGCAGAATGAAACAACTGTCTTCTAGGCATGCAATTTTACATGTTTTCACTCAGATTATATATTCTGTATTTTTTTAGAAAACAAGGATATATTCCAAGCAACTATGTAACAGGAAAGAAGTCCAACAACCTTGATCAATATGAGTAAGTGAATGTTTGAATTAAAATTTGAAATATCATAAAATAAAACCTATGCTTCAAGAATGACAATGTATTTTTAGCATTTTGAAAGCAACTGTTCACATACAATAGGACCTAGAGGTTAAGCTTAAACAACTGAAATAGGCATGTATTTTTTCAGATTCTCCTCATTGATTATGGTGGGGTTTGTAACGTAGGGTCAAGTCAGTGGGACAGCCATCAGGCATGTAGTATTTAGGCTATCACTGTTAAAGAAAAAAAACCCCTCTTAATTCTCTTATAGACAAAGGGAAACTTTGAAGGAAATTTACCCATTATAAGTGTGCTAAATGTTGTTTTAATAGTAAAGTGACATGTCAATCCAAAGTTTGTAGCAGTAAACAGTAGGGGAGAAAACAGTGAAAATCACTCCAACTAATCATAAAAGATTGGATATTTTGGAAGCTGTAGTTTTCAAGAAAATATGTAATTTAGTACATTTTAGGCTTCAATGTATGCATGTAGCTTAACAGCTATAAATGTCTAGCTTTTTTTTTAATGCTTTTTCCAGTTGATGTTTAATTAGGCAGTACTTATTGAAGAACATCAGGGTAAAATTTAACACGATAGTCTCCAAACCTGTTGTTGATACTCAAACATCATTACAGCATAAACTGTTGTGCCTGAGAATTTAGGACATACTCCATGACTTTTAGATAAAATGGAGCTGTAAGAAAATAATAAATAAAACCAGTTTTCAAAGCCACATTAGTAGCTCCAAAACTTTACTCTCAGCTACATATGGCTCCTACTGCCATGTTTTGACAGAAGGCAGAATTTCATCTGGGATTTTACCCTTAGCTTGACTAGAGGGAATTCTTTGTTGCTTTCTCATCTTAGAAACTCTTGCTAAGAGCTCTGGGCCAGGCTGCAGGGCTGACAGAAAGGGAAGGAAGTAACTGGACTGCTTTATCTGGTCCAGCCACTTTGTGCTTTTACCACCTTGGGGCCGTAATTCTGAGTCACTGCACAGTCCAGGGAGCATTACTCCAGGTCATGTACCAACTTCAAGAAACCACTATCTCCAGAACAGGCAGAATCTGATTAAAGGCTGCTATGCCACTTCCCTGCTTGGTTACTGCAGTAACAGCACAGCTCAAAACAACTGCACCACACCATTTGCGAGCTGCCTGGTTTTCCTTTTTTTATTATTCTCTGTGACTGGCTGGCATGCCAGTGCTTCTGTGGCTGCTTTAACCTGTCCGTGCAGCACAGAGCTCAGAGATGTGCAGCCATGACACTTACTTCATCATTTCAGCCTCCCCTTTGCTAGATGGGTCCTCCCTGGAAGCCCAGAAGTGTGGAGATACTGAATGACAGAGCAGTCTGACAGGCAGCTCCATGGGTGGTTTGACCGGTGTGCAGGCAGCTGCCTCCCCAGGGCTGCCAGCCTTCCCCTTGGGCTGCTCTTCACAGCAACTACTGCCATCAGCCTGGGTGTGTTGGACAAGTGGTTTTCCCAAAACTTTTATCAGTTCCCTGAGTTTTATGGGCTTTTATAGGATCTCCCTGGATTTGTTTCAGGGCATTTTTATGGGATAACTGAACAGTGTAGTAGAGACTGATTTTTGCACGTTATCAAAGGTTCAATTCTTGATCTTCATTTATCATAAAATTTTTTAATCTCTAGCTTCATAATACTTTGCTCAAAGCATTTTAGGTAAATCATGCACCTTGGGGAAGTTTTATTTACTGATGTTGTATTGCAGGTGGTACAGCCGAAACCTGAACAGAAGCAAGGCAGAGCAGCTCCTCAGAAATGAGGTGAGCATATCAGCCTTGCAGTATCAACTGTGAAATTAAATTCAAATACCTTCTTTAGTTAAAGCAGAGGCTTATTTTGGCAAGTTCATATCCTCTAACCAAGTGGAAGAGTCATGTAGCTTAAAACCAGTTGCACAAAACTATCAATGTGCTTGTGTTTTAGGATAAAGAAGGTGGTTTTGTGGTGAGAGACTCGAGTCAGCCTGGCCTGTATACTGTTTCCCTTTATACAAAATTTGGAGGGTGAGTTTCTATGGCTTCTCTGCACACCTTGTCTCGTCTGAATCTGTTTGTATCTGTATCCAAATTCATTGGCAGGGGGAAAGCCCAGGAGACAGCACAATAAAGGAACAAGGGCTGCTGTGACAGAAAAGATGGGTGACTAAAATGAACTTCTCAACTCCACGGTTAGGACCCATGTGGTTTAATCCACTGTAGACCTTAATCCCCACCCAAAGGAGGTTTTGCTCTCCCACCCCATTTGGTCTCTTCTCTCCTGCCAGCCTGCATTTGTGTCTGCTTGTGTGAGCTGGGCTGAAAATTAACCTTTTCTGGGTTAATCTTAACTTGGTTTGAGCACTGAGATGAAGGCAAGTTGCCAGTACTTAGGATGTTTGATATTCAAGCTGTTCCCAAAGCATGTGGTACTGGGCACCTGTGCTGGCCCTTTCAGCCAGCTTCAGTTTACTTTTCCTTGTCAATGTGCTCCTCTTAAAAAATTCACAATAAATGACATGCGATTATTACTAATTGTTATTGTTACCATTTTTCCAGGGAAGGTTCATCAGGAATAAGACACTACCATATAAAAGAAACAGTGACGTCACCAAAACAGTACTACCTCGCAGAAAAACATGTCTTTAACTCCATTCCAGAAATAATTGAATATCACAGCCATAACGCAGCAGGTAGATGGATTGGATTCTTTCTGTCACTTAAGGTTGATTTGAAAAGGAGTTTGAGACATATTAATGTTTTATTGAAATTCAGGGGGGGGCCTTGTGGATCCTTCCTTTTCAGGGAAGTAATGAAAAACTGCAGTTCCACATTATTTCAATATAGACAATGTTTTGAAAGGTTTTTGTGTGTGTGTGTATATATATATATATATAGTATAAAATGTTACTCTCCCTGGAGTAACAGAAGAATAGCTGTATCAAGTCAGGAAAAATTGTTCACTTAGCTGCACATGGTGCTTCTATCAGCTGCCTGTAACCCACAGCAGATGGATAGGGATGATACTTCCCTGGAATACTCTCCAGGCCCTAGCTTTTTTACCTGCTGCTCACTGCCACTTGAAATGATCTAACCTTCCCATATAGCAAACAGCTGGGGAGAACAGTAATGTGTTGTTTAGAAAACCCCTTCTCCCCTTCAGATCCATAGCTGATGGCTGATGCTGGTCTCTGCCCACTGTATGATGGAATGGGGAGAGTACAGGAATTGGGTTCAAGGCACAGATACTAATACTTCTTTTTTCCAAGTCTGGTCTGTGCACAGATCTTGTTCATGAGCTATAGTTTCCAGATCTTTACATCAAACTCAGATGGCCCAGCATTTCCTGATGACATTCTGGAAAATACACCCCAAAAACATACCCCCACTTTTCATTTATTATAACTGATTTTTCTACATATTTTTATTTGGAGTTTGCAGTGAACAAGAGGCTGAGTTGCTGCCTGGCACTGTGTCAGAAGTAAACTGTGTCTCTTGAATTATCATTGAACCTCAGGTCTCGTTACCAGGCTGCGTTACCCAGTGACCCCAAAGAAGACGACAGCCCCAACGACGGCAGGATTCAGCTATGGTGATTGCCTGTTATGTTCATCTACACATGTATTTTCTAGTGATTTTATGTATGCTAAGATGCTACAATACTTTCTAGAAGTTTTGAAAAGATCTAATTCTGTTCTGTGATTGGCTGTATGAACTTACACTGGTCCAAGCAGTACTTTCAAGACCCTTGCACAGAGTATCAGCATGCGAAGGCACCACGGCTGGTGGTGTGCCAGGGTGTGTGGTGCCAGGGACAGCAGTGAAGAGAGGCAGAATGTGTCACAGGTGCTCCAGGGGAATTTGTTATTTTCCTCCATGCTTTCTGCCATGGATACCTTAAGCTCTGCCTTATTAGAGAGCTGTGCCTTTGGCTCCTTCATTAGTCTCCAGACTTCTGACTCAAACTTGACCCTTTGATCTTTGTTGACGGGTTACTTTTTTAAAATATAAATTTGTAATAGCCATTTTTCAAACATAGCATACCAGGTGATGTGAGCAACTTCTATGCATTGGCACAACTTTCTGTGGTGGCATTTTGTTGAAATCAAATCTTGATAGTATCAGTATGTAACTACTGGCCTCAGAAAAGTTTGAAGTTTGACGTCTGTGTTAGTCAGGAGTTGCTTAAAGGTCAAGTTTACCTAAAAGTTTGTTTTGTGAGGTATAGAAGTGTTCAGATTTCAAGTTAATTCTAAGACATTTTATATCTAAATTCCTTAATTTGCTACTAATCCAATTTCCCTTTCCTCTTCCTTATCCTCTACCAGCTCAGTAGGTTCCTTAACTGTTCATTAATTGGTTTTGTTTTATAGAGAAGTGGGAAATTAATCCCTCAGAACTGACATTCATGAGAGAGCTGGGCAGCGGTCTGTTCGGCGTGGTGCGCCTTGGCAAGTGGAGGGCGCAGTACAAAGTGGCCATCAAGGCAATTCGGGAAGGTGCCATGTACGAAGAGGACTTCATTGAAGAAGCTAAAGTAATGATGTGAGTTGTGTGCTTGGCACTTTGATTTCCAGTCCCAGGCCTCTGATGCTGTATACTGATTATAAATAAACGCTAGGGGAGGTGGTATTTCTGCAGCTTTGTGTGGTGGAGAACTAGCACTGGGTGGAGGAAGTACTAACGGCATGATCTCAATCTTTTCAGGAAGCTAACACATCCTAAGCTAGTTCAGCTGTATGGTGTGTGCACACAACAGAGGCCCATTTACATTGTGACAGAGTTCATGGAGCATGGCTGCCTTCTCAATTACCTGAGACAAAAACGGGGAGTTTTGAGTAAAGACACTCTGCTTACTATGTGCCAAGATGTATGTGAGGGAATGGAGTACCTGGAGAGAAACAGCTTTATCCACAGAGACCTGGTAACATCCCGTTAGGCAATGCACTCCTCTTTGAACTTTTTGTTTCTGAATGTACCTATTCCTTTTTGAACCAGCCTCTTTGTTTACAACTGCTTCTGTTCTTGCAGAAAATTGAGTGCATGAAGTTGGCTCTTTAGAGTCTAATCAAGTCTCTAAAACTGCTCTGTACAGAAAATGATGAAATTTTTGTAAATAGTAGCAGTTTGTACTGATATATTCGCCTATCTCCTTTCTGTATTGGTGCCATTTTCACCACACATTAATCCCTTGAGATGATATTTTTTTTCTGGTGATTTTTTACACAGTAGTATAGTTGTCAAAATGGTACTATCAAATGGAGATGCACATGTACTTTTTATAATGACAATACACCACTGAACTTGGTAAATGGTTTAACTTGCTAAGCAATGAATACAATGACCTGATTAGATTGCTGTAATTTGTCTGCAAGAGACTCCAAGTTTTTCATCCAGCTCTAACCATTCCCCTTGCAGGCTGCCAGGAACTGCTTGGTGAGTGACTCAGGAGTGGTCAAAGTCTCCGATTTTGGAATGACAAGGTATGTGTGAGTGTGCAAATGTATTTATGGAGATTTGGAAAAATTCACCTAACCCTTGTACTTAGCCCAAAGGCAACACAGACCAAACAAAATTGCATACAAAAATGATCTTTTTTGACCTCTATAAGGAACAGCCTTTGGTGGTTTTTTTTTTGCCTTTTTCTTTTCTAGTGCCTTTAATGCTTGCTTGTTCTGTGGTCATGTGTTGATTTCCTTACTCATTTTAAAAAAGACATATTAGAGCTTGTGTTTCAGAGAGCAGAGCTGCTGCAGAGATAATAGTTAATCTGTATTTTGGTAAATAGATGTTAGAAAGAGGCTGTTCAGTGAGTTTGGGATTCTCTTGGGATAGATGGTTCAGAGTTGTATCGTGCTAGCTGAAGGGCTGGAGATGGTGAGATCTGGAGGGGGGGTAATTTCCTGCCCTTGTTAGCACCTGCGTGGGTGATGTGTTGGTGAGGCAATGGTGGGAGCAGCTCTTCCAAGAAAGGTGTTAAAGCACCGTGGTTTGACTTTTGCCACATCTCTGTGTCACTAAGCTTCTGTGTCCCCTGACATCTGAACTCAGACTGGCTGGTGAAAAACAGAACATGAAATTTCTGCTTTTGCCTCATTTTCTCTCATAATAGAGATGTTTAGCTTGCAGGTGGCCTAGACCTGTGTTGTATAGCTAATAAATCTCAAGAAAGGACTCTGAGGTAATATGAAGAATGAACCGAGTTGTGGCTGAAGCTGTAGTACTGCCCCAGGAAGCTATTTTTATCGTCTGATGCTAACACCCGTGGCCATTAGGTGGCAATATGAGCTTCTAATATTCCAAACCAAATCTAAATTAAAATTTGCAGGTTTGGAGGCTGACTAATGTCTGCCTTTTTTGTTGTTGTTTTTTTTTGGTTGGTTGGTTTGGTTTTTTGTCTGTTTGTTTGTTTGTTTGGGTTTTTTGTGTTTTGGTTTTTTGATTTTTTTTTTTTTTAGGTATGTTCTTGATGACCAATACACAAGTTCTTCGGGGGCTAAATTTCCTGTGAAATGGTGCCCCCCAGAAGTCTTTAATTATAGCCGATTCAGCAGCAAGTCGGATGTCTGGTCGTTCGGTAAGACATTCATCATGGAAAGAAAGTGTATTTTTTATGTTTTATCAATAGCAGTTACCCACTGGTTATTGGGAAGGATTCAGACACCTGAGAAGAAGCTCAGAGAAACCATTTGCCATGGTTTTATTATTGATGAAGTTCCACAGACACATTTAGTTGTGTTATTCATTAAAACCCATGCTGCTAGAATAAGATGTCTTCAGTGATGACACATGCGAACAGTGTCTAGAATATGGATCTCAAACTATCGATCTGTCAGAAATCCCGAGTCCAGGGCTCAAAATAAACATGTATGTTTAAGAAGTTAGTTACTTTCTTTTTTTTTTCCCCAGGTGTTTTCATGTGGGAAGTATATACAGAAGGAAAAATGCCCTTTGAAAAAAGCTCCAACTATGAAGTGGTAACTATGGTTAGCCAAGGACATCGCTTGTATCGGCCCAAACTGGCCTCTAAGCAGATGTATGAAATGATGATGATGTGCTGGCAGGAGGTATGTATTTATATCTATATTTTTAATTTTTTTGCCTTTGAGTTGAAATAAAGGTTGATCTAGAAACAGCAGTTACCTTCTCTTGAGCAGCATTCTGAGTGCATCCAGCTCTCTCAGCTATTCATGTGCTTATTCTGAAGACAAAGATCTCCTCCTGGTTTGCAGCTGAACTAGAGCTGTGATAAGATAAAACATTGAAGAAATTTCTATTAAATAAATGAACTGTCAGATTAAGTATGCGAAGGCATTTAGTTACAAAATTAAATCATTCCTAAATCTGTTCTGGTTGTGATTATATCTGCATACCAATACTGCTAACAAAAAAAAAATGAGTCAAGAAAGGCCTAGAGGTGGAGAATTTGATTTTGTATTGCCTCAGTTTATTACAGAATCATGCTAAAATGACTGAAAATATTTTAAAGGAATACTTCATTATCTGATTATCAGTTATTCAGGAAATATATATTAACTTGCAGTTGAATGTAAATACAAATCTGAGGGGTTTTAAGGAAAGATAAAAGTATACTGTAGCATTAATTGTCCTAACCCATAAAGATACTGACTGTACAGTATTCATAAAGATCAAAGGGGCAGTAAACTGAAATCAGTGTAAAACTAAATTGGAATAAAACAGTTTTTGTAGTACTAAAATAGTAAGTCTCTGAGAGGATAGGTGCATTTAATGAGCTGTCTCTACTTTTGAGAGAGTAATTGAGGAAATCAAGAGTGTAAAGAGCTGCATGATTCAACAAGGGCAAGTGCAGGGTCCTGCACCTGGGGAGGAATAACCCCAGGCACCAGCACAGGGCATGGGTCAGCCTGCTGGGAAGCAGCTCTGTGGAGAAGGACCTGGGGGTCCTGGTGGACAACAAGTTGACCATGAGCCAGCAGTGTGCCCTTGTGGCCAAGAAGGCCAAAGGTATCCTAGGCTGCATTAGGAAGAACACTGCCAGCAGGTCAAGGGAGGTGATCCTGCCCTGCTGCTCAGCCCTGGTGAGGCCACACCAGGAGTGCTGTGTCCAGCTCTGGGCTCCTCAGGACAAGAGAGACATGGAGCTCCTGGAGCAGGTCCAGTGTGGAGAGAAACAAAGATGTTTAAGGGATTGGAGCATCACTCTTATGAGGAAAGGCTGAGGCAGTTGGACCTGTTCAGCCTTGAGAAAAGACAACTGAGACCACATCAATATCTATCAGTATCTGCAGGGACGGTGTCAGAGAATGGATCCAGGTTCTTCTCAGTGGTGCCAAGCAATAGGAAAGAGGCAATGGGCAGAAACTGATGCACAGGAAGTTCCACCTGAATATGAGGAAGAACTTTACTGTGCAGGTGGCTGGCCACATGCTGGAACAGATTGCCCAGAGAGGCTGTGGAGTTTTTCTCACTGGAGATACTCAAGAACTATCTGGACACAACCCTGTGCCCTGAGGTCTAGGATGACCCTGCTTGAGTAGGGAGGTTGGACCAGATGACCCACTGTGGTCCCTTCCAAAGCGACCTGTTCTGTGATTTTGTGATTTATTTCCAGTTATTCTTTGCCACAAGGTGTGCTGCAGAAAAACTGCTCTTTTCTAGTAATAAAGATGACATACTGTCTTGGAGAAGAAGATGCTGGAATAGAGAACAGTGAGTTATCAACTGGTGGAGATCTAAAGCTTACAAACCAGTTGGTTTATTCAGAAAAAAATAGATTGAAAACAGCAGTGCTCTGGAGAGTTGTGGAATGACAGACATATGTGTAGCTCAAAAAAGCATTCGAAGGAGCCAGAAAACTACAGAGCATTACATTTTGTTTGTACTCAGTAACCTGCTTGAAATGGTCCTTAAAATGGAAGAATAAGTTACCAGGAAGACAATGATAATTTGTTGATGTTCTTTGAGTATTGATATGTGTTTATAGGACTTACGTGAGCATCAACAAGTTGCTTAAAAATTTGGTGATTTCACCAGGGGTTATTACCATGAAAATCTAAACAGCCATCATGTGGGAGAGAGAGAAACTTTGCAAATCACGAGCAGAGCACAAGTAATGGCAAGATTCTGTCAGTCTTTGTCATGAAATATGATTAACTGTAGGTTCCTCAGTCCTTGTTTAATAAACTAATTAATTGTTTGTAGACTGAAATGAATACTACCGAGGCTTCAAGATTCATCAGGTTATACAAATCTAAATGCAAATAAATGGAGGAAAAGTGCAAGTTACCCAGACATTCAGGACATGTGAAATTACTGGTATCAGCAACGTCAGCAAAGAGACTACCTCAGTGTATTGCCACACTCATAGAATCATAGAACCATTTAGTTTGAAAAAGACATTTAAGCTCATCAAGTCCAACCATAAACCCAGAACTGCCAGGTCCACCATTAAAACATATCTACAAGAGCTACATCTACACATCTTTTAAATACCTCCAGGAATGATGACTCAACATTTAAATAAACAAAACAAACAGGATGTTATAACACATAAGGAGCTGCATGGAAAACAGAGTGGATGAAAGATGCCTGTGCATAAATCTGTGACACAGTCTCATTTCAGAGGTCAGAAAATAAAGTTGATATAAAAGAGGCATCAGAGAATGACACCCAAAATTCCTAGGAACATGAACAACTTGCATAAAGAAAGATTGGAGTAGTTAATTGGGGAAGGGTGGGAATGGGGAAGAAAAAAAAAAGGTGCAAAACTATGCAAAATAGTGAATTATATGAAGAGTGTAGTCCAGCAACACCTCTTTATGCTTTTTCAAAGCATAAAGAAAAGGTGTTGCTTACTGAGATTGACACATCCCAAAATCCAGACAAGGAAATATCTTTTCATTTCATACCTAATGAAATGATAAATTCCTTGCCAAAGAATGGTGGTATGACCAGTAATTTGTCAAAATCAACAAAACTTTATGGATTTCTTATCACAGCTATGCATGCTTTTTACTTTTAGAAACCAGAGGAACGCCCGACTTTTGAAGAGTTGCTTCATGCAATCATTGACATTGCAGAGGGTGAAGATGCTTTCTGAAAAAAGACAACAGAAGCACAAGCAGAGGAAAGAAGGCACTTTCCAGAGATGTGGCTTCATAGTTTCTTTTTAAGAGTTTGATCCTGTAAGCTGTTGGATGCTGCTAAACAATGTGGGGAACCTGTAATATCTCATCCACTCCAGCACAAGCAGAGTTTTACATGATGTTGGGAAATGAGCACGGGATCTTCAGCAATATTGGCAATCTCTATATGTTCCCTGAAAAGTCAGCATTGCATAGCTGTAAAACTGAGCTCTTTATGGAGGGAGAAAATGTGGCCAGAGGTCAGGAACCTCATTTGCATTTAGTGGCTTGGATTCATGTACATACAGTCCACATTTTTGGGTTTCTCTTTACATGGGGAGTAGCATTAGTAGTGATTTGCATGCTTAAAAATGGAAGGTATCTATAAATGGCTTTTTACTGACACTGCAATGTTTCCAGAGATTCTCCAGAAACATTATTTTTCTTGGTTGATGGGCGTTTATCAAGAAGACGAAATGCACCTCTTTGATTTGCACATAGTAAGTTGTTACCAGCACAGAGCTCAGTTTAGCATAACACTCTGAAAGCTCTGCTTCATGAGCCGTGATATGCCTGGAGTCTTTGTAAGCCTGGCTTACTGGAGATCTCCCATGCTTGGCCTTCATGTTACTAATGAAAAATAAGTACAAGATTCAGCACAACTGGCTGTCGGTGAACCATAGTGCCATGTTTTGGATTAGTTATAAAATAACTTATATGTTGTATGTACTGTAAATATATAAATTCAATGCATTTATTTATATGAAGTGTGTGTGGGGGGGTTGTCTTGAAATGTTCAAGCACAAATTTGTCCTACCTTCACTTAAACACACAATTCTATACAGGGGGTTGTAAATGAAAGAAATTCTCAAATGTGTTTAAGAAGGGCTCGTGTTTCTGTCTGTTGTCTGTACATACAGTGATCTAACCTTTCTGTTCATAACAGAAGATACACTGCATGTGTGTGTAAATAAACTGAATGTTAACTATTGTTTGGAACCAACTGATTTGTAGCTTATAATTTACTGTCAGTACATCGTAAGTCAAACTAATTGTTCACATGAATATGGCCTTATGGTAGTGCATGTATATATGTATACATATGTGTGTATATATATATATACACGCTTCTGTGTGTATACATACGCTCTCCCTCTCTCTTTATATATATATATATCTCTATATCTGGTATATTGAATACATATTTAAATGCATTTGGCAATGATGAAATGTTCAGAATTACCTGAACTCTCCTTAGAAGTTACACGCCCTGTCCCCTCTGCTAGAGGCTCATGTCTCCACAGCCTTGCTGAAGCCTACTTGAGTTAACCTAACTTTGTAGCAGTGCATATGAGGAGTATTTACACTCCAGTTTTGCTGCAGTCAACTTCTGAGCAGCTCTATTAAATGTTTTCATTTTCTTTTGTTACTTGTGCTATTGTGCCACGTGTAATAGCAAATAGATTGCACAAAAAGGTTTTTTTCCAAGTAGTCAGAGAGGTATGGTGAACTTTACTTTCAATGCAGTTATTAAGAGTAACTGTAGTTAGCTTAATACATTCCATCACTCTTGCATTTGAGTATTTCTGTAGTCAGTTTTGGAGATGTTTAGATCCCCACACTGCTTTGCTTAAATGTTTGCCTTTCTGTTCAAAAGGAGGAAGCTTCCTCTTTCTTGGAAGAAGTGCTTTCCTTTTCTAATGCTATTGTATCGAAAAGTTACAGGCAGCCAGAAAAGGTTCAAATGCTTATTTCCTTTTTTTTTTGATTACAAAGTCTCAGAAGATTATTCCAACTATGCAAACCAACCTGTTAAATTGTTGAGTCCAAAACCACTCTCCAATGAATACCAACAGCAGGTATTGTTAAAAGGGAAAATCTAGGGGTTTCTACTCTAGCTAGTAGAAAAAGTAGTGGAAAAAGTAATGTGGAACATTTAAGGTAAGCCAAGCACATCTTTCCTTCCCTAACTACTCCTTTAAACCTCACTTTCTCTAAGATCATCCAAAGTAAGGTGTTGCTAATGCTTTCAACAATACGTCATGTTTTAAGTAATGTTTCCCTTAAAACCCAAATTAAGCTTAGGAAAATCAGAAGACTAATTGCTTGCAATGAACCTTAAGCCTAATTCTTTACAATAATTAAATATTCATCATTAATTTGTTTAATAGAACACGCCCTAACTGTGTGGACTTTTGGCAGCAGTTTTCTCAGTGGGGTGGGTGCTTTGAATCTGACCCTTTCACCTGCCTCTTCCTAGTACCTGAAGATAATTTCTGCCTACTTGGTATTGGGCTTGATACTTACTTAGGATGTCAGGAACTCTGAGGCACCCAGTTTCTAGATGAGTGCATGTTTTTAGTTGAATGTAGGCTTCGATGGCTAATTTTAAAACAGATCAGAACACCTCTGGAGGCAGCTGTGTTGCTGACTCTCCTGGTCTCTTCAAAGGCAGGTTGAAATGCTGTGCCATCCTTTCTTCTGGATGAGCTTATTCACCCTTAAGCAACTTCAGCCCTTCCTTCTGTTTTTATAACTGAATTTTTTCAGATGTTGGGGTAAAAAATCCACCTGAACAAAACCAAGTGTTGGGATTTACATCCGCTGTGGCTTTTTTACTGGTTTTTTTTTAAATAAATACTTAGAACTACTGATAACAGTTTAATAACTCTTTTTCTATGAAGTGTTTGATACTAGAAAGCAGACCATTTTTTCTCCTTCTACTCTGTCTGGAGCTTTTTTTTTTTTTAATAAAAGGTAAGTAGGCGTGGTCAAGCAATATCTGTGGTTTACCATGCTTCATAACAGAGTGCTCAGTTTGGGCTGTTTTACTGGCAGAGCTGATGAAGAGAGGTTTGCATTTTCATTTTAATATAAATGGATAAACAGACATGATTCTTTCTACCTGTAAGTAAACTTGGCTGCATATTTTGATCTTGTAGTTTTGTTTGTGCAACAGCAGTGTACTTAGCAAATGAAGCATTTAAATATTGCCATAAAAATACGAACGTACTTTCTCTTGCACTGCTAAGGGGATCTCTGTTAAGAGTGCTTGTCTTGACTTCCAAAATTAATGCACAAATATTAATCCACTGTATGATGGATTTAGCAAAGCAACTACTTTTACATATAGATAAGGAGATATTTCCACACATTGTTCTTAAACTAATGAACTGCATGGACATGGATAGAAAGTTTGGTAGAACTAAACCTGTCTTTCCTCCAGAGAAGAGTGAACTCACAGGAAAGACAGGAAGCCTCAGCTTGCACACACAAAAACCTGAAAGCTTGTATTTTAAAGTGCTTTTAGAAGCAAACTGTACTGTAGCTTTCTACCAGGTTACTGTTTTTTGTGGTACTGTTGAAAACTGACAGACCAGAACAGGAGGCACACTGTGTGTTACAGCAGTGGTCTGGGTTTGATGGGTGAAGCTGAGTTTGTAGTGTTGAACACAGTTAACCTTCTGCTCCACTGAAAGAGCCAGAGCTTCTTGCAAAAAATGCTGGAAGAGTGCAAACCTGAGACATGGACTAGAGTGCTTTCAGTGTTAGGAGTGCTTTGAGTGATTCAGAAAAAGAAACTCAAGCAAAGAAAATGGTGAAATAACAAAATTATAACATGCAAATGATAAAAATTTATTTCTAACTTGTTGCTTTTGTCTTTGATGTCACTTTCCTAAAGCTGCCATTTCCAGTGAGTAACAGCTGAAGATAGGAGGAAGATGTGTGTGAATTGGCCACATATACAGACAACATTATCAACCCAAAGTGTACTCTGGGTGTTGTGGGACTGTATCAGGCCAGGATGTGTTCTCACTCTGCCGTCTCTGTTCTGATGGGATTGTCTTTAAGCTGCTTAAGCAAATGGCTGTTCCTGACAGCTGACCCATCTTTTTCTTCTTCCTCTTGCATCCCATCTGCTCTGTTGTGCACAGATAAATTTATTTTCAGGACTCAAAAGTTGGTTATCAAAATGTCAGCTGCACATTTTTTGGCTGAGTATTTGTCAGATTAGCTTCAACACCAGTTTCCTAGTGTTTTTACTTTAGCCACATGCTTCTCATGCCATGGTTATTTCTTGTTTTGAATCTGAGCATCCTAATAGGTCTGATGTACAGCACTGTACTTCGATAGGCTGTCATGGCTCTGTGCTAATGTTGGGATCCATATTTGCTTCCCTGTGATCAGGAAGATAATATGACACTGCTTTATAAACAAGTGCCTTCCTCCTAAATTAGTCATTTCCAGAAAGAAAAAGACACTAGCAGTGAAATGCACTATATTTGTTTGTTCCTGTGTTAAATAACTTTGCCTAAGGTTGCAAGCTTTCATCAAAAATTGCAGAAATAAAAACTTCTCTATACAATTGAAGAAGGAGGATTTGGCAAATTCTAGATTCAACAGCTCAAATACTCATCTTGTTTAATTTAAACCTAGGTTTTAGACTACTGAATTTAGTTGTTCCATGATGATGTACCCCAAGGATCAAAGCAACAGGTTTGGGTAGCTTGTGTTTTGATAGAACTCAAGGAAATGTGAGCTGAAACATCTAATGGGGCTGTGGGTGCTGGAGAAATCTTCCTTGCTATGGATTTAAAAGAAGAAAGATTTGATCACTTTTTTTTTTTAATTTTTGGGAAGCTTTTTGGTTAGGTAGGAATCAGAGAAGTGGAATCTAAAATTAATGATAGCTTCATAAGTACTTAATTTTAACAGACTTCAAAATTAATTTACTAGTAAAAATTATGGAAGATTTCTTCCTGTTAGCCTGCATGTCTTTCCTGTGTCCTGTCCAAGCAGTCTGTCATTCATAACATGGCAAATCTTATTGGTCTCTCTGTTCTCTTCAAAATACGGAATCCGAAATGTGATTTCCTTGCTGAAGCACAACTCATCAGTGACTAATCTTTAATTTATGAACTTTTCAATGTGGTTACTTGAGTTAGGGACCAGGGGATCAAGGCCTGCTAATATGTATGTAAGTCTAACACTCCTTGACAAATCCAGTGTTTTGCTTTGGAAAAGGTCCTTGGTGAAAAGTCGAAGGAAATCAGATAGAATAGTTCCACTGATTTCAGTGATCTAGCAGAAGGGATAATCAAGAAGAAATATTTTAAATTAATTATAAGAACCTATTTTCAATTTATGTGTATTTGAAATGATAGCTTTTTAAGAAAACTAAAATACAGGAGTTTAAAGATTATAATTCTTTCTTAGTTTTTCTGATGGCTGTTGAGAAAAGAGAAAGGAAGGAAGAGCACAAGACATGGGAGGGTGCATGTGGGGGTGCGAAGTGTCAGGCAGGAAATGCCATCTTCCTGCTGCGTGACAGCACACACTGCTGCGCAGCCCTCAGTGTCAGCATCTTCCTTGGCCACGAGCAGGAGGCCAAGAGGAGAGCAAGTTAATTCAAATTATTCACTCAATGTATCAAAGCTTTCCCCATCTGCAGTGTTGGCCAAGTCTTTCTGAAACAGCATCACAGTCTGGGCCTACTTTCTAAAGTAAGTTATGAACTTAGTAAATACAAACTTAATTGGGAGGGAAAAGTGTTGTTCAAGAAGCTTACCAATGACCAGGGAAGATGTAAAATGCATAGGTCAGTACATGAGTCTTTGCTTGAGATACTGAAATTCCAAGCTATCAGGTCAAAGCTTCCACACTTAAGTCAATTTAACTAAAGCAGGACTTAGCTCTGCAGAGCTGAAGGCCTTTCTCTATGTGCTTTGATAATGTCTCCTAGCAGACTTGACAAATTTCCAAACAGAAATGAACAGTTTGCACTGCATTAATTTATACTTGTACTAATTTCTACTTGAATTCATTCCACAAATACTCTAGGAGTAATGCAGGGACAAAAGAATTTCAGAAGTGACTGAAGTTGCTGAGAAAAGATGTGTAAAGAAAAATTCATTTTCAAAGTTCGGGAAATTATCTGCTTTAGGATGATAAATTCCTGCTGGATTGATAGGCTGTGATTTCACACTTAAAATACTCCAACAGAGTGAATGAGGACAACTAAACTCTGGCAGAACTGTGCAAAGTTTGTGCTGCTCCTCCAGATTCTGCAATTCAGTTCAGCATGGTTTTGTCTGATCCATGGCCTTAGTCTAACCTGAGCCTTAATTTGTAGTCTGCAGAATTTATCATATCATATTTTGTCATCTTTGGATTACACACTCTACCCATGGAAAAATTGCTCACCAAAGCACATGTCCCAGGAAGGAAACATCATGGTTACAGCTTCAACCCATACCTTTTCTGTGGTTTTATAGACAGGACAAGAGGCTAAATAGTCAATATCATATATGCTTAGGGTATTTTTTAAAATGTTACGTACAGTCATTTATTGCTAATAGCTTTTAGCACAGTAAAAGGAGGGAGTCAGACACAAAAAGCATCTATTAACAAAGCAAGTCTGAGATTCACTGAAGGCAAAAAGGATTCCTGAGCTTACAGTACAAATATATTCAAATTACTAGGCTCATAAAGAAAACAAGACAGAATTACATGTCCATAACACCTGTCTGAACATCTTGCTTTCATGGTAACAGCCAAATCTTTAAAATATTATTAGAAGATTATTCTAGTGTTACCTAGAAAGTCTGCAGTGCTGCTTCTAACTATTTCTTGTAAGTGTTTTATATGGAGAGCAAATAATCTGATGAGAAATAATATATTTCATTAGAATAGATGGTTCAATGAGAAGAAACAGACAAGATTTCAAATGTCATGTTCCTTTTTGCAAGTAACTACATACTTTATAGACATTGATTAAACTCCATGTCACTGGCTGAAATAAAAGAAACTCAAGCATTTTTTCACCCATGGTGTTCACTTTTTATGAGAGAGTTTTAAATGGCCAAGGGACAATTCAATGTACACTGGACAATTATGCAGCAAATAAACTTCATTGCCCATGTCTTTTTAGCCTGGCTTCTTTGAAGAGAATTGTCACTCTCAGCTGGCTTGGGTATTTTTAATTGGTGCATTTTTTACAGCTGTCACTGGAAACTTTTATCCAACAATTGATGGTGTCTTCTGATTACTGTTGGCTCATCAGTTTCCCACACAATAGATTCTTCACAGGATTCAACAGCTTAAGGGAAACTTTATCATGACTTTTAAGACAGTCCAAACAAACCACTCATGAGACAGGGCTCTTCCAGCTAGATTTGGTCTTATCATTCTGACATCCAACTTTCTCGCTTCTTTTATTAGTGTAAGATTTGCTATGTTATGTACCTTCATACGGAAAATAATTACATTTTCATCATGTAGTAAGGTTGCTTAATGTTTTGAATGCTAGGATTCATACTCTTAGCACATTTGGTTGATAATAGGCATTGGCAAAAAGTCTCACAGGACACCAGAAGGGACATCCTATTTATTCCAGACTGGATTAGGTCATTAGGATCAACAATGCAAAAATGCAATGAGAGAAAAACAAATAAAGTGGAAGGAACTGGTGGGACTGCACAAAGAAATATCATGTGAAATACAAAGCAGCAAAATTCTCAAACCTTGGGAGGTCTATTTCAAATAAAAATCTGAAGCCTCTTTGCAAACTATGACCTCTGTGGCAGAGAAAAATAGGACACACTATAGTGGGATATAAAGTTTATTTTCTGTTAGTGCAGCTGAATATGAGGGGAACCTTGTCTCTCCATCCCTGGCTCTCATGCTTCTTAAAAGACTGTACATTGCACCTGAGACCCTGAGCCTGTCCTGCGGGTGCTGCTGCCCCTCACCTGCCCAGTGGTGATGCATGAGGGTGAGACAGCTCAGGGAGCTGACCCAGCAGAAAGGGATTGCCTGCCCTTTTAGCATCCTCTCTTACTCAGTTTGAGATGAGATGAGGAGCAGAGGGAAAGAGTATGGGACCATAACTGCTGCAGCTTGGCTCAAACTGCTATGGGAACACAAACTAGGTCTCAGCCCATGTAGAAGTGGACCAGAGAAAGTGTTGACCATTTATTTACCTCATTCAAATCTTCTTAATTCCTTCCAACCTATTTAATACCATATCCTCTCTGCTGAACATACAAGATATATTGGATCGGTTTCTCTCTAAATTTTTGATGTCTGTGATGATGTATCCAATGTATTTTTCTCAGGATTATCAGCCCCTTGACAAGCAAGTGTAAAGCACATATTCTCTCCACACTTTAAACCTGGGCTAGTGCATTTATTATATTAATGGTTGCCACAGAAACAGGAAAATTGGTATTAATTCAAAGAAATTAATATAGTGTGGGTCCTTTAATAAACCTCAAAATAAAGAAAACCTCATCATACAAGTGTGGTTTTGTATTTGGCTTGAATAATCTAAAAATTATATCAGTGCTGAAGGGGACAGTTCTTCACCTCCTGTCCCTGATGAGATTCTCATCCCCCTCGTTGCACCAGGTAGAGCTTGTGCAGGGTGGTGTAATCAGTCAAATCAGTATGAATTTGGCTGACAATGTATCTTTTTTTTATTATTTATTTTGCTGATTGTTTAGTGAGCTGATTTAGCTCATATATATGGCCTCATAATTGCCAAAACATTGTAAGGGAGACTGTGGCAGGAAAGCTCTGCTGTTTTTGGTGGCTGCAAATTCAGCTGTACTGATTTGCTAGATATCTCACAGCAAGGCAGAGCTAATAGTGGGTCTAAGCACATAGGGTGGACCTTAATTGTGTACGTTTTGTGAACAAACAAACAGGAACACTGCAAATATGGAAAATGTTCTTGTTCACAGATCACACCATCCGGTCTGTTTTCTGCTGCTGCTGCTGCACCGTGCAAGAAAGGTATGTGAAATGCTTAATCTTTTCAGTAATTAAATATCTTCACGTAAAGGACTTCTTAAAACCCTTCTATTTGCAGCAGAAGAGCAAATATACTGAAGTTTAAAGACACTGTACTCTGCATATCCCTAATGAAGGAAGGCATGTACATCCATGGGTATTTCTATGTGAATGTTTATAGATATGCATTCACACAAATGCTTCATGTTTTTCAAAACTAGAGAAATGAGAACAAAAGTGAACCTGGAACCGGATGCTGTCCTGGTGACCCAGTACTCTGCCTCACAACCAGACATTTCCTATGAATCTATTTGGAAGTGCAGGGTAAGTAACATTTTGGCAGGTGAAAAGAGAGAATTGAAGTGATTTGACATGCAGTAGCTCAGTACCAGAATAAGCAGGGGAGTAACTAGCTTTTGAGTATGTAAAGTTCTTTGTTGCATAAAAATTACAGAGTAAAGGTAACTGAAGAGTCTTACTGATGCAAATACAGGGTCACAGTGAGGTTTCCCAAGCTTGCTGTCATGAAGAAGGTGGTTCCTTCTTCCACTTTTGGTTTTGGCCCATGGAGATGGAAAGGGTGGGAATGCCCTGCTGGGCAAATGCAAGTGCACCCTCCTCAGCTGGTATGTAATGTTCACCTTAGTTTTATTAGATCTAAGTTAATTTAATCTGAGTTTTCAAAGTATAACTAAGTGCAAAGGTATAACCTCCACTGATGCAAAAGAAAATTACTATGTTCCTGCCAGTTTGCTAAGAAAGTCTGCAGTGCTCTTTATGTTAATTCTTCAGATAAATGCCTGAATTTCCAGGCACTGTAACTCCATTGATTTCAATGCTGCTCTGCTTTTACACCAGTTGAGGAGTTGTCCCAGCATCCATAAAGTGCAGAAGTCATTCCCACTAAGGCAGATAGCTTATTTACTATTCACTCCACTTTCCATTGTCATTTTTCCTTCTGCACCAAACTACTTAGTCTTGCTGTTTTACAAGTGATTAGGTGGTAGTACTTTACCAGGGGCAGTCACAACCATGATGAGCTCCTGTTAGTTACTGAGACAGTGTAACAGCAGGGGAATTATGCAAGCAATAGTAGAGAGAAAAGTCTGGTTATGACAAATACTTTTACTTTTCACTAGCGCAAGAGACAATTACAATTTAAGAACAAGCCATTACCTCCTCTGCCTGCCGAGGCCTTCGAAGACTACAGCAAGAAACCCAGAGTTATTGCACTCTACGACTTCTTTGCTAGAGGGCCTTTAGATTTACCTCTCAAGAAGTCAGAAGAATACATTATCCTCGAACAGTATGATCGCCTCTGGTGGAAGGCAAGAGACCGACATGGGTAAGAGAGAGGGCATCTATTTCAATCTCCCTACACAGAAAGAAAAAAGCCTAAAACAACCTGCGCAAAAGTGAGACTTGTGAGACAATTTAGGGACAAACTTTAAAGTGTTCAACTACGTACAAGGCACACAGATTGACTGGGCAGACTTTCAGCGGGGTTTGGCGCCCCAGGAATGGACAGGGAACCTAGAATCGGTTGGGAATTCAGAGTTAAGCCCTACACTCAGTAATTTCCTGAGCAACATAAGGGTGTTTTAGAACCATGTGAATCACTGGGGTCTGGGCCATGTGCAAATCCAGCTTTCCATATTTCAAGTGCTTTACAGTGGAGTGTGTATGTGTAAACACTTCATAAAACCACAAGAGATTATGAAGATATACCTGAAACAAAAGCTCTTACCCAAAATACCTGGGTATTTTAGAGAACTAGATAACTTCAGTCAGGATCCTTTTGACACTTAAGGTTGTTTTGTGTTGTTCCCCTTTCTCCTTTGCATTTTCTTCAGTGTATCTTGGACTCTCAGGTTGGGAATGGTTGTATGTTATGTTATAACCATCTCCTTTCCCTTCAGATTTCTCCTTTAAATATTTTAAATGCTTTTTCTCAACTCATGTTTTCAGCAAAAGTATACTGAGAACTATTCTGTGTATACAAGTAAGCACACACTTTATATAGGAGCTTTGTATAGGCCAGAAATGAAGATGCTGGCTTCTGATTCAGAAGAAAAATAATTTTTTTCTAAATCTCAGCCTACACCATCTGGCTTTTTCATTTGAGTAGCCATCCACAGTAGTGGGACAAAAAGCTTGTGCCTGGATGAAAGGACTCAAATTTTTATTCAGTTCTAATGCTGGAATTCAGTATCTAGCAACATAGCCCTTACTATAAGGAACCTTTGTAATTCAACAAAAGGATTATGTATATCTTAATCCTACTAATATTTTATACCATACTATCATATTTTCCCCAATATATTGTTTCAGGAATGAAGGTCTAATTCCCAGCAACTATGTTACCGAGAACAAGAAAAGTAATTTAGAAACGTACAAGTAAGTACCTTTGAAAATTATAATTGTGCTTTTGTTTCTAAAAAGGGATTGCAGAGATACATTTTAATGCTTGATCCTTCAAATTTTTGTTAGACGTGGACATGTTTATCAGAAGCTTTCTTTCTTTGTTGCAAAAAATTACTCTTAAAATGAATTAGCATTCATTTGCATGAATCATAGTGTCAGAATCCAGATGTTTCCTATTTCTCTAGACTCAATGCATAATGTTTCTGTATTCTGGTCTTTGCCTGTTGTGATCATGTAGCTAATTCCAATTACTCCAATTTAAATTACTGGAGAGAATATTAAAATTCTGAAAAATTGTAGAGAATAAAGGCTTTACACATCATCCAGGACTGTAAATTTCATCACAGTTTGGCATAACTCTTTCCTGGGATTTCTTTTATTTGAGCTAATATTTAGTCACAGTAAATTGGGGCCAAAAAGCTCTAAAAAAAGAGTTCTAATAAAATAAGTCTGAATTAAGACATGTTCATATACAATGATAGTTCTAAACACGTTTTTGGCTTGGAATAATGCAACTGCTAAACTGTGAAACAAAGCAAGCATTCCTTTTTACTGGCTGAAATTAAGGATAGGTTATCTCCTTGTTGCAGGTGGTATTGCAGAAACATAAACAGAAGCCAGGCAGAACTTCTCTTGCGCCAGAAGGTAACTCAACTTACACATAGAGCTAACAGTACTGAAAATTATCTATCACTAGAGGCATCAAGAGCATTATCACAGTCAAATCCAAATCTGTTTGGTATGCTGTAAGAGAGAAAGTACCTTGAAATAAAAAGGTTTTCTGGTGTAAGCATAGAGTGCAGACTATCCAAACTTCACAAAGCTTTAAATTGTAGCCCCAGCAAATTCCATGTAGATTTTCCATGCTAGATAAATCAAATTACATGGCTTACTGTATTTGTCTGTTGCATTAGACATTGAAGACTGAAATCCATGTAGTAAGCTAATTAGTGAGCTTACCAGAACTTAACAAAACTGCTGTGTCTTCCTTGCATACAGAGCAAACAATCCATATTGCATTCTACCCGTCAGTCACCAAAGTGCCTAACTCAGTCAAACTCATTGGGTCTTCGCTCAAGAACTAACTCAGGCCTGGGACAAGAAAGACCTGGGAAGAATATCTGAGACAAAACAGTTTTAACTGTATTTTTTTCTAGTGATTTGAATAATTTGATTTTTTAATAAGTCAAAGCATTTTGACTACTTCACACTGAAGAGTATAATTCAGCTAAATTACTAATCTCTAAGAAGTTACCTGGCACTCAGTATTTTCTCTGGGTTTATTTTGCTCTGCCGTGTACCTGGCTATTCATTCCTGTTCTCCGCTTCTTTATCTTCCTCCCAAATAGTCATAGGTATTCTACAGAATTTGGTAATCAGCTGCAATTCCTGTCTCAAGGGAGCATTATTGAAGCTCAAAAGCATAAAATAACTCTATTTGGATTTCTTTTCAGCCCAAAGAAGGTGCATTTGTTGTCAGAGATTCAAGCCGACAGGGTCTTCTTACGCTGTCCATGTATTCGCGGGCTAAAGGGTGAGTTGCTCTGAGTGGTTAGGGTTTGAATCAGGAGGTGACGGAAAAGCTTCCTCCAAACTCCTCAGAATAATTGGGTAGGTTGGACGTGCAGTGCACAAGAGCAGGGAACCACCGGGATGCTGTTCATGCAGAGTTAATCACCATGTGTGCAGAAAAGATGATGGTGGGCAGTGGATCAGTGGGTGTGCAAATGTCCTGTCAAGACAAGATTACCTGCACTCACTGAAATTCTCAAATAATCTGCCGTGGAAACCATGCCACAGTCTTTGGCCACGTACCAAACTGTTTCCTTTCTCCACAGGCTCTGTGCACCGTAAATTCATCCCAGACTCTGCTGTCCTCAAACTTCTCCTGTTTGTCTCCTAAAATCACTTCACCCCCACTGTGCAGTCTTACTTTTGCCAGACAGCAGCCACAGGATTCACTCTTGCCCACATCAGGAGCAATCACCTACAGCACTGCCTTAACCCATTTCAAGCTGTCTTATACCCTCTTCATCAGCCCTCCTACATCCTCCTGTATCAACTGTGTCTGCTTTCCTTCTCTCCCTCTTACAGCAAGCCAGAGGTGAGAGGAGCAAAGGCATTGCTGTTACCACTACCCTTTTCCTCCCTCCATTCCCTCCCGGAAACATGGGGCCAGCCCTCCCCACCATCCCTGTGCTGGGGACAGGCTCACAATTTCTGTAGGCTCAATAATATTTCTGACAATGACTCAATAATGCAGACTGTATAATGTTTCTGTACTCTGATCTCTGCTTGTTGTGACCGTGCGTCCACAATTTAGAGTACTAACCTTCAGCAACCACCAGCCTGAAACGCAAAGTTAACTTCTTAATTTTGAGTGTCACAGAAAGCAGGGATAGATGGGCAGCAAAATACACAGAAAGCAAAAAAGACAGATAATGCGAAGAAATACAGAAAAACAAAGGTATCAAATAAAAGCTCCAATGAAGACCCTTTTAAGAAGTAGAACAGAAAATTTAATCTCATGCTATACATGAATATGTGTTTAAGTTTTTTGGAGAAAATGCAGCTAATTAGGGACATTTTAATTTTAAGAGGTTATATTCAAATAGATGCTTAATTAGGAGGAACACTTCTTAAACACTATGGCTATTTCTTATGAATGCAATGGTATGGGGGTAAAAAATACTTGGGCAACAAAAAACATTGTGCAATTATCTCCCAAAGCTGGGAGAAAGAGCCATTCAAGGAGTCTTGGCTTTTTTTCCCCTCGAACAGTTTCCTAGCTACACACAGCCATTTTAAGTTGAGAACTGTATCCCAAGTTTTCAGATTTTTCTATGCTTTCAAAGTGAAATTTAGGCAGATTTATAGTATAAATTATTTTTACTGAAAGTTATAATGCTTTGTTGATTTCAGAAGTCATAATGGAGATATTCTACATTATCAAATTAAACAAAATCACTCAGGACAATATTATGTAGCAGAAAACTATCTCTTTTCATCTGTTCCTGAACTCATCGAGTATCATCAACACAATGCTGCAGGTAATGCACGTGAGCTGATACAGTTTTACATCTTTTCCTAATACTTTTCTTATAAAAAGAGACACAAGTGCTTCTATCGCTAATGAATTCAAATATGCCTTGATTCTTTCTGCCAAAGTCATAGCTGTCATGTGCATACACCATGGGGGAAGTGAAACTACTAAACTCATCTACATGTATTAAATGAGTTCAGCAAAGATAGAAGCCTGCTCTTTGTTCATTTGACTGAATAGGACTTGGGTGAAATTTGATCATAATTCTTTCTTTGTCTATGACAAGGACCTGTATACATGCAATTTAATAAAAGCAGGAGCTATGCTGTGCATCAGCAGGCAGCATTCTACTGATTTTGAAAAAAAACTAGCCTATACCACAGACAATCAGTGGCAGAACTAAGAGCACAAGGACTCTTTAGCACTGGCTTTCAGCTTACAAGGGTTAGACACCTCTAATTGTTGGCTGATGGCAGATTTTAATAATTTTTAGCATGAAAAATATCCTTCATCTTGGTTCTGACCATAATTTTAATACAATATAAAATAATTTTACTCTGAATGAACGAAGATGGGAAAACACATGGAGGTCACTTGCACCAGTGAGAGAGGAAGATATGGAAATGGACAGAGCCTTTTGCTGGAGGGAGGAGGATTGTAGGAAACACTTGTAGCAGAAATGGCCCTAAAAGTAATAGTGGGAAGAATCAATGACCACAGGGAGTCCTTGGTGAGGGATGTATTCACTGGTACTATTGGCTTATGAATGCAAAGAAAATGAATGACAGACACAAAAATATTTCAAACCTGGGAAGTCAGGCTGACAGACACTGCTTAGGTCAGTGATACAGTATTTTAGAACCCATTTAAAATTACTGTCATTGTACAAACAAGCAAGAGTATCACTGTTTGCTTTAGGAAGGTATAAATACTTTTGTAGTCAGGGCCCTATTAAATAGTCTTTCTCCATTTCTTCTGACAGTAGTGTTTTATCTGAGCAAACTGTAAGCAAAAGTAACTTCAAGAAGTAAGAAATTTACATCAGATTCCAAGTATTTTTGTTTGAGAAGAGGTATGATATAGCATATTTTAAAATTAAGTAATTCGTCAGCAGAATATTGTTGTTTTGTCAACTACAGGTCTTATCACACGTCTCCGACATCCAGTAGGATCAGATGGATGTACTTCACCAGAAACAGTAGAATTGAGTTATGGTAAATTTTTTATCATCTTTTGAAGGAGATTTAGCTATCTGCCTAGGCAAGAATTTAGATCACATTTACCCAGCTAATAATTAAGTTGTATCTGTGAAATTCCTTGGTAATAAGAAACACATAAATAGTGTAAGGTGTCAGTACCAAATGAGACACCTGACTCAGCTGCTTCTGTGCAGTGACTGTTGTGCTTCTGTTACAACCACCAGTGCATTTCAGGGCTATTTGGACTTTTCTAAGTGAACCTAAAATTCAAACAGACATTTAATAGCTTTTGAAAGGCTATCTGATTTATTAAAATACTTAGGAAATCGAAATTGAAATCTTAAATTAATCCTATTTATGGAGAAGATTTTCTTTGTCAGTTCTACAGTTTTAGAAATAAGAATGGAATCTTATGTAGTATTAAAACAAACAAGCACTAAATGCCAGTTTTGTGTATATAGATCAGGAATTTCATACCATCTGTTGGACAAGAGGAACCTCCAAAAGTGAATATCTTTCATGTTCCCATGAATCTTAAGGCTTAACATTTCTGAAGGGTAGAACTACTGTAGTTATTACAATACAGGGAGCCAGTGACCATTTCTGTAGCTATACTATCCATCTGGAACTGGTTTGGAGCTAAAATCATCACATATCATAATGCCAAAAAAGTTGTCATGTGTAATCAAAGCTAAACACTTCCCTTATCTTCAAGCCTCAGACATTCCTACATTAAGAAAAATCACTAATCATGTTCTTTCAGCTGCAAAATAGAATTTATATTTAAACATGTATGAGCCAGTGAAAATTTTCAGATATTTAAAACATGCTATAGCTGATGAACAAGAGTGATGCTTCGCTGCATGCATTAACTGCAGCTAGCAAGGCGTGTCTCCTGGAGCATGGCTCAGGAAAGCTGGCCGGACTCTTCTGACATATTGGCTTGCTTTTACAGATGAATGGGGATTAAACCCATCTGAACTGTTGTTCCTGAAAGAACTTGGGCGTGGGCAGTTTGGAGTTGTTTATCTCGGTAAATGGAAAGAAGCTATCAAGGTTGCCATCAAAACAATCAACGAAGGTGCAATGTCTGAAGATGATTTCATGGAGGAGGCCAAACTGATGATGTAAGTACAAAAGCTATTCTGTCAGTTTACCAAGAAATAAATATAACCTAATTCCATTTCAAACAAACAGACAAAGCGGTTTGATGGGAATGGTGGATGTGTGGGACAGAAAGGCTGATATAAAGGTCTGAATCAAACAGATGCAGATGCTTCCTATGCCCAGACTCTTTCTTTAGAGTGTGCCCTGCTTTATACTATGGAGCTCAATGGGGAGTAAATGTTCTGGAAAAATGTAAATGTGCTCCTACAACTATTCTTCAATCCATAACTCAGTGTCTCTAGGAACACTGGCAGAGCTTATATCTAACTAAAGCTTTTGAGAAACCATATTACCATACTTGCAAATTTTGAGAATTAGGGAAGTATCCACAGTATCCTTCTTGGCAAAGCCCAGAAGAAAAGAACCCTTGCAGGGTCAAGGCTCCTGCCTGCAGGCCAAGCATAACTAGACCTTTCCATTTTGCACCAACCAAATCAAGCTTTGCATTCACTGCATTTATAAAACTGATGAACAACTATGAGTTCACAGAGTGAAATTTTTGGAGAAAGTTGTAGACAGGAACGTGCTAGGTAGTGGGAGAACTCTGAAGACAGCTGAATAGGATACTGTTTATCAAGTACTGAAAGTATTTTTCAAAACCATTATGAGAATCAAAGGTCTGGTTTCCTGCCAAGAACAAATATTAGCCTGTCTAAAATGTGATTTTAAACAGGAAACTCTCCCACCCAAAGCTGGTCCAGCTTTATGGAGTGTGCACACATCACAAACCTCTCTATGTTGTGACTGAATTCATGGAAAATGGTTGCCTGCTCAATTACCTTCGGGAAAGGCGGGGGAAACTCAGCAGAGACGTTCTTCTGAGCATGTGCCAGGATGTTTGTGAAGGGATGGAATATCTGGAAAGAAATAGCTTTATTCACCGTGATTTAGTAAGTACAATAGGTTTTCTGAGGTTCTTGACAAATATTTGCAGTAAAGAATGTGCTGTTGCGTTTTATGGGACATTATGTGTCCTGTAAGACTTCAGCCCTGCAGGATCTAAAAAGGCAAACCCAAACTTTTCAGCTGTTATTTTGCCCATGGAGAGCTAAAAAAACTACTTGAGAGAAGTTTTTCCATTGGAAAAACCCTTGAAAGGTCAGAGAAAATTAGGATATTGACATAGAACTATCTGGTATTAGGAAAGTGATCACAATACAACCAAAATCACAGCGTTACAAAAGGTCAGCAACAATGAGAATTTTAAACAATGAAATCTTTTTCTATCTATATTTTTTTGGCTCCCTACTGCCATACTTTGATGCTGGGATATATGAATGGTTTTTCTGCCCGTAGACAGGGAATTAGAGGAGAGGAGCTTGTTTCTTTACTCCCTGATACTTTTTCAATGCTCACATTTGGATGTAGAGAGGGAATCTTCCTTCTCTCCTACCTAGCTGCATGAAGAAATGTAAAATCTTGAAAATTACCAGGAGGTTCCTGATTTCTGTAATGAAAACATCACAAAGCATATTTAAAATTTACACTAATTGTCCTAGTGTTGATGTTCAGGAAAATATCTGTTTGGATCATTAGATCCGCAGCCTAAAATTCTTTCACCATTCAAGGATGTGTAAACATATTGCAACTCATACTACAAGCATTTCAGTCGATATGTGCTATGTATGTGTAACCACACAGTAGTGAAATATGTTCACTGACTCAGAGACAAAAATTCACTAATATTTTTGACCAATACACTAATCTCCTTTCAGATATAAACAGTATGAGCTGAAGCAAATATAATCAGCTGTTGTATTTTTCTTAAAATTCTTTAGCACAGATTTCAGATATGTTTCTCTCATTTTCCCCAGGCTGCAAGAAACTGTTTAGTAGATGTGGAGCACGTCGTTAAAGTATCCGACTTTGGCATGGCGAGGTACGAGGCCATTGACAAAGGTTTTGTGAGCACTTATTCTCAGACAGCTGCAGCATGACCTTTAGTTAACCTCACTGCTCACTTCACTGGTTTGGGGAATCCCACTGTTAATTTTTGAATTCTGATGAAAATTGTAGTGTTGTTTAACCGCTGTACCATGAACGGGATGTCATGTCCTCCTCTTGCTCTTGGTGAGTGCAAGATAGGTAAACAAAGTGCCAGGTAAACTTCAGAGGTGTTTATGGACAGAGAAATGCCCAGAGTGCATCCAGAAGCTTGAAGAAAGAAGTTCCCCAATTTTCCTGAGGAGGATGGAGGACAGAACGTCACTAGGGACAGAACTGGGAGCTCGTGCTGACCTCTCGAGGCAGCGGTAGCTGAGCAGGTGAGGCAGGATGCAGGGAGGACCAGGAAGGTGGGCAGGAAGTGTGATACATCCTGCTCTAGCAGGGAAGTGGTTTTTCTGCTTAGCGATAGAACCAGCCAAAGTGACGAAAGGAACACACAACTCTGACAAGCACCAGCCTGAGAAACACAGCTCTAGTCTCACAGACTTCCCTCAGAGGACACAGCTGAGCTGACCAAATGACTGAACCTACCCAAAGGGGACGTCTCCTTCCTTCTTTCCTCTTGCAAGCCCAGCACAAAGCTCTCCACTTTTGTGTTTTCCTGGCTGGTTTTTCTGTGGGATTAGCAGACTGAATCAGCTCTCTTAGGAGGCAGATGAGCTTGAAAGACAGTCAGTGGCTCTGAGCAGAAGATTGTGGTGACATTTACATTGCAGCTGCAAATTGTTAGATCGGCACAGCCATGCTCCTTCGGTTTTGCCTCCTATTTCTAACCTCAGGCTTACAACACCCTAGGAGTTCATAGCTAAGGACTTGTTTTTCAAAGGGCTATCCTGTACCACGGTTGTACTGCTCCCCAAAAGGGTAAGGTCAGTATCAGGGCTCTAGACTTAACCAAATGAACCAGAAAACACAGTAAGACCAAGGTGGCCGTCAGGATCCAGTTTAAGAATAATGGACCTGAATGGCTCACTGTGGCCACAAAGTGGAGATCAGCGATGTGGCTCTAGGGGCCACACTCTCCTGGGAAGGCTGTGGAAAAGTGATGGGAACACAACCTAATTATTCAGAGCTCACACAACTGCTACTACAGGTTATTTTGTATTGCTATTTCGTATGTTCCTTATTCAATAGCCTCCCATACTTCTGTGCCTGCACCAAAATGAGAAGGTGAGGCAAAGAGATTATTTATTTCAATGTGACCTCCTTTAAAAGGTGCTTTAAAAATTTACCTTTATGCTTTCCCTGAGAATAAATGTGTACTGCACATCTGTGATCTGCTCAGGAACATTAGTAATTGGAAAATGCCCCCAGAGTCTGTAAATATGTAGGGGTCACCCTAGTAACCATTTAAAGTGTTGCCCTATAAATGCCTGCATTAGGCACATAATTTCATCTTCTCTGGGAGGTCAGCTCCTATAATCTTGGGCAAAACCAATTACTTTAGTGCACCTACAAGAACAGTTGCCTAGAATGTGATGAACATTTCTTTGTGTGTTGCTTTGGTAACAATGTCCCTGATACTGCATCTGTGCAGATGGGCAGCAAGAGTCGTATTTTGGTAGAACAAGTGGTTGAAAAGGCTGATCCTTTTAAAACAAGACTTTTTTTAAAAAAGAAATTATTTATTGCTGCTGGTTTTCCTGCCCATGGTGATGTGTCTTATCAATACACACCCAAAAGATGACAACAATAACCATCCTGTCAGTCTTACGATAATGTCAAAATGTTTTATTCTGACATACTTCTGATGACTAATCAAAATCATTTATTTGAACAGAAATCTCTTTAAATGCATAGCTTCCAGTATGGGGTTTTGTGTGCATTTTATACAAAAATAGTGATATAATTTTGTTGTTTCCAAATTGACACTATTTTTATGGAATTCTAAACCATTTGTGAAAATGTCACTCATTCAAATATATGTGGTTTCCTCTTACTCTTTAGGTATGTCATTGATGATGAATATATCAGCTCTTCAGGTGCCAAGTTTCCAGTCAAATGGTCATCTCCTGAAGTCTTTCATTTCAAAAAATATAGCAGCAAATCAGATGTCTGGTCATTTGGTGAGCTGATTAAGTGAATGTGCAACCACGCTTCCCTAAAACTACTGATGTGATTTAGGAAGGTGTAACCTTCTACTACCTATCTGAAGATGCAGTCCTTCCCATTTTTCAAATCTTACCTATATTGGACAAATGGGTTTTTCAGTAGGAAGGTTCTGTACTTAGAAAGTAGATTTTGACTGAAATGTGCATTTTTGATAAATGCATTAGCCAAACATATATTCATCTGAGTTTCATGGACCACCACCTTAGCTGACTTAAAAGAGAGCAGAATTATATTAGTTGAAAATGGTCTGGGTTGTATCTTTCATTCAGCTCAGGCTGCCCATATTTTCGTGCATTTTTCAATACACAAAAGAATCAGGAGTGTTTTTTATTCTCCTAATGTTGTTAAAAGCTTGTGGGTTCGGCATCTTTTGTTTTGTCCTAAACCTATTTTGGTTCACTTCTAGGTGTACTGATGTGGGAAGTCTTCACAGAAGGCAAAATGCCTTTTGAAACCAAGTCAAATTCTGAAGTTGTCCATGAGATTTCTCAGGGTAACCGACTTTATCGACCACATTTGGCATCGCATCCTGTGTACAAAGTCATGTACAGCTGCTGGCATGAGGTTTGTTGCCCTTTTTTTTCCCCTGGGGTATTACTTTATTATTAATTTTTCATGTGGATATAAAAGCAATCTTAAAAGCTCAAGGCATTAAATCCTTATTTCACATCTGTGGCATTCTCAGCATCTCCAACTATGTTTTTCACAAATCACACCTAACTTTACAAGCCTCTGCTTCTTTTGACTGTTGCAGCTAATAAACATAAACCACATTATCAGTACAATAGGTCTAGACCATCCCTGGGTTGGAATATGCCACTGTTGTCATGTTTCTCTACTGGGTCCAATGTGATACCTTTTTCATGCCTTTGCATCATGCATAGCTTTCTCTAGATCTGCTCTGAATGATACCTGTAACACATTCATATACCAAGTGGATATGCCCACTAAATGTAGGTTTTGAACCCCCTTTTTCAAGTGTATATCAGTATCTCTGTACATCAGTAAAGCTCCTAGGCTGCACCCCTTTCACCCTCCCCAAGCTGATTTAGTACTTCATGTTCTTTCGACATTTGTCCAGCACCTATTACTTCCTATATTGATATCAAAACACTGATTTCATCAACTTCTCCATCTGATTAATCCCTTAAGGACCCTCCTTCTCTAGTCTCTAGACAAAATGAATCTTTTATTTTAGGTTAAAAGTACTTTCAGAAGAGCTTTGTCTGCAATTTTTTCATGTAAATGTGCAGGCATACAGAGTGAGTAGCCGGGGAATCTTGTTGCTACCATTGTCTCCTTTATCTCCTAGCTTTTAACTCTGTATGAAATTTTTAAATCCTGAGTAAAAAAACCCTTAAGATATGGAAATCTAAATTGCATCCAGCTTGCTTGCTTACTGCAAACATCATTGGGGTGCCAGCCAGCAGAGAGATTATGGGGAAGAAGTTCTCTTTTCTGTCTGCCACCAGACAGGAATTTGTCCCATAAGGAGCTGTAGCACTTCAAATTATACAGCAGTGAAGATCCTTTTTCAACAACCCAGGAAACATTTCTGAGTATCATGGTTTCCTGACAGGTAGGGCTTTCCATAGACCTACTACAGGGAGAAATTCCATAGGAATTCTGATCTAGAATTGAAATAAGTATAAAGAAATTTCAGGAATTTTTTGAAAAGTGCCTGTGCTCACGCTGCTGGTATCATGAATAGCAGATTATTTTTTTTCTCTCAAATGACAAACTTGATCTTTTCTTCTGTATTAATAAAATAAAATTTAACTTTTAGGTGGTATCTCATATGTACTTATATCCAGTTTCTGAAGTCTGGTACTATAACTGACCAATCTGCTAACAGAAGTTTATCCTCTGCTTTTCTTTTCAGAAACCTGAAGGACGTCCTACTTTTGCAGAGTTAATAGTGACCCTCACAGATCTAACAGAGATGACTTAATCACAGATTTTATACCAATATATTTACTGAAAGGTTAGCATAAAGCATGCCCCTAATGTAGCTGGTACAGAAAACCTCAACCTTTTACAGAAGTCTCTACTTATATCACAGTACCAGCATCCTACATACTGAAGCAGCTGTTTGGTCTTGGCCCAGTTTTTAGTTATTTGAGACAGATACTCCAGGAGACTGGTTTGGGATTCTCAAGGTCTTGTTTTCATGATTAGGGAGAAATATCTTCTGTCTGAAAAGCAGTAACCAAGCCTACTCACTGACATGGGTTTTAATTTCGAAACCGGGCAGAAACACCAAATAAGTGTAGCAGTTTTGTTCGCTGACTTTACTCTCTGTGAGGTAAGAGGTTAGGAGTGGGCAAAAAAGCAGGCTCAACACTTTAAAGAATATAAACAGGTTTATTACTAACAGAATTAAAGGTAAAAGAAAATAATATGAACTTAAAACAAACCCCCCTTTCTCTTCCAAACACTCCCCTCTTCTTCCAACTCGCACAAAAAAAGATAACAAACATGTGATTTCAGGTCAGTATTACAGTCTTTAAAAAGTCTCTTCCATATTTGAGAGGATAAGAGGTGCCTTCTGCTTAGCGTGGTTTCCAAACTGTTAGAAGCAAAAACAGATTCCGCCCGGAGAAAAAATCTGCTGCCGTGAAAAAACATCTTTCTCATGAATTTTGCAGTCTTTTTACACTACTACCATGGGTATCTCTTTTAAGGATAAGCGAATTCTAGCCTGAAAGCAACAACTCTCTCTCCTTTAAGAAAGTCTGTAAAAACCTCTAGCAGGACCATTTCTCTTTTTCCGCAGGCTGCACACAGAATTCTCTTTTCCCCCATGTCTTTCACAGAGAAATGAAACAGTTTGTGACATTACAGTCTCACACCACCGCATGCAAAAGGCGTTTTTAAGCTACGCGCGCGGAACACGCTGCCGCCCTCTCCTCCAGTCGCCATCTTTGCTTCGTCTCAGGTGACCCACACTCACCCCGTCTCTCTCTGACCTCGAAATTCCATGATGGGAGCAGAAGTGTGTCAGGCTGTAGAGTAGAGAAAAGCCTCGCTCTCTTTGTGCTGCTGGCTGCATGGTGTCTCTTTCAGTTCGGTGCTGGCTTCAGAAAGCAGGAAGCTCCGCTGATCTGCCCGGAGCCACGTGGAGAGGTGGGGGGGACTCGCCAGTCTCCCAGAGCCGCTTCAAGTTCAGTTGTGCAGCAAATTATAGTTGTTTTCAGCTGCTCACAGCTCTTTCATGCAGCAACTTGGAATCTGTGCCGCTGCGCTGGAGAGAGGGAGTGGAGTGCGCAGGGAGCCCCGGCCCGGCCCGGCGGGGCACGGCCGGGCCCGGCCTCGGCCACCCCTCCGGGCCAGACCAGAAACCAAAAGCTCCCCTTCCCGCGGCTGTGCGGGCTTTGATATGCGAAATCACGAGAAGCGATTGGCTTACAAGTCTCTCTATCAACTCAGGTTTTTTCAACCCACTACACTCACTTTATGGACCTTTTTATTCATTCTTTTGTTCAGAGCTACACTAATTCCTGCATCAATATTATTAAATTATTTGGTACTTACTATGACTCATGCACTGGGGAATACTGATTGGCAGCAGCAAAAATGATGGAAGAACCTCAGGTAAAGCTCAGGCTAGGTCACTTCTTTTAAAGGCAAGTCCTTATGCACTGCAAAGCATCCAGCCCTGGAGAACCAGAGCACTGTTTCCAAGGGACAGCAAGCCAAGTGAGTGACTGCAGGAGCAGTGCCCACTCTGGGCCTGTACCCACTGCTTGGACAAAGGCAGGCAAAGGGAGCAAAGGCAGCAGTCCTCACTTAGCAGCTCCCAAGTCACATCTGAGTGACTGGAAAGACTGAGCACCTCTGAAACCATTTAAAACCTGCAGTGCAGGTCAAGGTGTCTTCTATTCCAATTCTGAATAACAGAAGGGGAGCAAGGATTATTTTATTCCAACCTCTCCACAGTTTCCCAGTATTTTCTCTCATTCCTCTGCTCTTGCCTCCTCAAATGCCCACATGTGCCTTAGTCCCCCCCTTGCAAATGCCCAGAATGGTTAACAGGCAAGTTAAAACTGGAACCTGACAGTAAAGCTCAGATGGATCCTATGATACCTTACACAGACATGTCTGTAACCCTACTTCTTATGTCATTATTCACTTTAATTTTAAATCTTAACTATGGTCAATATAAATATGTTGTAGAGAAGGAAAGGCAGATGGCATTCATAATTATTTAAAACAAAATAGTCAGACCATTACAAATAAATATGTTCTTGAAAATATGTGATTGCATTGTGAATTATTTCTAGATAAATACATCATGATATTTAGTTTTATAGAGCTTTGTAGACAAAATATGTAAAACACGCTAAAGAATGACTGAGTTCAGTTTAATTTTTGTCACAAATTGAATCACAATTTAATTTTTCATTTCCAAATTTAAAAAATAACTGTAACAATAAAATTAAATATAGCAAACCCCACAAAGGTTTGAATTTCCAAAAGATGACAGCATATCTTAGTCAAATATCGTCCTGGCAGTAATCAATCATCTTTACTGCAATAGTATTTTGATAGTTATCATCCCTTGGGAAAGGAAATTGTTAGTCCCATTGTTTGAACATTTGGGAGTACCTTAAACACACTTCTAAGGCATTTCTGCATCAAGTAAAGCATGATATTATTTCATGTAATTTGCCAGAAGAATTGCCACCAACTGATGTCACTGTTTACTTTCATAATCAATTTATTTATGAGCATTCAATCCTTTATCCGACCTATGACTGAATGCAGATCTATACAACTGTTGTGGTTTAACCACAGCTGGCGACGAAGTACCCTGCAGCTTCTCACTCACTTCCCCCTGCCTTGGTGGGGCAGAGAATCAGAGAGAAAGTAAAACTTGCGGGTTGAGATAAGAAGAGTTTAATAAACTAAAACAAAGTCAAATGTGGCAACAGCAATAGCAATTAAAAGGAGAAAGAGAGAGGAATAAAACCCAAGAGAAACAAGTGATGCACAGTACCAGTGCTCACCACCTGCTGACTGATGCCAAGCCCATCTGCAGGCAGTAATCAGCAGCCCCCAGCCAACTCCCCCCCAGTTTATACCCTGATCACAATGTTCTGTGGTATGAAACATCCCCTTGGCCAGTTCAGGTCAGCTGTCCTGGCTCCACTCCCTCTCAGCCAAAATCGAGACAATGACACAGTACACACATGGAGCTCACCACACTTTATGCCCAGGCCACAGAAGTACAAAGCTTTTCAGCAGATGATGCACTACAAATGTGAAATACAAACTGCCTCCACAATATAAAGTACATGGGGACTTTGAATAATATATGAGGCATCTTTTTTAACAGCTCTTATAAAACTGGTTTTGCCATATTACTGCAAGTTAGTATGCAATATGCTACAGCACCAGGCAGTAAAAATCAGCTCCATTACGTTTATGTACTCAAAGCACCTTGCTCCTGCCTGTCTCACCGAGCTGTCCCATGGTAAATATGCACCCATCCTGGAAACGTGCTGGTCTAATACCTGGAGCCAATAATGCCTGCCTACCAGGCCTCCACTTCCCAATATAATCTTTCTGTAGACTGCTTAGGGAAAAATTTGAAGAAGCTGTTATTAACATTGTGACATAGATAAATTTAACAGCTTCTATAATCAACCTGACAGTAAATAAATGAGAAAGCACTAGAACATGCTTCAGAGTCAGTGAAACAGCAGGGGCAGCAAGAAGCAAGAAGCAGAAGAGGCAGCAAGAATGGTCTACAGTACAAAGGTCAGGTGTCTACAGTGTATTTATTTACTAGAACAGCTACACCCTTAAATAAAGACTGAGTAGGCCACCTTAGACCTCGTGGTGACTGTGAGCTTAGTTCAAATTCTGACCATATTCTAACAGGCAAAATTGGGTGAACAGTGAGTGACATCCTTGTAACTGACCATAAAGAGGTGTCTGTTTGCTGGTTTTTTTAAACTTCCATGTGATAAAAATGAGATCTGGAAAAAGCAATAAAGGAGACACCTCCATACAGGGAACCTCCCATCAAAGGCTGTAGGAGTGTTCAGCATTTGTAAAAATTTAGCTACTGTTTCCTGATCAAACATCAGAAAACTTGGAACAAGTCTGTATTACGCATGGGAGGAAAAAGGCAGAACTCCAAGCTTTTGTGAGCCAGCCATTTAGGACACATCTCTTTTCTTTAAAAAGGATGCATTGTTGACAAAATGGAATGTAATTTCAGAGAGTGATATGAATTCACTTGTCAAAAGTACTCCTGAGAAGTAATGCAGACCAACTACTAGTGTATACAGGGCTGATGACACTTGTTTCCAGTCCCATTTGGTTTTCAGACCAATTCCCATCCCCTCCCCACCCCTCTCCCCCCCCAAATTTCACAGACGGGAGGCCCTACACTAAAGCACATCACCATCACTCCTCCCTCATGCACCACCAGTCTGACTCCTGCTTAGCCTCCCAGTCACATTCTGCACTGTGGCACCATTTTAAAACCTGCCCGAAAGGAGTCAGCTACTGCAAACCTGCCCTGCTGGAAGGGTATTTTCTAACACACTTGCCAGTTTTATTTTGCTGGAATTTAAAGAGTGAGAGAATGGCGTTTGCTAGAAGTATGCAATTCCCCATATAGCTCCAGGATGCAACCCTGATGAGTAGAGTTTGAAGTTTTGAACATGTACCCTTTAGGATAAAGACTTTTTTATAGCATGGCTCTTTCAAGTGTGGCTGGAGAACAAAGATGGTAGAACAGATTTCTATAGAAACTAATAACTGATGTATTTCCTTCCAAAATCATACAGATTTTTTAACCTAGACAGGTCTTCTTGACCTACCTTCACTTAGTCAGTGCAGCTATGTAATGAAGTTAATTGCCCATTAATTTGTCCTGACGTATGGTAATAATGAGTAGCTGCCAAGATTTGTTCAGTATCAGCATTTAAAAACTGTAATTTGGTTAGCAATGTATTGCCTCTGAGGTTTGCTTTGTTCTAGTTCTTAACCACCCGCCCTACATACCAAAACACATCTCATTACTTTATATAATGTCCTTCATTTCACTGCCTGGAAAACCTGACAACTCACTGAAATACTCTCCATTGAGACTAGCTGTGAGACAGACATGCCTAATACATCAGCTTTGGGTTTTCTGCTCTGGTTTAGAAATATGAATGACACTCTTTTTTATCCCTTGTTTAAAAACCACAGATAATTTAGTACATAACCATGAATAATTTATTACAAGAGAAATATTAGCATAATTTAAATTAAAAAATCAAGGTTATTCCAAACTAGTAACTAAATATAAACATTTAAAAAAATAACATCTCTTACAACAAATGTTTTTATACAAAAAGTTAATCACTAGTTCATTCCTTAACATGATGGACTTCTTGTGCATCATGAAAATAAGCATTAACTTTGTTTTTTGACATTAACATTCTTTTATTATTAGTTGCTATTTATGTGTAATAACAGATACACAGGTCCAGTAGAAAATATAGGAATTTTGCTTGGTAAAAGTTAATTATTGCCAGCAATTGGTATGAAAAGAGTCCACACCCTCCTCAAAGAAAGTATTATGACATACTTTAAAAAATGCCAACACGCATCCATTCAAGAACTGGACTGGTTGCTTTTTCTTACAAATAACCCATTTGGTCACACCACAGTGATGACTGTATAAGCAAATAAAGGGGCCACAAACTATGCAAAAGCATTTATTTTTTCGTTTTTACAGTCAATATTTTCTTCAGTTATTCTCTGAATTGTGTAATTCAGAGTGAAAAGGAATTCAAGTTTTTGTTAAAAGACAAACTATAAACCTCTATCTTTAGTCTTTTTATTATTTGTATTACTTATTTTTAACTATAAAGATTTTGAAGCTCGAATCTGGTCAATAAAAGTATTCTCTACATTAACTAAGAAGTAACGAAACCCTGTTACTAGATTTTCTTCTCTGAAGCTTTTTTAACACATGCATTTTAACAGCAAAGAATTGCTGCAAGGCTCATCACTCAATTGGCTGAAAAATATTCCAAACTGACAATGTATACAATGTCATTATATTTTGAAGGCAAGTACATTTTTTGTGAAAACATTCCTTTTCCTGGGTAACACAAACCACACAAACATGTGGAATATAAGCAGCAACCCTTTTGTTCCTACAGCTAAATTAGTAGCTTTCTTTGGTGGAACAATTTTCCATTCAAACTGTCCTCTTCTACTAAACCTTTTGAACATTAGAAAACACCTAGCCTGCTTCATGAGGACGTTCTGCTTGGCATATAAATCTTTAACTGCTGAAGTGCTGGCATCTTCTGGCAAACTTTCTGGACTCACACTTAAAAATCCAAAGATTGGAAATACTACTTTCTGATGAGCTTGTCACCACCCACACGTCTGATTGCTGAAGCTACTTACTTACAAAGTGGAAAACAAAGGGGATTGTAATGGACTGTGCAAGTTTTTTGTGACACGAAGACCAGTGACCACAACTGAGGAACATACTGTAGTACAGACACCAATCTTCAAGGCCTCTGGTAGATTAACATATTGTTAAACATCTAACAGAGGTGAATACTCATTTTTAGAAAAGATGACAAGGCCAAACTAAAAAGATGTTTTGATGTTTCTCACCCCTTGCCTACAGCCCATCCTTTACCTAGTATTTTTAGAAGTAGTGCATGGATTGTAAAATGGATTTTGCACTTATAAAAGACTAAAAATTAACAGGACTGCTTTATTATTAACAAAGAACAATACCTTTCCAGAAAATGAGGAAAAAATTTTGAAAAGCTTAAAGGGGTTTTAATTAATAGATGGCAGTATTAAGAAGAAGTATGGAAATAAGTAAAGCCCCTTCTTAATCCTCAAAATAATATAAAACAAAGTGAAAACTTGTAATTGCATGTTCTGGTTTTCTTCTGCCTTTGAATACTTAATTCTATAACCTCATGCAACTTTTTAACCCAGTAGCAACTGTTTTCAGGCCTCTAATAAATTTTCTTTTTCTTAAACTTGGTCTTAGTTTTGAAATAAAAAGGTACAGGCACATTCAGAGATTCACAATCCACTTAGGATTCCTTGGGTAGAAAAGTTGAGAGTTATTAAGAATTCTATTTGCAAAAAATTTTTTGTGACATCTAATCAATGTTCATTGGCAGGTCATCAAATTGAAGAAGTCTTGCATAAAATTTTTTATTAAAAGCTAAAAGGGTTAAACACTGTTTTCTTCATCTTATGTCTCCAATGAATATCCTTCATGTAGAGAATCTACGAGCTTGCTTGGCAATAAATTATAAAAATACAAAGAAAGCCAGAAATATTAAGGCAATCACCAAGATAATAACAGAGTACCTGTCACTTCAGCAAGGATTGTCTTTTATCATTAAATGAAAGTTGCATTTTTTAAACGTGGCTTACAAAGACCATTCTTTTTTACTAAAATTTCCCAAGAAGAGATACTGCATAAAAAAAGGACGATGTTTTTCAGTGCCTAACATACAATCACCACCAGGTTTCTGTCTGCCATGTTAATTACTGAACAATTTCATTCATTACTGCCAACAGCTGGCAAGAGGAGTGGCCCACACTTAACAGGCCTCACAGAGAAATTTCCAGAGGACTGCAGAAATGCAGAGCATTCTAGTAGACATGGGTGGGCTGAATTTGCAATTCGTGATACTTTGATGAGGAACACTGCTTGAGTGTTTCATTGACTGAATAAAATGTTGTCCTCCTCATATGCCAAAGCTGGGTCTTCCATGCTCTCCAGCAAAGTGTGACTGGTTTCAAATTCACAGTGTGGTAGTGATGGCTCTTTGGCAACAGTGGACATCAACTGACTCCAGGTGATGTTAGTGTTTTTGAAAGCATGCAATAGGAAAATGCCAATGATGATACTGCAGAATCCGCTCAGGGTTCCAATGATATCACCCGGTTCCATGCTACTCCACTCCTTGAACAGTATGATGGAGCACGTCGCCACTGTTGTAGTGAAGCACACGTAATAAATAGGTGTCACCAGGGATGTGTTGAACATGTCCAGTGCTTTGTTGAGATAGTTGATCTGAGTGCTGACTGAGAGCACCAAGACGCCCACCAAAATGTAAACCAACGGATGGCCATAGACTGGCTTCTGCTCCAGCATTTGTTTAATGGCAATGCCCAGGCCTTTCACAGATGAGACAGAGAAGGCACCAATGAGTGAGCAAATTAAAACGTAGATCAGTATATTTGTACGACCTCTCTTTGGAGCCACGACAACAATCAGGACAAGGGCAATGACTGTTAGGAGAACAGCAAATGTAACAAAGGCTGTAAGAAAGAGGAAAGGGAAGAGTAATGCACATGAGACAAAACACCAGACCACGTCCAAGTACATGCTCAGAATTGTTCAGTGTCCTGGACATTTCCCCATGAACTGTAGCATGTGTTCACTGCAATTGCATACAGACCTGGATCTTGCAGCTTTCTTTCCATCTCATCTAGTGAGGTGACCTCCTCCTCCCCTGGGGCATGAATAACCATGACTGTTGACCCCAAAATGCTCAGTATGCAGCCCAGCTTTCCATGAATATTCAGCTTCTCATTTAAAAAATAGGATGACAATACAGCACTGTTCATCAAAATAGAAATAAAATGTTCAGCTCCACCAGCCACAAAAGACATTCAAAATCTCTCTGAGTAGCATGACTAATTCAAAACCTCTTTCGAATTTGGATATATGGTAAACCAGCCTGAAACAATCAAATTGTAGGGAGTTTTTCCACGAAAGTTGTTCATGACCAAGAAGGTAAGGTCAGGTTTTAGGGAGTTTAGCAACCCTGATCACTTCCCTGCAGGACGTAAAAAGGTCCACATTGCTAAGGAACTTCTCATTCTTGATTGCCTGGGTCAGGGTTTGCACTCTCACTGTAGATTAACCAAAAGAGCTGTTTTTTTCTTCCAAAAATGGTTCAAAACACTTCATTTGCCATAATAACCAATGCACATGAGTTTTGGAAACTGTTCCTCATCCCTCCCCAGGCTCTCCCACCCAGGCACACTGTCTGCCTGGCTTGCCAGGACTCTCCCAAAACCACAGAGAAGGCATGAATCCCCCTCCGAAGAGACCAACCCCAGGACCTCCACGGAGTTGAATATTTAACCTAAGGCCAATAACATGGCCTGAATGAAACCACTCACAGGGCATGATTAGCCTGTTAGAGCACAACCTTGGGCACAGACACAGGCTTAATGGTGTGTGAACAAGCTCACAAATAGTTATTCAACCTACTGATCAAAATACAGACATTTTTTTCACACAAGGGTAATGAGTTCACTGACAAGAAGTTCTAACAACCTCTCTGTCTTATGAAAATTTGAACAATTGCTATCCCCATCAAAGAACAGGGCAATAAAACTCAAGCTGTTTTGCAAAGCAGCAGCCATTCAGCGAGTTAATCTGCATCTAACCACATGCTGATCCCAGCACAACTGCAGTTGACTGAGTCACGTTAATTTTGCTGTGACAGAACGGCTGCAGTTTTAGCAGTTAGATTATTGCAAGCACCCTAGGGAGTTTTTTGTTTGTTTGGGTTTTTTTTGTTTGGTTTCTTTTTAATATGTGGCACGTGTTGTTTTAAACACAGCATTTCATACAGTATACTCAATTCTTAAAAATCGAGAGTTTTACATTTAAAATACACTAATTTCATTTTGCTAAAAAATTATTTTGCGTAAAATTTTTGTATGCATAGTCCATGTCTTTTCTGCTGCTATGACAGCCACATTACTGTAGGTATTTAAGTACTTGGGAATTATTTGTTTCTTCGTACATACGAAATAGTAAGTCTTTGAAGGACATTTATGTTTCAAAAGGACCATAAATTTTAATTGCGGATACTGAGAAAAGCTAAAATTTTCTTTGCCTTCTTTCCAGAAGGATTTCAAAAAGACAAAACAAAACCAAAAGGTTTATTAAGTGTGCCTTAATATGAAATTATGCTCCTATAAATATAAATGTTTTTGAAAACATTTTAGTGAGGGAATAATATATTTTTATTTAAATTTTTGTCACAACTGAAGAATAGGATAACAGTTTTAAAAAAAGCTCCAGTTCTGTAGGAAGAGATAAATTACCTTCTATTAGCAGTATACCTGGTATATGCTGATAAGAAATACTTCGTAATATAGGTAGAAGGCTACTGGGAAGGCGTTCAGTGGCCTTTGGAGCAAGACTTTTGATTCTATCTATCCAGAGAACCCAGCTCTAAATAAGCAAAATATCTTTCCACTAAGCAACAAAAAGCATTTTTTTGTCCATAAATAGCTTTTCAGTTTTCGTATTAAAAATCTCTACTTTCAGCCAAAGACAGTATTTTCCCCTCGTGCAGTGAGTCGTCCATTTGCCAAGGCTTGGTCCCAATTGCTACTGACCTTATGAGAACACTCAGTGCACCCAAGGGGGTAACTAAGGTTGCAGGTGCAAAGGCATAGGCAGCAAAGTTTGCAGCTTCTCCTAATCCCACTGCAGAAGAAAGAACATTTGGATCAGCTTGGAGGGGGATATAAAAAGGCACACTATTGCAAATATTTGGTATGACAGCTATGACAGCAAATACAAACCAAAATCTTTTTTCTGCACTATATATGCACATTTTCATTTCAAAATTAGCTGCACAACCTCTTCTGGAAATAATAAATGCTGAAGAAAGTTAAATACTTTTCTCCTAAGCACTCCTAGAAGCTGTACAGATGCAATTCCACTGCATTTGACCAGATAATAAAGAAAAGGTGGCTATTCTGCAAAGAGTTCTGAAGAGCAAAGGCAGTATTTGAAAGAGGGCATATCAGAACAGCTTGTCATGAATGTGATTGCAAGGAAATTTCTTTTAAGTGAAGGGAGTGAAAAATCAGGGAATAAATCTCTTTAAACCAATCTGCTTTTTGTAGAGTTACATACAGGCTGAGAGGAAAGAGGTGACTTACTTGATAGCAGTCCAGCCCACCAAAGCCATTCCTTCAAATAAGAATATCCACCTTGTCCTGAAAGAGAAAAAATAACCTCAGCTTAGAAGAAACAGATCACCTAATTGTAAGAAACAAAAAGTACAGCTTCACATTCGCACCTCCAAAGTACCAAACCAGCATGTTATCTGGATGCAACAAGAAGAATATTTAATTTTGACTGACATTTTATTAACCACTCTACTGCTTTGTGACTTGGACTTCTGAAAAATGCTATTTGACTAAATATACACAGAGCGGAAGTTTCGATCAAAAGTAAAATATCTATAAAGATTGTTGGTCAGCTTAAGAAATGTCTCAAAATGCTTTTCCAGGTCAGATCCAATATATGCATACAGTCAACTGCAGTTTGACCCTCCTTTTACTTTAGGTTGGAAGAAATTAGAAAGAAAAATGTGCCTGCGTACATGAATTCTTTTTTTTAACATAAAATGTAAGTATGTGGAATATTCAGTATTGCAGTTTTTTCAAATAACCAAATTCTCTAGAACAGTATATTGCAATAAACACAACAAAGAAAAGAAAAACTGCTCATGCTATGCATTTAAATCCAAGCAAAGGAAACGATGAGATTAGCTCAATTGTTCGTTTCCTAGCTCTTCATCTGTTGACTTTGATGAAGGGATAGTTGTACTAACTGTAGAAACTTGTGTAATAAATGTAGTTTCTACAATTCGTAGCACTTACTTAAAAAACACTAAGCAAAAAGCTAAACCTAGCTACCAGCTTAAGACTTTCTATCTCAAATGAGGGGGAAAAAGATTGAAAAAAGAGAGAGAAAGGCTTTTTGAAGGGTAAGATGGAGATCTTTTTTTTTGGTAACTAATTGCTCTCAGTGAGGAAATAGCACCAGCTCAGTAGATTTAATACCCGCTGCAGCTACCATAGTCCTACGAGTTCTGAAATCCCAGTCCCTGTAATCACACACAGAGAAATAATACTATGTCTCCATCCCTCACCAAGACAGGACTTCTGATCAGCATTAAAGTAGTTTTAAACATGTGATCCATGACTTGAACTTTGATTTTGTCAAGTTATAAGAGGTGTTTGTGTCCCCAGCAACGCTGGCACCACCACTTACCAGCTCGGGTGACTCCTCTGTCTGCCAGTTTCAAAAGTCCTTTCTTCTTCAGTATGAAACTAGAACCAATAAAGATACTGGAACCTATCGCCAAAGCCAAGCCAATGTAGAGGTGGTATTTGCTTCCAGAAGGCATGGAAATGCTCCAGTTTGTTTCATTGCCAGTCCCCTCCATAGAGGTGACGAAAGGAGAGCGTGATTCAGACACGTTGATGATCTGGCACCATGCTTGGCAGGAGTCACGGCAAGAAAAAGAGAGCACAGCACCTGGGAGCAGAAAAAAAAGGACAAATGATTCACGACCCAAGCCCAACTCTGGAAGAGCCCTATTCTCACTATGCTCACTTCTTTTCATGTCTTTCCAGAGCACTTGTAATTTCTGACTGTGCAAATAACCCCCAAAATCCACACAATGTACACAGTGCTGCCTTGGGTCATTACCCACCCCTGTAGTTCACAGGTGCATGCGTTATTTTATGTACATATTTTGCAAGTAATAAGGGCAATACCAAGGAATGCAACAAAAAAATATTAGCTTCAATGTACAATTCAACTCAAAATCTTAAAAGCTAACCTGAAGCCTCAAGATGAAAGGGCTCTTTTTTGTTGTGCAGAGACCAAAAACATATAGCTGAATCCATGGTTTTGGACTTTGCCTGTTAAAGTAAGCCTGCTGCTATTCAAGGCTTCTGTTTTTACATTGGTAGCTGAGATTGGAAAAACAAATGGAAAAACAGGAAGGAAAATCAAACACGGAGCACACTCTCACTGCATATCGGCACTCAGACATTTTATTAAAATTGTTCAGTGAATACTTTGTGAGCCAAGTCTTATTTAACCAATCATGAAATTTTCAGGTGAAGGCCTCATTACACCTCAAAGCAAATTTCATCTAACCTCAGCAAGCCCTGTGTGGGGGTAGATCACAGGCCACAGCTGTTTCCCCAGCTATCCCTGCAACACTGCTGGAGAGCTGGGTGATCCTGAGCAGAGACCAAAGCTTCACACTCCCAGCCAGCCAAGCATTATCAGTATCACTGTGAAGATAGTCTGTGGCAATAGCATCTTTGTTATCAGCCTAGACGTGTTTTTAAAGGAGAAGAGGTACTGCATTTTTAAAGAACAGAAGGAGTTGTTATCTTGCACGGGGAAGCAGGGGTCAGGCAGCAAAGCTGCAACAGGGCTCAGGCAATCCAGGCTGACATCTCAGTTTCTCATGGTGGAATGCATGAGGCAGCCACTGTGGATCAGAGAATATAGACTGGAATACTTTTCAGAACAATCTTTTTCGGAAAAAAAAGGCTTATTGTGAAGACATGTTAAAATATGAAACAGTTGGTGCAGAAGTACAAAAGCTCAGTCCACTGTGATTCATATACAGCAGGGGATGCAACAAATAGTTTCGCTTTCCATGTTTTCCCTGTAATTAAAATAATACATGAACGATTCATCCTGATGAGTGGCAGCACCAGTAATACACTCCCTTTTTTTACTTCCCCCCCTCCCCCTCGCCCCCAACTGAAAAAAAACCCACTTGGGGACTTAGGAGAAAAGGACGTGCCCATGTTCACATGTAAGCTCTGGAAATAATAATGTTATGTCAAAAGTACTTCATTGAACTATAAGCAGACTTGGATAGTTCATTTAATACAGTTTCACAAGGAATAGTTAAAATATGTAAGGTCTTAAAAATCTCATTTTTGCACCTGGCAGTGCTGGTATTAACTCTGGGAGACAGCACCCTTTACAAGTAAGGAACTACAGTGAGTATCTGCGCCCTGTTTTCCCATTCCATACTGTACAACGAACATACTACAGGAAGTTATAATTTGATTTGCAGGCTGTGCAAACACATTTCCTTGTTTGCCAAGAGTGTTTCCATATTTTGTAATGCTAAGTCAGACATAATAAAAATGTTCCCACAAGATGGGTATGTTCATATTCCACAGCTGAAGATTAAAATCTTAGAGAACTTAGATCAACATGCAATTACTATTGCATGTATGTAGGACAGATACTATTCTGCCCTCTTACCATTACTAGAAATTACAGTTGGATAACGTAAAAAAATGGAGTTTACATTTGCATCTGAAAGTATTTGAAAATCCTAAACTACTAACATAGTTTTAGAAGAAGAAAAATTTGCATGTACTTGTTTTGACATAATTAGTGAAGAACAAATCACAAAACAAAATTACAGAAAAGTCTTTTAAGCATAAATATATTTTCTCTTAGTAAACACATATCAGGGCAAGACAAAAATGCCCCTGGTCATGGCATGGGGGTTGGTCTAGATAACCTTTAAAGGTCCCTTCCAATCCAAACTCTTCTACGATTCTGTGAAAAAGAAAACAACGCAGAGATGAATGAAATCCCTTAGCTCCCAATACCTATGCTGATGCTAAACCAGGCTGGTGTGAGAAGCAATAACATTCCTTGCCTTTAATTGAAAGAAAATATGAAGATAAATGCTCTTGATAAGTGTAATCTTTCAGCTACCTTCAACAGTAAGGGCAGCTTCTATCAATGCGCTGGGTTTTTAAAGTGAAGAAAATAACACTCTTCTTTCCCCTTTTTTGTGAGTGATGTACTTGCATTTAGCTGGAGATGAACGGCAGACTTATTCCCTTTCACATGACACTGCTGCTACTTTTTCTATGTGTTCTAAAGTTCTCAATCCTCAGCATACATTATGACATCAAATAAGGAAAATTTAATGCCATTTGTACTAAGTCACCCAGTGACTGCCACAAGTTGTTTCTCTCCTTTCTGAATTACAGTCTTTGCTCACATTCAGAAAGAAACGCTGGATTTGTCACTGAGTAATTTCGAACAGTTATGCTCTCTGCTTATTGTGCTGAGCAGCTTTTCATGGTTTTAAAAAACATGTCATTTGTTCCACTTGCATGAAAAGTGGCATGTCACTGCACTGATCAAAGAACCACTTGAGAGATGGGAAGAAGAGGTTGATCCGGGAATTACTGTTATTTTATTACCCCTGTGAACAGTCTGAGGATCACTTGGAAAGGCTGAGGAAGGTGACAAACCACTCAGGCTGCCTGGCTTGCTCAGCACAGTTTCTGTAGCTAAGCTAGTTTCACCTCCCACTTCCAAATGTCAACAAACATGAACCTGTCAGCAGAACCCCTCCTTGGAGAAATAATCTCTCCCAGCTCTGACTCAAGGCTGGCAGCAACAGGAAACCAGTCTGAGCTAAGGCAGCTGCTGTTGTAACTTCTAAACTTTATGATTCAGCTAAATCCTCTTTTCTTTTTTTTTTTTTCCCCCCTCAAACACCTAAATATTCTCTATCTGAATTGGGCAGATCAGCCAGCCCGTTGCTACACACTTCTTGTGGCATGTCTAACTTGCTGTCATCCTGCAATCCAGGGCTGACTTGCCCTGGTTAGTGACAGCCAACTTGGCTCTCAACCTGCCACTGAAGATATTGGTCCCTAAGTCACGTCGAAAACCAATTGCTTTGATTAGACACAGAAACTGACCACTTCTATTGAGCTCGCGACTCAGCTCACCCCTGGCAGAAACATGAAACGCCTTTCTCGGTCACCCACGAAATACCAAGCCCTCAAGGCGTGGCGCCTGGGGCCAAAAGTAGGTGTACCGAGAAGCAGCAAAGAATTTTTCCCGGGCACGCCTGGAGTGGAGATTCACAAAAAAAGCACAAAACAAAGGTGAAAAGATGTTTAACCCGAGGCAGCCACGGGAGCAGCGCAGGAGCCTCCCCGGCGCCGGCCGCGCGCCACTCGTGGAAAACAACTGCGTGACGTCAGGGCGGAGGAAAATCTTACGCGCGCAGGGCTGCGGACACCGCACGCGCGGAGCGGGCGCAGGGGGGCTGCAGGAGCATGCACCGCGCCCTCGCCTCCGCGCACGGCCGCGTCCCGAGCCCCGCGAACCCTTCGCGCAGCCTCCGCGCAATCCCCGCGCCCTCCCCTCCTCCCCTCCCCTCGCCTTCCCCCA
>VWZW01001322.1:2075685-2094067 GCA_013397115.1 Edolisoma coerulescens
CCCGCCGCCTCCCGGCGCACCTGGGCGCGCCCGCTCTCCGGTGGAGGCGGAGGCGGCGGCGGCATCCCCGCCACCCCTCTGGACCCGTCCTGGGGGAAAATGGGCACGCAGGGCTCCAGAAGTGACCCCGAATGAGCTGTCTAGATCGTTATCAAGTCCCAGACCTGGGGAGTTCTGTGGCCCCAGCTAAACACTGAATCCAAAGAGGAGACCTCTCTCCTTGAAGTACCTTGGCACCATTTGCCTCTCCTGGGAGTTTCTATAATTTAATTTTCTTCCCCTTTGCACCTGGGAGAAGAGGTGAGCAATCCTGATGTGCAACCACTTCTGTCTGTGACAAGCTGCCAGCGGTCGCTTTGGCCAGTGGATCTGCGGGCAGGCAGAGGGATCCCCTGGCCAAACTATGCCAGCGTCGTAGAACAAGGGCAGTGCTTGGGGATGCATACCCTGAGATGGCTCCCTGTGGCTTAACAGGCTCCAGGTTGTTATAAGAAATAATTATCTTTATTACCCAATCAGTAGTTTCAACGTGGAAGTCTAAGGTCTTGGTTTTGTCATGATTAAGTGAAATACATTTACAAGGCGTAATAAAACATTACATGTTGCCCAGCAAACTTCCTGGAACAGTCTGCAGACCTTTAACATGCACAAGGATTTCTCAAAGTAGAGGCAAACTTGCAAATTTAACACACCTCCACAAAGGACCGCAGGGACATGCAGGATTGAGGTTAGAGTTGTAACCATGCTTTGCAGCACAGCACCAAAACTGATCATCATTGGTTTTGAAAAGTTTTACCACTCGGCCATACTGCTAAAATACGATGACATTATCAGCAAAATAACTTGGTTTTCCTTGCCTTAGGCATTCTTGATTTTGCAGTCCTGTGGTTAAACCAAGAGATCAGTTTCAATGTCTTAGTCTCATTTTTTATTTCTGTATTTATTTTTTAGCAGAACCAGCACTCTGTAAGTTAGAAGAAAAGGAACGTTGCAAATTGTTTTGTGAATTTAACTGCCATTCCACTTTATCTTTACTATGTCTACACTATAACAACTTCTGTGGAAGGTGGCCTGGATCCAGTGCAGGCTGTATGATAAAAAGAGTTTGACTTCTCTGCTTTAACATTTCTAAAACAGGTTACTGCTAAAAAACCAGAGCAGTAATTTGAAATGGTATTTGAAACAGTTAAATTAAAATTTTAAAGCACAATCTGAAAGTTTGGGAGCAAACTGTGATCTTCTTGTACAACATAACCATGCCCATAGGATAAAACCACATATATGGACAGACGCATGTCTGCAGTCTGCTCCAAATTCCTATTTTTGGTCTGTGTCCTCTCAGATCCATCAACTCTGTGTGTTCACACCCTTGTTTCTGCAAAAATGTATCAATTTTTTGAGCTTGCTGCAGTCCTGCAAGTGACTCAGTTGGCAGATCGATCTCCTGAGAAGGGAAGTAGTAACACCCACAAGGTCCTGCTGAAGCCACAGAGGTGGGAAAGGGTGAGCTGCCAAAGACTACCTCTTCCCCTGGCACAGCTCTTGCTGACCTGCTGCTCAGGGCTTCACTGTGATGCAGTACCCAGAGCAAGAATACTGAGAAACAATGGAGCTAACACCTCTGTAGATGAGCCTCAGTACCAGCCAGGTCCTTTACCAGACTATGGACATCAAAGTCTAATTAATTAACAAATAAAATATTTTATCTGATTTACACCTTTGTTGATAGCTGGCTGAACATGAACCAGCAGTGTGCCCAGGTGGCTAAGAAAACCAGTGCTATCTTGCCCTGTATCAGGAATAGTGTGGCCAGCATGATTTTGTCCCCCTGAAGCTGGCGCTGATGAGGCTGCACTGTGAATCCTGTGTTCAGTTCTGGGCCCCTCACTACAAGAAGGACATTGAGGTGCTGGAATGAGTCCAGAGAAGGGCAGCGGAGCTGGTGGAGGGTTTGGAGCACAAGTCCTATGAGGAGTGGCTGAGGGAGCTGGGGGTGTTTAACCCGGAGAAAAGAAGGTTGAGGGTGAACCTTACACCTCTGTACAACTGCCTGAAAGGAGGTTGTAGTTAGGAGAGGGTCGGTCTCTTCTCCCAAGTAAAAAGCAGCTGGACAAGAAGAGACAGCTTCAAGTTGTGCCAGGGGAGGTTTTTCTTCACCCAGAGAACAGGCCACCTAGAGAAATGGTGGACTCACCATCCCTGGAGGTATTTTAAAGATGTATAGATGTGGTGTTGATGGGTATAGTTCAGTGGTGAACTTAATAGTGTCAGGTTAACTTGTACTTAACCATCTTATGATTATTTTCCAACTTAAATGATGCTATATACTTATTGTTTCTTGGCTGAAAATCTTTACATGCTTCATATTTTTATATTGTAATAAACTGCAACAACCACTATGAAAGCCTTTTTCTTCTGAGAAAAAATATGAAGTCACAAAAAAACTTGTGACTAACAATCCAAGTCAATGGACAGATGCAAAACCCTTGCAATCTATAATATTATTACAGAAGAGGATAGGCATAATTCATGGGTGAATACTTCACTGATGATTAGCAGTTTTCATACTCAGCTTGTTTTGAAGAACTTCGAGACAATGTCAGGAAGAAACAAACTACATAAAAGTAATTTATCAGCATTGACATATTTTTCTTTATTTTGGATGACATGTAAAGGTCAAATGGGAAAGAAAATAAAGTATTGATATACAATCTTATCTACTGACATAAAGAGGAAAAAGATGACAGTTTACCATTCAAAATGACACGACTGATTTAGAGCAATGCCTGGATCATGAGCTAATGCAAATCAGCACAGACCCATTTAATTCCCTGGAGCTATGCCAGATACAGCTAAGTACAGATCAGCCTTTTGTGTATGAGGTAACAATATGCATGTACTAACAGTCAAAGCAATTTTGTGGCAGTTCCCATTTTTCCAAAAGAGGAATAAGTGTCTTATGAAACCCTGCTATGCCTTTCTGTGTTATTGCACTATTTTTTCCCCCATTAAGTGTGTGGAAAATCCAAGAGAAAATTTATGTTAAAGTTCTGCTACTTACATAGTTACATAACTTCATTAATTATGTGATGTATGAAAGGTTTCATGAAACTTTCCTTAAAGTCAGCAAGCACTGACTTTAATTGTTGGTCTTCAATAAAAATGGAAGCAATTTTAATCTTCTACATTTATAAATAAAAGTCATTGGAAACCTCATTTGTGCCTTAATAAACCCCATCTTTACCTCTGTGTTAGCCATGAATGACTTAATTACCATAATTTATGTGACTCCTTGGCTTTGTTATAAATTCTTTTATCTTGTTGAGGATTTTTTTTCTCATATGCATATACATTGAGTTCCTTATGCAGTATTTAATTACATTATTGTAAATACTGAAGATGATGACAACAAGTTTCACCACAATTAGAAAGCCTGTTCACTGTGCAGCTAGTCCAGGTGCAGACATGAAGCAAGATCTATCTCTTTTTTATTATTATTTAGGAAAATTGCCTGCGGCATTTTTAAATCCTGTCATCATTGCTCAGCTTCCCTGTTCTGCATTACTCTGCCAGCAGTCGCTGCTACGCGACTGTCAAAACATGAGCTCTGTTCAATACAGAAGCTACAGACAGGTTTCTTACCTGTCCTGGCATGTAGCCACACAAAAATTACTGAAGTAGATTTGTGAGTGAAGCTCTGACCATGGGAACTCCACACCACTACTTGGTGATTTAGTGCAGACCTGCAGGAGCAATATGTGAAGAAATTAACTTCAACTGAGAAAAAAAAAGTCTCTAGACTGAAATTCAAAATTATTAGATTGCTGTACTTGCTGTATAGAGATTAATTGTATACATGTTCCCTTATAAATGCCCAGATGATGCCACCTTAAGTCCTTCTATAATACAAAGAATGAATAACATGCAAGGCTAGATTTATTAAACCTTTTTTATCCACAGTGCATTTTCTACCACTCTTATCAGTGGCAATATCATACATTGATGATTTTTGTTTAAGCAGGATTAATGTCAGTTGAATCACCTTTTTATGTGTATACATTTTAACATAATTATTCTGTGCAACCAACCAAAATTTCCTGTTATTTTAACTTGAAGTAAAATTCTGCTAAACAGAATACTGATGGTACAGAACTTCTGGAACTCCTGTAGGGTCACTACAAGTATTCGTTGTTTCAGTCTGGGAGTTGAAGAGACATCTCAGGGGAGAGACACCCACTGAACCTGGGAGGCAAAAAGATAGTCTTACTGAAGGTTCATCTCAGAACACAGAAAAAAACTGCCAGGCGTGGTCAGACACAGTGTGGACATTTCAGAAGTGCTAATCCCTGTGCGGAGTAGTCATGCAAAAACTAGGGTCTGGACCTGGAAGATGATGGTGACAGGCTTTGACACAGTTTCTGAGCACACTGTATGGCGCTGTGCTCTGTGCCTGAGAGCACTTGCAGTCTGTCCAGTGCTTTGTGATTCCAGCCTCATCTGCACATGGGAATCCAACACACATCTTAAATTGCTTCTATTTCAGTCTCCATCACGCACCCTAAAGTAAAAATACAGTACCACCTACTGGTGGAGACACCGTTGGCACTGATGGTTTTCTAGTCATCAAGCCTCATTGGGGCCAACTGAGCTGCATGACACTGAATTCTACACAAGAGCATATTAAGTAAGTCAGAAGCCCTAGAGTCTTCTCAGATACAGCACTTCCAACATGACATTAATTGTTGAAATCGCATCAGCACTAGGAAAAACAGAACAGTATTTGCAGAAAATAAGCCTGCCAAAACTGTGGTCCCAGTCCAGACACTCATCTGTTTACACAGCTTCAACACAGTAAGCTGAAAGGCAATGTTGTGCCATTGAAACCTGCTTATTTAAAAGTCAAACATATGTATAATGTATCTAGTGTTTTGGCTATGGATATCTGAAACTACAGGTAGCCTTAATAGGATTGACAAGAATTACAGATGATGACAATGCAAGATGCAAAAATAGCTCATAGTTGGCCTACTAAAACAATAATCCATTAGTGCAGTCATTCTCCCATCAGTCAGGGTTACTTCACTGGAATACAGAATGACAGGAAAAATATACGTGAAAAAATATTGATGCAAAACTAATATATTTGTCAGTGATGTCAATGATAGTTATGTAACTGGCTTTTAAAGGAGGGCAGAATTGACACCACTGTGTTGAGCTCATCCAGAATTTGTCTTGCAAACTTCTTCACAGATTAATGAGGTCCTGGCCACTGTCAGACAAGGAATTGGCCAGGCCTAGTAGGACTTACCTTCTTCCGTTTGAGGGCTTCGAAAAATTCCACCAATTAAGAAAAAACAACTAAGAAAAAAAAGGTTAGCTTTGCTTTGCAGGACTGATTATTTTAAAAGAAAACTGGCAGTTCTATACCAGAGTAAAAAGGTGTATTAACTCTTTCATGACACATAACAAGGCATATGTCCCAGACATTTAGTGCCATCACATATTCACGAAATCACTGCTCAGCACTGAACATCGACATCTTTCAGACTGCAAGCCAGGCAAGAACCCTTGAGAAAGACAGAGGTAAAACTGACCAAGATTCAATACTAGTTGGATGCAGTGACCTTCTGAGATTCCTTTCATATCTATGATTTTAGGATAAGAGTTCCATTTCAGCTCTTCAAAGACAACAGTGAAGCATATACCAGAATTTAGAAGATTATTCTCTTGTTTATCTACTTGTTATGTTGCATATCTTACTCAAAACTGGTGTATGTGGTTTCCATTGTGCATAAGATTATGCATTTCCTTATTGGCCATTACTCTCTTATTTAAAATATTTTTTATTCTTTAAATTTCAAATACATATTCTCTTTTCTGGAAAATGGACTGACTGTCTTCAGGGTTGGAAAGTCATAGCAGCAGATGTGTGTAACTTGTTTCTGTTGTCAGGAGACTGGCCTGTGATACTCAGCTTTGGGTTTGTGATTAAATCTATAAACTTAGTCACCTGTGCTGCAAGATTTAAGTTGGTTCCTATGATTGCTAATGGCATTTTTTCCTGCTTCCCTTGCTTATAGAAACAAATGTGCCATAATCCTGGAGTCCCAGGGCCTGGACTGCTTTCCTGAATTCTCCTTGTTGTGAAGCGAAGTTAAAATCTAATTCAGTAACTTTAGCTATGTCTCAGTTGTGACAAAGATATAAATTCAATTTGAACATTTACCTCCTTTTGCCGCTTAAAAGCCTTTTTTTTTTTTTAACCAAAATGGGCCATGTAAAATGTTCCGGATTGAAAAATTAATCACTCAAAGTTCAGAGAATATTATTTTCCTCATTCTTATGGTATCCAGCAGTGAAATATGAAAGGTAGGTATGCAAATACCATCTTCTCTTTTGAAGTGTACACTAGGATCCTCATGGGGCCTTTCTTGACTCTCTGGCCACTACAGATGCACTCTTGCACATTTATTATTTAGAAATAAATGCAGCTACTTAAAACCTTTTGCGAAGTCATAATCCATACTGATGTTGAAGATCAGTTCATTGTCTTAAAACTTCATCATCATGGTATTGTCCACTAAAAATGTATCCACAATTCACTCGATTTTTTAAGCATCAAAATATGTTATGCTATATTATTTAAGAACTTTAAGTAGTTTAAAATGTAATTTCCTTTTCTTCAGCCATATGGTATACACATTAAAATAAACAGGAAATTACCATTTATGGTGTTTTAGCGATTACAGTGAAAAACTGTTACTACAGTTAAAAACCATGTGCAATATTAAGAAAACAAGTGAGCAGACAATACTGAATATATAGTTAGTTACAATATTTTTTTTCTCGGTTTCAAAACAGAGCACTCTCCAATATTTGTCACTTCTTGTGCTTGTAGATAGGGGTAGTAAGCTTCTGCTCAGGTGAAGGATAATACTGACTGCCACTGTCACTTTCATCTCCCTCTAAATCTCAAAATCCATCACCAGGTCAAGGAAATCCTCCTCTAGTAACCATGTCCTTCCTTGGGAATAATACAGAGAACTGCACAGGCGGCTGGCTCTTGGTGAAATCAATCAGTAAGGGATTTATTTATGAAATGTTGATTATATTTAGCTTTTCATGATGGTTCTGCTTATGTAGTAAGGAAATGTGGCTGATTTAAAGGACTGAGATCTATATTAGAAGCAGCAGATTACATTCCCAAGGTAAGTATGCACACTGCTTGTTGAAACCGCTTATTGCAGAACTGCTAGGGACTCTTAGCATGTTAGAAAAGACGGATCACGCTGTAGCATGCTGCAGATTTCAGTGTTAATGAAGACTTTTTTGCTGCTTTTCAGAAAGAAAATATTTAGATCTTTATATGATGCCAAAATCTGTTCCAGGGTATCCTTATTTAAAGCATTTTCTCTATGAAAATAATGACTAGAGATGTCAATGAGACGGGCCAATAAGAAAGGGAGAAATATGTAAAATAGAAGAGCAAAAGAGGTAGAAGCTGATCTTCCACTCACCACAAACCTGTAAAAGGATAATACTACCTTCATTTTCTTGCAGCCCTAAAGATTTTGATGTATAGTAATTAATATAATTAGTTTTCAGGTCATAGTGCTTGAAAACTTGGTTGTTTATCATAATAGTTACATTTTAAAAAACTCAAAGTAGTAAAAGGAAACTATTTGGGATGATACAGTAAAAACCATATGGTAGAAATCTGAAATATCTCTAAAGAAAGCATCTATTACCTTTTGAACTTGCTACCTAAATATGATAATGTGAAAATGTGCATCCCAATATTAAAAAGCAGTGTAACAATTTGTGACAATGCATTGGTTTAAGAAAAAATATGCATGACTACAGAATGGGAAACATGATGGTGATACAATTTAGTAAAAAAAATCTGAAATGCTTGAAAATGCATTGAGTTCGGACCCATTGAGTTTAATGGGATATTTTCTAGTGTGCTCAGTATGGGGAAATGCTGTAACAAGGTTAAAACAGTCCTCAAACTAGATTTAATTATTGTGTCTGTCCAGCTTGCACTGGGCACATGCTGCATTAGCACTTCTGTGTCTTAGACTTGGGAACTTAAACTCCCCACAATTTGCTTTTAGATTAGTGGAATTTGAAGATATTCTTGCACTACATATCCTGACTGATTGACAAGGAAAATAACCTGGTGCAGCACTCACCTAAGCTTGACATTCAAACTGGGTATTTTGAGACTACAGGGTAGTCCATACTTCAACTTCTATGCCACTTAGTGTTTCCAGTGCCTCAGTAACAGGAAATGTCCAGTCCTGCCTCAAATGGCAGCTCTTCTTTCCCAGCAAATCCTATGCATGGCTGCCATGGCTCCTTCCCCAGAATACACAGTATCCCACTCACAATAGTCACCAACAGAGCCAGAGAAATTTGTTTATTTGAAAAAATGCACAGAAAATCCTATTAACCCAAAAAACATGGGAATGTAGAGGATACAGATTTTCCCCCCAGCCTTCAGGCTACATACTCTGGATTGGTGTGATTTTTGGACACGTTCTATTTTTTCATACTTATCATTATCTTTAACCTCTAGTACAAGTGCAAATCAGTATGTCTGGAGAGCACAAAGTCAAAGATTTTTTTATTTCATTTTGTTTTATTTTGTTCTTGAAACTAAAGAAGACTTAAAGAGCAAATGTAAATATGAAATATGTGTGCCTATGCAGAAATGCTGGAATTGTGAGTCCTAATATGAACTGACTGGTTTAGAGCCCACTCTGCTGGGGAAATTATTTCCCTTGAGATTAATGAATTTGCATTTGTCTGGTTCTGAGTTGGACACAGCTTTATTTTGCACCATTATTTGTGAGGACCTGTGGAGGATATAGGTTTAATCAGGATGGAATTTTGTGTGCCAGCATTAGTAGAGCTTTCGGAGCATCTGTAAGCAGATATAAAGCTACTTAATTCAACCTGGTGTAATTTCTATCTTCACACTTTCAAGCAGTAAGTCAGTGGAAGCCCTGGTATAGCTTTTAGTCTCCTGATGAATCTAACCTAAAGTTTACCATGTCTTAGAAATTTAGAATATTTTTTTGTCTATTTATCTTAGACCTGATCCTTGCTGGTAAGCATTTAAAGACTGACCAGCAGTATTGGACTACATTTAGGACTATTCATGGAATAGCAGATCTTAATCTTTAATTTTTATCTTTCTATTTTGTAAAATGTTATATCTCAGTTGGTCAGAGCGTGGTGCTAATAACACCAAAGTTGTGGGTTTGATCCCTGCATGGGCCATCCACTTAAGAGCTGGACTCAATGATCCCTGTGAGTCCCTTCCAAATTAGAAGATTCTGTGATTCTGTGATATTGCTGTATTATTTTTTGCACCATGTGTCATTCATGTCTGATGAGTGCTGGAAACATGCATTTCCTCTCCTATTTCCTGTATAGGCGTATTTTTAGTTTCATTGAGAAATAAGGGAAGTCAAGTCTGGCTTGGAGAAAAATAGGAGAAAGATAGGAAAAAAGGAGAAAAATAAAGATAAGTTGAAGAAGAAAGAAAATATAGAAGTGTAAATATTTTTCATTTAGGTCCTGTTATCAGCTGTATCATTCTGCTGCTCCTTTGTGGTGTGCCAGAATACACTGCTTTAGGACTGATCCATATGGCTTTGGCCTCACTTATCGGTGATACAGACACTCATTTGTCAGTCTGTGGCTTACAGACATCTCTCTACTCTGATTTCCCACATGCAGGGAAATTGTTACAGCAGTGGAAAGCATCTGTTTTATAATGCTCTCTAACTGGTCCTGGCAAGAGCAGATCACACTGGTAGACAGAATTCATGCCTAAAGAGTTGGCAGTCTCACTGATGCCAAGATATAACTGACAGCATTGTAGGAATAAGTGGTGAAAAAGGAGAGCAGAAGTAATTTTCACCAGTGCTAGAAAACTGTGCAGTGGAATGCACTCTATTAGCTATAAAACATTTTCACGGGTTTTTTTTTCCTTGAGATGAACAGACCAGACATAAAGAGACACTAACATTTCTAATTAGGTGTTTATATACTACCTGCTATATGAATAAGGAAACTACTACAATAGTCTTACCCTCTTTTTTACAGAACCCACTCTTTGGTCTCAACAGAGTGTAATTCTCAGGTATCAGATATACTGAGATTTCTTTGGACCTACAACCAGGGATACTTTTTAGTCCGGTTTTCGGGATGTCATCTGTGCATGAATCTGTTTATCCATCTTGACAGTGTTTCAAGCCTTTGGTTCAAAACCAAAAGAAACAGTGGTAGGTGTTTCAAACACAATTGTTTAAATATTTTCAAAGAATGTGTCAAAACCCAGGAGAAAGACCTAAATTAATGCTTCCCTAAAGATGTGTACGACGTTCCCTTTAGCAGCAGTTGCCTGGTAATTTTCTTGTCTGGTGGGAATGTCATGGGAGACAGGAAACTGCAAATATTGTTGTTGGTCTTTAAGAAAGCAAGGATGTAAAGGATTCATTTTTAGGAAAAAACCCCCCTACTTCTTCTACTTGCAAAATGACTTGATTTTTTTTTATTCAGCTTTCTTCAATTACCTAAGTTAAGACAAACTTGACCATGAAAGTAGGAGTGATTGAGACCCATCACTCCCATACAATTGTTCCCAGTGTGGTAGTGCATGACACCAGTAAGGACCCTGGACTGATGCACAAATGGGAAAACAGGTATGTCAAATATATTTTGTGTCAGTTTGGGGTTTTTTTTTAGTTTGATAATTTGCATACAGTTATCTAAGCACAGATACTTGCTATCATATAATTTGCTTCACTCTTAGTAATAAACTAAGTTTTTAAGATTACAGTATATTGCTTATTGTAAATATTTAGGAGATTTTTTTTTTTATTTCAGCAGATATCATATAACTGTGTTTTTTCATTGTTCCCCAGGCAACAATATCTACCTGGAGTATTTGCATGCTACAATATTAACAATAATAGTAATAAAGATGAGTAAGTATCTTTGCCATTTGATAAAATAACAGTGCTGCGATTTTGATTGTTAAAGCAGAAATTAATAATTATAGTATATATCTAATAGTTTCTCTAGAAACAGTTATGTCATTCAGGTAAGCCCAAAAGAGACTGCACATACATATCAACTTCATGCATATCAGTTATGATGATCATCCTCATTACCAAAGTTACTGATATTGCATCTATTAATTTAAAATAAAAGTAGTTCTAGGTGTATACAGTAAGCAATAAGAAAAACAGTTTTTTGGAAGGTCAAACACCTAAGTGTAATGTTATCCTTACTGAATTCAGATGCTTCTAATATATAGATGTTGAAGAAAGGGGATGTGCATCCTATGAGCCTATCATATTTTTCTTTTTCTTAGAGAGGAGAAGAAAAGAAAAAAAGAAAAGAAGAGGTAAGACGAAGAGTAATAATACTACTATTTCTAAGATATTTAGGTTTTTTCTAAATATGTTTTAACTTGGTCTTTAACAATGGAAAATATTAATCTATTTCTTAGCAAGCCAGAAAAAAAAAAGGATGGAGAAACACAAAAGAACAAAGAAAAAAAGGAGAAAAATAAAGATAAGTTGAAGAAGAAAGAAAATATAGAAGTGTAAATATTTTTCATTTAGGTCCTGTTATGCTGTATAATAAAACTACTTTTGATGTAAGAACAAATTCATTCATAGACATCCTGTAAAGATGTTTATACTTCAGTGAACGAGTGTGCAGACTGCTGTTGTTCTCCCTAGAGTAGAGTTGTTTTGACTTAACTTCATGTGTAGACAACAGAAATATGCATGCATGGAGGTGATATGAAAACATTAATCAAGATATATCTGCTTTGGATTCCGATTATCTAATATTTCTTGGATAACACACTGCAGCAAATGATGTGCCAGTATAAAGCAATCTCTTCCACACACAAAGGCACCTACAAGCAAGTAAACTCTTCTGTGCTCTAAAAGTTGTTGCGTTATACTCTGCTTGGTAAATTCATAATTTTCTGGCTAAGGAAGAGAAACTCAAAACAGTGCAGTAGAAACCTGTGTTGTATGATTTCCTGTTCTTTGGTTTCTTTATGTAAACTATGCCAATGTTTTGTCTTCTTCAGGGCTAGACTTTTCCCAGTGAGAAAGGCATGATTTATCTCATAATTTATATTTATTTAAAAATTAGTAGTCACATAATATCTTTTTTTTTTTAATGATAAAATCAATTATCAGACAAGAGAGTTATTTGGGTAGGAAAAAAATAATTTTTTATATATAGTGCCACTATAAAGTGAAGTGAGACTGCCAAGCTAATTTTGCTCAGCAAAATTTAGATTCTAAAGTTTGTGTCCCAAGTCACCAGATTCATATTTTCCATGCATTTGAGCAAGGAAGTTTGACTTTTATAAAGACCAATCGTTTGACAATAATCATTTCTGGAATGCTTCATTTCTCAAAAATTGATATATGTATTTCAAGTCTCTCATTAAATCTCTTTTTTTCCCCCCTGCTTGCCACTCAGGAAGAAGAAAGATATTTTCACCATTGATCCAGCAGGAAATATATATTACAACTGGTTGTTTTGCATCACAATGCCTGTCATGTACAACTGGACCATGATTATCGCTAGGTGATGTACTCCTTTAATGACTACACAGAACTTCTTGAAAATCATAATATCCCTAAATAGATAAAAAAAGTTCTATTCATCAGTGATTCATGCAAGTATTTAATTTTTGTTTCATGGTAATTTACTTTGTTTTTTCATATTCAGAGCCTGTTTTGATGAGCTTCAGCACGATTACTTGGTGGCATGGTTTATTATTGATTATGTTTCTGATGCCATTTATGTTGCTGATATGTTTGTACGGACAAGGACAGGTAAATATACTCAATTAATTATTCCTTTTTACATATTTATGCTAGGGTTTTTTTTAAAATCAAAATCCTACTACTTCTCTTATCTGAATAGCCTTGATGAGGTGCAATAGTGAAAAAAGACATTGAGATAGACTTCTGAAAGACCGCAGCCTTACTGTAAAAGTAGAAGAAATTCTGATGTAATTCTGATCTATTACTCAAAGGACACATAAAGTTTGAGATACGCAGGTACAAGCTGTTCTGCCTGCAGCTGACTCACCAAGACAAAATAAATATGTGGTGCAGCCAGGTGAGGATTGGGGGTTCTGAAAAATCAGCACCTAAATCTGGCTTTTGTATTAATGGGAGATTCAAGTATTTGCTTGATTTTCAAGACATCCCATTAACTTCAACTGCAACTATTTATTTTAAAATATTATCCTCTGGAGCTATTAAGTAGATACACTCAATATTGAACTGAAATTCCTGTGTTCAAATTCTTTCCCTCATTAACCACCCTTCCTATAGCTTGTGGAGGTTTTTTTGGAGGGGAAGGTGGTTTTTTTTCAAACGTTCACGATAGTGGAAAAGTGGAGGAAAAGAATCAGAGCTAGAATTGTTTATCTTTCAAAGCTGTATAGTTTAGCTCAAGCTGAACCATATAGCACTAAGCTGACTATTTGGAAATAAGAGATTGAATATTAAAAAGTAAGAGAAGTTATGTTCCATATGGAATTTGCACCCAAAATATTTTCCAAAGTAGATTTGGACTGACATTAAACACAACACATTTGAACTTGTAGCATTTTTTTATTATTTACAATTTTATTTTAGGTTACCTGGAGCAAGGTCTTCTGGTGAAAGAAGAACAAAAGCTACGAGAGAAATACAAGAAATCTTTTCAATTCAAACTAGATTTTCTGTCAATCATACCAACTGATCTCTTATACTTTAAGTTAGGATTGAATTACCCAGAATTAAGAATAAACAGACTACTCAGAGTAGCTCGGATGTTTGAATTCTTCCAGAGAACAGAAACCAGGACAAACTACCCAAATATCTTCAGGATCTCTAACCTTGTCATGTACATTGTGATTATTATTCACTGGAACGCCTGTGTATATTATTCAATCTCAAAAGCCATTGGATTTGGGGCTGATACATGGGTCTACCCCAACACCTCAGATCCTGAATTTGCCCGCCTGACTAGAAAATACGTCTACAGTCTTTACTGGTCAACACTAACCCTGACTACTATTGGTGAAACACCCCCTCCTGTAAGAGATTCTGAGTATTTCTTTGTGGTTGTTGACTTCTTGGTTGGAGTGCTGATTTTTGCTACCATTGTTGGTAACGTGGGCTCTATGATCTCCAACATGAATGCTGCCAGGGCAGAGTTTCAAGCAAGGATTGATGCTATCAAGCAGTATATGCACTTTCGGAATGTGAGTAAAGACATGGAAAAAAGAGTTATAAAGTGGTTTGACTACCTGTGGACAAACAAAAAGGCTGTGGATGAAAGGGAAGTCTTGAAGTATCTTCCAGATAAACTAAGAGCAGAGATTGCAATCAATGTTCACCTGGAAACACTAAAAAAAGTTCGGATTTTTGCAGACTGTGAAGCTGGTCTGCTGGTTGAACTGGTTTTGAAACTCCAGCCCCAAGTATACAGTCCTGGAGATTATATTTGCAGAAAAGGAGATATTGGACGAGAGATGTACATTATCAAAGAAGGCAAGCTGGCAGTAGTTGCTGATGATGGAATTACCCAATTTGTGGTCCTCAGTGATGGCAGCTACTTTGGAGAAATCAGCATTCTTAATATCAAGGGTAGCAAAGCTGGCAATCGAAGAACAGCCAATATTAAAAGTATTGGATACTCTGACTTGTTTTGTCTGTCTAAAGATGATCTCATGGAGGCTTTAACAGAGTATCCAGATGCAAAGGCTATGCTGGAAGAAAAAGGCAAGCAAATCCTAATGAAAGATGGGTTGCTGGACATTGAAATTGCAAATTTAGGAAGTGATCCTAAAGATCTGGAAGAGAAGGTCGCCTACATGGAACGTGCTATGGACAGGTTACAAACAAAGGTTGCCAGGTTGTTGGCTGAGTATGATGGTGCACAACAGAAAGTGAAAAAAAGACTTACACAAATAGAGAAGATTTTGAAGCCAGTTATAGAGGAAGAGTTTGCAGATTTAGAAGAAGCAGATCCATCCACAGATAAACCTGGATCGTCAAAAGCAGAATAAAAACAATGGAAGTTGCCAATAAGACTGAGGGTCAAATCCTGACTGGGGCTGAATACATTAATTTCTAATCTTTGTAGTACCTGACTATTAATTACAAAGAATTATTTGTTGAGACAATGTCACTAATCTCCTACAAGCAGTGTGTATTTGGCAGGTTTGGGGCAGAAAAAGAAGAATCAAGAATGAGAATGGAAGATAACACTTTGCTCTTGCACAAAACAGGTTATTATCTGCTAATGCATTATGTACGCTGTCATATACTGGCAAATATTGGAAGTTTTGCTGGCTGTTTTAAAATTATTTCTTTGTGCCTGCTTATGGAAAGAAGGAAAGGTTTGGTAACAATTATATTATTTGTAGTCATTAACCTTTATATTACATTTGTGTATAAATGAGTACATTTTAATATCTATTGATTAACGTGAAATTAATTAAGTATGGGCTATTATATAAAGGATTAGGTATATCTAAAATGCAGATGAGAGTACTGAAGGCGGTAAGATGTGGAAAATACTATTACTTCATTGGGTCCACCTTGGCTGATTTCTTGAAATAATAAGTGGGCAGTTTGAAATGGTCCTTTTTTCAGGATAATACATGCAAAGGCTGGAATACAGAGAGGAAAAAATACAACTTTTTGCAAGCATCAATATGAAAGACATGGATGGCTCACAATCTAGTGTTCTTTCCACAATAATAACAAATAATATACAAATATACAAATAATACACAAATAAAAATATACATTAAAGATTGTTCTGTTCCATGTAATCATGTGGCTGCTGAACATGAACTATCAAGCTTTGAAGATTTGTAATTAAAAATGTTTATGTCCCTAATGTAACACTGGTTTATGCTGGCAGAGTGCAAGGGGAAGACATGACAGCAACAGGCCAAATTCTTCCTACAGCGTCTTCTGTAGATACTGTTGGGGGAAGAATATGACTAAAGAGGCTGGTAGAGTATTTCTTTCTCCATAGCTACTTCTGAGATAGTAAAATCTATAGATTCACATCCATTTTTCATGTGCTTTAAGATGCATTGTCTCCTTGGATTTTCCCCTAAATTATATATTTTTTCATTGGCAAAAAAATTGTTTGCTTAGTCATGGTCTCAGCTGGGTTATTTGCAGCTGAGTATTTTCAGTAGAATTGGGTATTTTCAGTAGAATTTAATCATAGGCACATAACATTGGATAAGTTTGATAAAAGGGAGTGAAGAAAGGGACTGTAATGAGAGAATGGATAATTCTCTATTTAGGTAAATTTGATTATCCTGAGCAATTGAACTGCCACTCTTAAAAAATACATATGTACACATTACTGTCAATAATCTCTCTACACTTGCATTCTCTCCTTAATGAGATGGAGATAATATAAATTGGGTATTTTATAAAGTGCATTCCTTTCTGGCTGTTTTTTTGTTTGTTTGATTGTTTTTTGGGGGTTTTTGGGTGTTTTGTTTTGTTTTGTTTTTGTTTGGTTGGTTGGTTTTTTGGGGGTTTTTTGTTTGGTTGGTTGGTTGGTTTTGGTTTCTTGGGGTTTTTTTTTGTTTTTTGGTTTTTTGGTTTTTTTTGGTTGGTTGGTTGGTTGGTTGGTTGGTTGGGTTTTTTTTGTTGTTGTTGTTTTTGGTTTGGTTTTTTTTATTTTTTTTGTAGTGTTGATGCTTTCCAGGATGCCAGAGATCTATAAATAACTCCTGATTTACTGCAAGGATGAAATTTTATGAAGTACTTAATGCATAGGATATGCACAGAACAACAAGGGTAAATATAAATACAAAATGGCTGTTCATGCCCTGTTGATCCTGTGCTTTGAATGATAAATGGCTTAATTAGTTGATAAGGGGAAAGGGTATGCCATCCTGTCAGTAAAGATTCTATCCCTGTACACAGGAGCAAGGATTATTCTGGCATTTAGCTATATGGTGAGTGTTGGACTTTGCAATCATCATCCTTCCAGCTCAGGTCTTGAATATAATTTGCAATCTGTATGCCAGCAGCAACCTATCCTATATGGCTACTAGGCACTTAGGAAGCACTTTTTTCCTTTGTTGAAGTGCTTAAGACTTTTTATTAGAGAAATGTGTGATATTTTAATTAAAAAAGGCAGATACCTACTGTTAACAATTTTTTTTTTTGTATTGATCCTTCAGTCTAAGACATGAATTGTATTCACTGCCTGCCTCTTTCTTGAGAATAAAAATTCTTTGATTTAAACCACTTCAAAATAAAACAGAAAACCAGAATTGGCCTCCAGTGGTTTGCTTACTATTTTCAGACTATTTATGGTTGGAAATCCTGTATAACCTAACTTTTATGAGAAGGTATTTGCTGAAAAAAAGCTAAATGCAAAGTTTCCTCCTGGCACACGACATAATGTAAGTGCTACAAGGAAATGGCAATAAAATTAAAACTATTTCAACTTGCCTTTATTTGTTAGAACTTAGGAGGCACACAGGTTCCTCAATGTATGTTTCTGTGCGCTAAAACTTTTTGGATGTACTTCAGTAAAGATTCTAAACAGGCTTTGTGGTTTTTAACTCTCAGTACTCCAGGAGCTACGAAGTTATAGGAGTAGGAGTCACAGGAGCTATGAAGAAAATGTCTGCAAGAGCCGCATGCTGCTGGAGCGGCTGCCAGAAATTTACTCTGGGGACCAGGAGGCTCGGGAGGACCTTACCGCTCCCTACAACTGCTTGAAGGGAGGCGGTAGTGAGCGGGAGCCGGTGTCTTCTCCTAAGTAACCAGAGACAGGACGAGAGGAAATGGCCTCAAGTTGCGCCAGGAGAGGTTAGATTTGATTATTAGGAAAAATTTCAACAGAAACGGTTGTCAAGCACTGGAACAGGCTGCCCAGGGGAGTGGTGGAGTCACCATCCCTTGAGGTATTTAAAAGCCGTACAGATGTGGCACTTGGGGACATGGCTCAATAGTGGACGTGGCAGCGCTGGGTTGATGGTTGGACTGGGTGATCTCACACCTTTTCCAAGCTGGAGCACTCCGTGACCGAGGGACAGAGCCACAGCCCCAACTTCAAGCCCGGCCGGNGGGGCCGCGGCGGTGCCCGCGCTGCGGCAGCGGGGACCGTCGGCGATGGGGCCAGCGGTGAGTGTCGCGTCCTGCCTTCTACCCGCACTGCCGGACCCCGGGCTGGGGAGCCGGCGCTGGCCCGGAGCCCCTGCAGGTGGCCACGTCGGGGCTGTCCCCGGCGCCGCGGGGAAGGGAGGCTGGCGGGGCCCGGCGCGCCGGGGGGGGGGGGGGGG